>SJXQ01003869.1:0-27117 GCA_006408695.1 Aepyceros melampus | reverse complement strand
TCATTTCTCAGGGGGAAAAATGGATGATTTAGAAACTCTTAGTAAAGCCAAGCCACTAAAAAGACCCTGTTGAAATAGATGTGACATCATTATTTTTTAAAAACTGGGTAAGGGAATCAGACATTATTTTGCACTCAGCTTAATGGAAAATGCCTTTAAATTCCTGCTCCACTTTAAAGAATTTGAAACTGGATATATTTATACACTAAGTGATGGGACCATACTTTTGGGGACTCCATATCAAAATACTGGTGATATGGACAGAGAGGATGAGATGGCTGGATGGCATCACCGACTCGATGGACGTGAGTTTGAGTGAACTCCGGGAGATGGTGATGGACAGGGAGGCCTGGCATGCTGCAATTCATGGGGTCGCAAAATGTCGCACATGACTGAGCTACTGAACTGAACTGAAAATTCCTGCTCCACTTTAAAGAATTTGAAACTGGATATATTTATACACTAAGTGATGGGACCATACTTTTGGGGACTCCATATCAAAATACTGGTGATATGGACAGAGAGGATGAGATGGCTGGATGGCATCACCGACTCGATGGACGTGAGTTTGAGTGAACTCCGGGAGATGGTGATGGACAGGGAGGCCTGGCATGCTGCAATTCATGGGGTCGCAAAATGTCGCACATGACTGAGCTACTGAACTGAACTGAACTGAACGGATTATCATACTAAATGAAGTCAGCAAAGAAAGACAAATATCATATCGCTTATATGTGGAGTCAAAAATATAATACACTATATATAAAATAGATAACCAACAGTGAGCTACTATATGGCACAGAGAACCAGAGAACTGCGCTCAATGTTTTGTAATAACTACAGGAGGAAAGAACATGGAAAAGAATATATATATATATACATATACACACACACGCACATATATGTTAAGATATATGTTATGTATGTATATATGTTAACATATATATGTTGTATATACTAAGATTNTTGAAAAAGACCCTGATGCTGGGAGGGATTGGGGGCAGGAGGAGAAGGGGACGACCAAGGATGAGATGGCTAGATGGCATCATGGACTCAATGGACGTGAATCTGAGTGAACTCCGGGAGTTGATGATGGACAGGGAGGCCTTGCGTACTGTGATTCATGGGGTCGCAAAGAGTTGGATAAGACTGAGTGACTGAACTGAACTGAACTGCATTCATTAGAAATAGCCTAAGGGGGAGAAGAACCACATCCAAGCGCTTACATCTTCCTCTGCAATACACTGTGCAAATTGATTAAAGTATCCTTTGTAACTACTGTCGCTGCCTTTCCTAAGGAAGTAAATATATTGCAGATGAATAGTGACTTAAAAGATAATGTGAGAGTGGGGCTCTGCATAATTAAATTTAAAAAGACACTGATGAAAGAAATCAAAGATGACATATACAGATGGAAAAATATCCCATGTTCCTGGGTAGGAAGAATCAATATTGTGAAAATGACTATACTACCAAAAGCAATCTACAGATTCAGTGTAATCCCTGTAAAATTACCAATGGCATTTTCCACAGGACTAGAACAAAAATTTGCACAATTCATATAGAATCACAAAAGACCCCAAATAGCCAAAGCAGTATTGAGAAAGAAGAATGAAGCTGGAGGAATCAACCTTCCTGACTTCAGATTATACTACAAAGATATAGTCATCAAGACAGTATAGTCCTGGCATAAAAACAGAAATATAGACCAATGCAACAAGATAGAAAGCCCAGAAATAAACCCATGCACCTATGGGTAACTTATTTTTGACAAAGGAGGCAAAAATATAGAATGAGGCAATGACAGCCTCTTCAATAAGTGGTACTGGGAAAACTAGGTGCTGCTGCTGCTACTGCTAAGTCACTTCAGTCGTGTACGACTCTGTGTGATGCCATAGATGGCAGCCTACCAGGCTCCCCTGTCCCTGGGATTCTCCAGGTAAGAAAACTGGGTAGCTACATGTAAAAGAATGAAATTAAAACACTTCCTAATGAGAGTTGGACTGTGAAGAAGGCTGAGCACAGAAGAATTTATGCTTTTGAACTGTGGTGTTGGAGAAGACTCTTGAGAGTCCCTTGGACTGCAGGGAGATCCAACCAGTCCATTCTGAAGATCAACCCTGGGATTTCTTTGGAAGGAATGATGCTAAAGCTGAAGCTCCAGTACTTTGGCCACCTTATGCGAAGAGTTGACTCATTGGAAAAGACCCTGATGCTGGGAGGGATTGCTACATGTAAAAGAATGAAATTAAAACACTTCCTAATGAGAGTTGGACTGTGAAGAAGGCTGAGCACAGAAGAATTTATGCTTTTGAACTGTGGTGTTGGAGAAGACTCTTGAGAGTCCCTTGGACTGCAGGGAGATCCAACCAGTCCATTCTGAAGATCAACCCTGGGATTTCTTTGGAAGGAATGATGCTAAAGCTGAAGCTCCAGTACTTTGGCCACCTTATGCGAAGAGTTGACTCATTGGAAAAGACCCTGATGCTGGGAGGGATTGGGGGCAGGAGGATATAGGGACGACCGAAGATGAGATGGCTGGATGGCATCATGGACTCGATGGGCGTGAGTCTGAGTGAACTCCGGGAGTTGGTGATGGACAGGGAGGCCTGGCGTGCTGCGATTCATGGGGTCGCAAAGAGTCGGACACGGCTGCATGACTGAACTGAACTGAACTGAACTGAATGCACAGAGTCAGACATGACTGAAGTGACTTAGCAGCAGTAACACCATACACAAGGATAAACTCAAAATGGATTAAAAACCTAAATTTAAGACTAAAAACTATAAAACTCTTAGAGGAAAACGTAGGCAGAATACTCAATGACACAAATCAAAGCAAGATCCTCTATGACCCATCTCCTAGAGTAATGGAAATTAAAGCAAACAAGTGGGACCTGATTAAACTTAAAAGCTTTTGCACGGCAGAGGAAACTATAAACAAGGTGAGAAGACAACCCTTAGAACGGGAGAAAATAATAACAATTGAAACAACTGACAAAGGATTAATTTTCAAAATTACAAGCAGCTCATACAACTCAATAACAGAAAAATAAACAACTCAATCAGAAAGTGGGAAACAGACCTAAACAGACATTTCTCCAGAGAAGACATACAGATAGTTAACAAGTACATGAAAAGATGCTCAACATCGCTCATTATTAGAGAGAAATAAATCAAAACTACAGTGAGATATCACCTCACACCAGTCAGAATGGTCATCATCAAAAGTCTACAAACAATAAATGCTGGAGAGGGTGTGGAGAATGGAGAGCGTGTGGAGAAAGGGGAACCCTCTTGCACTGTTTGTGGGAATGTAAATTGATACAGCCACTATGGAAGATGGTATGGAGATTCCTTAAAAACCTAGGAATAAAATGATCATATGACCCAGCAATCTCAGTCCTAGGCATATATCCTGAGGAAATCAGGGTTGGAAAATACACATGTATCCCTTTGTTCACTGCAGCACTGTTTGCAATAGCTAGAACATGGAAGCAACCTAGATGTCCATTGACAGATGAATGGATAAAAAAGTTGTGGTGTGTGTACACAATGGAATATTACTCAGCCATAAAAAGGAATACATTTGAGTCAGTTCTGATGAGGTAGATGAACCTAGAACCCATTATACAGAGTGAAGTGAGTCAGAAAGAGAAAGATAAATATATTCTAATGCACAAATACAGAATCTAGGAAAATGGTTCTGAAGAATTTATTTACAGGGCAGCAATGGAGAAACAGACATAGAGAACAGATTTATGGACATGGAGAGAGGGGAGGGGAGGGTGAGATGTATGGAAACTTATATTACCATATGTAAAATAAATGGCCAACAGGAATTTGCTGTATGGCTCAGGAAACTCAAACAGGGGCTCTGAATCAACCTAGAGTGGTGAGATAGGGAAGAAGATGGGAGGGAATTTCAGAAGGGAGGGGATACATGTATACCTATGGCTGATTCATGTTGAGGTTTGACAGAAAGCAGCAAAATTCTGTAAACCAATTATCCTTCAATAAAAAGTAAATTAAAATAATAAATAAAAGACAGTGTTTTCCCAAACCTTGCATGGATCCAGGAAAGTAATATATAACAGGTAGGCTGCCTTGATTAAAAGTCTTTTGCATTTAGACTGATACATTTAGTTTGTATGCTCCTGACAGTGCTCTAAAAAATATAAAGACATTCTACTTTGACTTCAAGAGAAATAATCTTAGGTATCTCTCAACTGAAGATATGGTGTGGTATGTCAAAGATTTTCCTATTTATTTTACAAATCTCTTCATCTGATAGATTATATGGTTATGTTCTAGTGCATTTCATTTTTGAAAGAAAAAAAAAACTTTATAAAGATTGATGGTCTCTTAAAGCATTCCTGCTGAGAGACCTCGAGTCTGGAGGTGGGAGCAATAAAAAGAGAAACCTCTAGCATTGGGTTGTCCTTTCAGTTTTAGTCTAGTGAAGCTCACCCTCATCACTTACAGGCTGTTAAAAGACAAATTAGAACTGAGTATATTTGAGGATCTAATTGGGTTTATTCAACTATTCATGAACCAGGCAGCAGCCCATCTAGCAACTAGCAGGTTCTCTGAGGAAGGAGCTACAAAAGGGAAGGTTTTTATAGAGAGGAGGGTGGGTCAAGGAAGTCTTAGGGAAAGAGAGGAAAGGGTTACTTTAGGCCAGATCATCTTGTTTCGGTGGGAAGAAGGGAGGGAACAAGGCTTTTATCTTGCAGTTTACCTAGCATGGATCAGGAAATTTCAGATTGTTTTAAAGGTCACATTTCTAGGAGGGTTGAAACTGCAATTGAATCTTGATTTGCTGTTGGAGGGGCAATAACTTCATTTTGGGCTTTAATTTATTTTTAATGAGTTCCTGTATAGGAAAAAGTCTATTCACAAGGATAGCTGAGGAGAAAACTGCTCATCCAATGGTCTCCATTGCATGTATTAAAGTTACGGCATTCCTTCAGGTGTACACTTAAATGCCACAGATCTAGGTGGATGCTTCCTCATCACCGTTACATTGGTTTCTCTTCTTTTCTCTCAATTTTATTACCTTTTGTCAATTCCCAAAGGTAAAAATTTAACTCCTACTTTTCCCTCATTCTCCATGTTTAATCAGTATGGAAGAGTCAAACATGCATCTTCTTCCAACCTCAACACACACACACACACACACACACACACACTCTTCTTCCTCATTCAGGCCTTTATTGCCTGGCGCTTGGATGCTTACAAGTTGGTCTTCATACTTCCATTGTCTTCATGTTCAATCATCCTACAAATGATTTAAAATCACATCTGTGCTACAGGTTCCTATTCCATGGAAGTAAACTCTGAAATACTGCAATTCATCTGTAGGAGGGTTATCAGAAAGTGCTCACAAAAACATCTGTGAGGGAGTAGATGAAGTAGGATTGTGCAGATGGAATGTAAAACATAGTTGCAACAGAGCCTCAACAAATTTCACAGGGAATTCTGAAGAGCTGGACCTTCAGAGATATCCACAGTTGAGGCAAGGGGGCCAGGCCCTTGTAATCCTGCAGACATCTGTCATTAGCTGTGGGCTACCTATGGAGAAGCAGGCATAGTCTTGGGAAATGTGACTCTATTTAGCCACCATACGCTCCTCTGAGAATGGCTCTAGCACTCATACATTTATCATCAAAATTACGCATTAAGAGTACCAAGAAATGCCCCAGTTGGTCATCTGGGGTCCTAAATAGAGTGCATACCAGCCCAGACAATGACACTTAATCCTTGTAGGGTGGTGTCTCTGAAAGTCCTCAGTTGGTGATACCAGCTAAGGCCTTGTATGCAGGAAAGGCAAATCCTACTTGGAATGTGTGGCAATTCTAGTTGAGATGAATCCTCCTTTCCACTGTGGAAGAAATCCACTGTAATAAATGTCCAAAGAGGCTAATTGGTCTCTTCAAGAGATAGTGCTGTAACAGGGACTCAGCGTGGGTTTCTGTTACAGGCAGGGGGAGAATAGTAGTAATTGAATCAACCCTGTGATCAACAGCCTACAAACTGAGCCCATAAATACATCTGATGACTTTATTTAAATCAATTGTACTAGGCTTATTTTTCCAGTGGCAAGGGTAAGCTGACATCAAATGGCTAGGCCATTCTGTCTACCTGGGGGTTAGGTGCCTCTTCTGTGGGTGTATACCATCTGGTGGGCAATAACATGTGACTTAGAGATCTACACCCTTTGCACTCTTTCCCATTTGTCTGTCCACATACCTCCTTCCCAGACTTGTAAACAATCCTCCAATCTTACTCCTTCAGGCCCCTGGTCAACCAGTCAAATCAATCATCACTGCCATGAGTTTATATTCTTTCCCTGGCCTACCTTTCTCCTCAATACAAAATGGAAGACCAGTATACCACCCAAAGATTCCCCATTACTAACTTGCTTATGTTCTCTGGTTCTTCTTATGCTCAACTGCAGATGTACCCTTTGCATATAAGATGGATTGATGCTGGGAAAGCCCAATCAATCTCAGTGGGTCTGACAGAATGATGGACTGTTCTGATCTCCTAGTCTCCTGATATTTCACAGTTCAATCTACAGCTCTGCTAGGGCCCTCTAGTGCAGTGGGAGCTGTTTGTTGAATGGTGTGTACTTTTGTGCTATGGATGGCATGGCCCGTGATTCTCCTATGGCTGCTTTCCATAAGCTCTACATCAGAGATACAGAAGGATCTGTTGGGTTATGCTGCGATTCATAAGGTCGCAAAGAGTCGGACACGACTGAGTGACTGAACTGAATTGAACTGAGATCCAGAAAGTTTTGTTTTAGAAACTCTCCAGACTCATACAACCCAACAGATCCTTCTGTACAACTCATGGTTGTATGAGTCATATGGACCTAGTGGCAAGGCTATTTACACCACAGCCTGGACCTGTGAAAGTCTCACTTAAAGCTGTCAGCCTTATGCATCAGTCAGTAAGTGGTCAGAGTGGTATTCCCAGTTGGGGAATGTGCTGCCTCCAGAATTCAATAGAGATTTGTGTTTCTTTTTTCATGGTCAGAGAGACAAGATGTAATAATTTGTACTTTGCTTTGATAAGCCATCTTAGGTCCCTTCACTAGTTCCTGAACATTTCACTGATTTGGCAGGTCTTTGAATATTAATAGGGCATCTTTAGAGTTCACGTGTCTTACCAAGGCTTCCAAAGTACTTACCAAGGTTCTTGCTTATTTTGTTCAATTAGTGTGAGTTCTTCTGCCCACTGAACTAATTCTGCAGTGTCTAGATAGTCTTGTTTCCTTTGGATAGTATTAAGACAGAGAACAGGATAGTTGACATCCCTGGGGCATGACTATAACTTTATACTGATGTTTGTCCCACATGAATGTGAATTGCTTCTAGCTTTCCTTCCAGGTAGGGTAAAAAACTTATCCCTCAGATTAGTAGCATTATAGTAGATACCCAAGGCCATGATATTCAGTTTTAGCTACATCTTGCATAACAGCTGTAAGTGGGGCCACTACTTGTTTGATTTTGATTGTTCCACTTTCATTCTGCAGAATCCATCTAGTTTTTGTAGGACCCAGACTAGTGAATTAATGGAGATTTAATGTGGAGCATCATTTCTATATCCTTTAGGTTTTTAAGGTTGTCAATACTCCCTTCCATTTTGGGGAAGCAATTTTATTTTCTTGACTGGTATTAGGGCAAATTTCAGAGATTTCCACTTGGCCTTCTCTAGTGTCATCATTCTTGCTGCGTAGGCCAAGAGACCAATGTTGAGGAAATGACTAGATAAGTCCAAGGATCAAGTAGATGCACTCTGAGTCAAACCTGTTTATTATCTGGCTGCCATAAGCCTCACTCTAAAAAGTAAGTCTGGGATGGATAATCAGCCTGTTAGCCTCCTGATTTTCCATTCATGAGTTCTTTTGATTAAAAAAATTTAATAATATTCTTATTGGCTATCCATTTATCTTACCCATGGGGGTGCCATGTTCTACTAACCTAGTGATTATCAAGGTGTAATTTCATTAGTATTACCATGTATCAAGGTGTAATTGCATTAATAACACCAGAGGACTTATTTACAATACAGTTTATCAAATTCCACCACCCTACTGAATCAGAAATTTGGAGGGTGGGAGATCCAACCAGTCCATTCTAAAGGAGATCAGCCCTGGGTGTTCTTTGGAAGGAACGATGCTAAAGCTGAAACTCCAGTACTTTGGCCACCTCATGCGAAGAGTTGACTCATTGGAAAAGACTCTGATGCTGGGAGGGATTGGGGGCAGGAGGAGAAGGGGACGACAGAGGATGAGATGGCTGGATGGCATCACCGACTCGATGGACGTGAGTTTGAGTGAACTCTGGGAGTTGGTGTTGGACAGGGAGGCCTGGCATGCTGCGATTCATGGGGTTGCAAAGAGTCGGACACAACTGAGCAACTAAACTGAACTGAACTGATGTCCAGAAAGTTTTGTTTTAGAAACTCTCCAGATGATTTTGGTGCCGGCTCAAGTTTGAGAATAATTACATTAACCATTACCCTAGTTCTCTTTGGGTCAAGTCTCTCTGGTATCCACTGTCAACTTTTGAGTTGTAGGAGTTATTTTTATATTTTGGATATTCACCCATTATTGATACATCATTTATAAATATCTTCTCTCATGCAGTGGACAGCCATTTTGTTTTATTGGTAATTTCCTTTGCTGTGTACAAGCTTTTTAGTTTGATGTAATTCCATTTCTCTATTGTTTCTTTTGCCTAAGGAGACATATCCAAAAAATTGCTACTAAAATCTATGTCAACGAGCTTACTGCCATGGTTTATTCTAGAAATTTTCTTGTTTCAGGTCTTACATTTAAATCTGTATTCCATTTTGAGTTTATTTTTGTATATGGTATGAGAAAGTATTCCAGTTTGATTCTTTTGCATGTAGCTGTCTGGTTTTCCCAACACTTCTTATTGAAGAGGCCGTTTTTTCCCCATTATATATACTTGCCTCCTTTGTCATAGATTGCATGTGTGTGTGCTAAGTTACTTCAGTCATGTATGATTCTGTGCAACTCTATGAAGTGTCACCAGCCAGACTCCTCTGTTCATGGGATTCTCCAGGCAAGAATGCTGGAATGAGTTGCTGTGACCTCCTCCAGGGTATCTTCCTACCCAGGAATTGAACCCACCTCTCTTATGTCTACCTGTGTTTGCAGGCAGGTTCTTTACCACAAATGCCACCTAATTAACCACAGAGTGTGGGTTTATTTGGGGGCTCTCCATTCTGTTTCACTGATCTATGTGTCTGTTTTGGGGTCAGTACCATAGCTGTTTTGATTACGGCAGACTTGTAGTGTAGGTTGAAATCAGCAAGTGTGATACTTTCAGCTTTGTTCTATTTTCTCAAGGTTGCTTTAGCTATTTGGGGTCACCTGTGATTCCATATACATCTTAATATTTGTTCTAGTTCTGTAGAAAATGTCATCAGTATTGTGATAGGGATTGCAATGAAACTGTAGAGTGGCTTGAGTAGTATGGTCAATTTTAACAATATTCAGTTCAGTTAAGTCGCTCAGTCGTGTCCGACTCTTTGTGACCGCATGAATTGCAGCACGCCAGGCCTCCCTGTCCATCACCAACTTCCAGAATTCACTCAAACTCATGTCCAATGAGTTGGTGATGCCATCTAGCCATCTCATCCTCTGTCGTTCCCTTCTCTTCCTGCCCCCAATCCCTCCCAGCATCAGAGTCTTTTCCAGTGAGTCAACCCTTCACATGAGGTGGCCAAATTATTGGAGTTTCAGCCTCAGCATCAGTCCTTCCAATGAACACCCAGGACTGATCTCCTTTAGGATGGATTGGTTGGATCTCCTTGCAGTCCAAGGGACTCTCAAGAGTCTTCTCCAACACCACAGTTCAAAAGCATCAATTCTTCCATGCTCAGCTTTCTTCACAGTCCAACTCTCACATCCATACATGACCACTGGAAAAAACAGAGCCTTGACTAGATGGCCCTTTGTTGGCAAAGTAATGTCTCTGCTTTTGAATATGCTATCTAAGTTGGTCATAACTTTCCTTCAGAGGAGTAAGAGTCTTTTAATTTCATGGTTGCAGTCACCATCTGCAGTGATTTTGGAGCCCAAAAAAATAAAGTCAGCCACTGTTTCTACTGTTTCCCCATCTATTTGCCATGAAGTGATGGGACCAGATGCCATGATCTTAGGAATGTTGAGCATTAAGTCAATTTTTTCACTCTCCTCTTTCACTTTCATCAAGAGGCCTTTTAGTTCCTCTTCACTTTCTGCCATAAAGATGGTGTCATCTGCATATCTGAGGTTACTGATATTTCTCCTAGCAATCTTGATTCCAGCTTGTGCTTCTTCCAGCCCAGCATTTCTCATGATGTGTTTGTTCTGCATATAAGTTAAATAAGCAGGGTGACAATATACAGACTTGACGTACTCCTTTTCCTATTTGGAACCAGTCTGTTGTTCCATGTCCAGTTCTAACTGTTGTTTCCTGACCTGCATATAGATTTCTCAAGAGGCAGGTCAGGTGGTCTGGTATTCCCATCTCTTTCAGAATTTTCCACAGTTTCTTGTGATCCACACAGTCAATAAGGCATAGTCAATAAGGCAGAAATAGATGTTTTTCTGGAACTCTCTTGCTTTTTCCATGATCCAGCAGATGTTGGCAATTTGATCTCTGGTTCCTCTCCCTTTTCTAAAACCAGCTTGAATATCTGGAAGTTCAGGGTTCATGTATTGCTGAAGCCTTGCTTGGAGAATTTTGAGCATTACTTTACTAGCATGTGAGATGAGTGCAATTGTGCGGTAGTTTGAGCATTCTTTGGCATTGCCTTTCTTTGGGATTGGAATGAAAACTGACCTTTTCCAGTCCTGTGGCCACTGCTGAGTTTTCCAAATTTGCTGGCATATTGAGTGCAGCACTTTCACAGCATCACCTGCTTCATTTTGTACTCCAAGGCCAAATTTTCCTGTTACTCCAGGTGTTTCTTGACTTCCTACTTTTGCTCTCCAGTCTCCTATAATGAAAAGGACATCTTTTTCGGGTATTAGTTCTAAAAGGTCTTGTAGGTCTTCATAGAACCATTCAACTTCAGCTTCTTCAGTGTGACTCATTGGGGCATAGGCTTGGGCTACCGTGATATTGAATGGTTTGCCTTGGAAATGAACAGATATCATTCTGTTGTTTTTGATATTGCATCCAAGTACTGCATTTCAAACTCTTTTGTTGACCATGATGGTTACTCAATTTCTCCTAAAGGATTCCTGCCCGCAGTAGTAGATATAGTGATCATCTGAGTTAAATTCACCCATTCCAGTCCATTTTAGGTCGCTGATTCCTAGAATGTCAACGTTCACTCTTGCCATCTCCTGTTTGACCACTGCCAATTTGCCTTGATTCATGGACCTGACATTCCAGGTTCCTATGCAATATTGCTGTTTATAGCATTGGACCTTGCTTCTATCACCAGTTACATCCACAACTGTGTATTGTTTTTGCTTTGGCTCCATCCCTTCATTCTTGCTGGAGTTATTTCTCCACTGATCTCCAGTAGCATATTGGGCACCTACTGACCTGGGGAGTTCATCTTTCAGTGTCCTATCTTTTTGCCNGCTGTTTATAGCATTGGACCTTGCTTCTATCACCAGTTACATCCACAACTGTGTATTGTTTTTGCTTTGGCTCCATCCCTTCATTCTTGCTGGAGTTATTTCTCCACTGATCTCCAGTAGCATATTGGGCACCTACTGACCTGGTGAGTTCCTCTTTCAATATCCTATCATTTTGCCTTTTCATACTGTTCATGGGGTTCTCAAGGCAAGAATACTGAAGTGGTTTGCCATTCCCTTCTCCAGTGGACCACATTCTATCAGTAGTATGGTCAATTTTAACAATATTAGTTTTTCCCATTCATGAGCTTGGTATAACTTTCCATCTACTTGTGTCATTTCCAATTTCTTTCATCAGTGTCATATTTTTCTGAGTACCTCCTTGGTTAGATTACTCCTAGGTGTTTTATTCTTTTTGATGCAATTGTAATGATGTTATTTTTTTAAAAAATTCTAATTGTTGTTAGTGTATTTACACAAAAACAGATTTCTGCATGTTAATTTTGTATCCTGCAACTTCACTAAACTCATTGATGAGTTCTGTCTTTAGGATTTCCTATATATAGTGTCATGTCATCTACAAACAGTGATGCTTTTACTTTTTCCTTTCCAATTTAGGTTCCTTTTATGTCTTTTTCTTGTTTGATTGCTGTGGCTAGGACTCCCAATACTATGATAAATAAAAGTAGTGAGAGTTAGCATCTTTGTTCCAGATTTTAGAAGAAATGCTTTCAGCTTTTCACCATCAAGTATCATGTTGGCTGTAGTTTTGCCATATTTAGCCTTTATTACATTGAGAATTTATATCTCTGTACCCAATTGTTAGGAATTTTGTTATTAATATAAATAATTGTTGAATGTTATCAAATTTTTTTCTGCATTTATTGAAATAATTATATGATTTTTATTCTTCAATTGCTAATGTGGTGTATCACATTGATTGATTTGTGAATGATGAACTATTCTTACATCCCTAGGATGCAACTGACCATAATATATGATCCTTTTAATGTATTTCTTACGTATTTAATGTATATAATGTATTTCTTGGCCATAGTATATGATCCTTCTAATGTATTTCTGAACTTATTCCTAATATTTTGTTGGGAATTTTTGCTTCAGTGTTCATCAGCCATATTGACCTGTAATTATTATTATTTTCATTATATGTTGTCTGATAATCAGAGTGATGCTGGCTTGGTAGAATTAATTTGGAATCATTATTTCCACTTCAACTTTTTGGTATAATTTAATAAGGATAAGCATTAACTCCTCTTTAAGTGTTTGGTAGAATTTGCCTATGATGCAATCTCATTTTGGACATTTTTAAAGGATTTTTTAAATTACTGATTCAATTTAATTATTGGTAATCCATCTTTTTTTTTTAAATTTTTTGTTTCTTCCTGATTCTATCTGGGAAGAATGTACATTTCTAAGAATTTATCTCCTTCTGTCCTTTGTTGGCACATAATTTTTTGCAGTAATCTCTTATGCTCTTTTGTGTTTCTACAGTGTTTGTTCAAATATCTCCTCTGATTTTATTTATTTGGGCTCTGTCTCTTATGAGTCTGGCTAAAAGTTTATCAATTTTGATTATCTTTTCAAAGAACCAGCTCTAGAACCAATTTCATTGATCTTTTCTATTGTTTATTTTTAGTTTCATTTATTTGTTGGAGAAGTCAATGGCATCCCACTCCAGTACTGTTGCCTGGAAAATCCCATGAACAGAGGAGCCTGGTAGGCTGCTTTCCATGGGGTCGCTGAGGGTCAGACAAGGCTGAGTGACTTCACTTTCACTTTTCACTCTCATGCATTGGAGAAGGAAATGGTAACCCACTCCAGTGTTCTTAGAATCCCAGGGACAGGGGAGCCTGGTGGGCTGCCGTCTATGGGGTCGCACAGAGTCGGACACGACTGAAGTGACTTAGCAGCAGCAGCAGCATTTATTTGTGCTCCAATCTTTATTATCTTTTCCTTTTACTAACATTGGATTTTGCTTTTTCTTATTTTTCTAATTCCATTGGTTGTAAAGTTAGACTATTTATTTGAGATGTTTCTTATTTTTCTGTGGCAGACTGGTATCACTACAATCATTCCTCCTACAGCAACTTTACTGTATTCCATAGATTTTGAATCACTGTGTTTTAATTGTCTTTTGTCTCCAAGTATGTTTTTAAGATTTTTTAAATTGAAGGGTAATTGCTTTATAATGTTGTATTGATTTCTGCTGTACAACAATACAAGTCACTAATAACTATGCATATCCTTTCCCTCTTGAATCTCTCTCCCACCCTTCATCCCATCCCCCACTCTACCCATCTAGGTCATCACAGACCAACAGGCTGGGCTCCCTGTGTTATATGGCAGCTTCCCACTAGCTCTTTATTTTACACATGGTAGTGCATATATGCCAATGCTACTTTCTCAGTTCACTCCATCCTCTCCTTCCCTTGCTGTGTCCACAAGTCCATTCTCTCTACATCTGAGTCTCCATCCCTTCCCTGCAGATAGAGTCATCCAAATATTTTTTCATTTCCTCTGATTTTTTTCAGTGATTCATTGTTTGTTTAGTAGCTTATAGCTTAGCTTCTACATGTTTGTGTGTGTGTGTGTTTTGTAGTTTGTTTCTTTTTTCTTGTCCTTGATTGTAGTCTCATACAGTGGTGGTTGGAAAAGATGCTTCATATGATTTCAGACTTTTAAAATTTATTGTGACTTATTTTGTGGTATAGCATGTGATATATCCCAGAGAATGTTGCATGTGCACATGAAAGGAATGTACATTCTGCTATTTTTGGGTGGAACGTCCTGTAGATACCTACTAAATCCACTTGTGTTATTTAAGACCACATTGCCTTATTGATTTTCTGTCTGAATGGTCTGTCCACAATGTAAATAGAATGTTAAAATCTGCTACTATTATTCTATTATTGTCAACCTCTCCGTTTATGTCTGTTAACATTTGCTTTATATATTAAGTGCTTCTGCATTGGGTGTATATATGTTAATGAGTGTAGTGTCCTTTTATTTTATTGAGCTCTTTATCATTATATAATATACTTTGTTTTTGTTGTGCACTTTGTTTTAAAGTCTACTTTGTCTAATATGAGTGTTACTACTCCAGATTTCTTGTCTTTCCATTTGTATGAAATATCTTTTTCTATCCCCTCACTTTCAGTCTCTGTGTGTCTTTAGCTCTGAAGCAAGTCTTTCGCAGGCAACAAACATTACTCTTGAATTTTTAAAATCCATTTAAGCACTCCATGTCTTTGGATTGAAGTATTTAGTTCATTTAAGTTAAAGCAATTATTAATACTTATGTATTTATTGCTATTTTGTTAATTTGGGGGGGCTGTTTTATAGTTCCTTTTTGTTTCTTTCTTTGCTCTCTTCCCTTGTGCTTTGATGACTATCTTTAGTGTTATGTTTGATCTTCTTTGTTTGATTTGTATCTGTTATACATTTTTGGTTTTTAGTTACAAATTTATGATTTTTTAAGTTAATAATCTCTTAAATGCATGCCAAGAAACTTGCACTTTTACTTGCTCTGCTACATTTAATATTTCTGATATCACATTTTATGGTTTTGTTTTGGGCATCCCTTAACTACTTATTGTTGATATAGATGAGTTTACTGCTCTTTTTAAACCTTTCTAAGAGGTTGATCTAATACCTTTACTATATGTTTGTCTTTACACTTAGATTTTTTTTTCAGAATTTTCATATTTATAGTTGTGCCCTTTTTTTAGCTGCTTAAGAGTAGTCCCTTTAAGATTTCATGGAAAGTCAGTTTAGTGGTACTAAATTCTTTTAGCTTTTTCTTGTCTGTAAAACTGTTTATCTTTTCTTCAAATCTGAATGATAGCATCGCTAAGTAGAGCATTCTTGATTGTAGGTTTTCCCCTTTATCATTTGAAATACCACTCACTTCTGGAGTCCCTGGTGGCTCAGAGATGAAAGCATCTGCCTGCAATGTGGGCGACTTGGGTTCAATCCCTGGGTCGGGAAGATCCCCTGGAGAAGGAAATGACAAACTACTCCAGTATTCTTGCCTGGAGAATCCCATGGACGGAGGAGCCTGGTGGGCTACAGTCCATGGGGTCACAAAGAGTTAGACACGACTGAGCAACTTCACTTTCACTTCTGGCCTGCCAAGTTCTGAAGGAAAGTCAGTTGATAATCTTACGAGAGTTCCCTGTTTTTGCCTAGTTGTTTTTCTCTTGATGGTTTTAAGATGCTCTCTTTATTTTAAAAAATTTTTTGACATTTTAATTGTAATGTGTGAATGTGGACTTCTTTGGTTTCCCATTGTTTGGGATTCTCTGTGCTTCCTGCACCTGGAATTCTCTTTCTTCTCCCAGATTGGGAAGTTTTTACAATTCTGTTTTCAAATAAGTTTTCTGTTCCTTTCTATCCATGTTCTTCTTCTGGGACCCTTATACTGGGGATGTTAGCATGCTTGATGGTGTCCCAAAGATATCTTTTTAAAATTATCATCCTTTTAAAAAATTCTTTTTTCTCTTCAGCTTAGGTGATTTCCACTACTCTGTCTTCCAGTTTTCTGTTTTTTTTTCTGTATCATCTAATCTATTCTTGATTCTTTATAGTGTATTTTAATTTTAGTTATTGTACTCTTTAATTCTTAAAGGTTCTTCTTTATATTTTCTAACTATGTTAAATTTCTCACTGTATTCATCCATTCTTCTAATGAGTTCATTGAGTATCTCTTTAATCATTTCCTTGAACTCTTAATCAGATAGATTTCTTGTCTCCATTTTACATAGTTCTTCTGCCTTTTTTTCTTATTCCTTCATTTGAAACATACTTCTCTCTCTCCATATTCAGTCTAATCTTCTATATTTACAGCTATGTATTAGGTAGGTCAGTTACATTTCCCAATCTTCGATAAGTGGCCTTATGTAGAAGATATTCTATAGAACCCCAAAGCACACTCATTTGTGGCCACCAGACCTATATGCTTTAAGGGTGTCCCATCTGGGTTTCACGAGCCCTTGCTGTTGTGAAGATAATCACTATAGGCCTACTGGTAGGTAGGGTGGCCCCTGGTCTGGTTAGCTGCTAGGCCTTGCCTTCTGCTGTGTCTGCTGCTCTGTTGGTAGGTGGGGCTGAGTCTCTGTAGGGATGGCTGTTTAGCCTGGGCATTCTGATGACTGGTTCAGCCTGCTAGTGGGCTAGGCTGGGTCCTTTTATGACTGCCTACCCTGCCTAGATGTGTCCCAGGACTGGTGCCTGTTCACTGGTGGGTGGGTAAGTTCCTGGTGCTAATAGTCTAGAGAAAGAACTCCAAAATGGTGCTTGATAACACTAGAGTCCTTGTGGTAGAACAAGGTCCCCAAATTGGCTGCCACCAGTATATCTGTCCCCAAGGGATGTTCCAGTTGCCTCTTGCCTCTCCAAGAGACTCTCCAAGATCTGCAAGAGGACTGATCTTGGTTCCTTTCAAATGATCACCTCTGCACTGGGGCTTGGAATATGAGATTTTGCATATACCCTTTAAGTTCAAAGGCTCTGTTTCCTACAGTCCTCTGACTCTCCCATACACAGGATCCACTGGCTTTCAGAACCAGACTTTATGGGGGCTTATATTCCCAGTGTAGGACCTCTAAGCTGGGGAGGCTAATGTGAATCTCAGACTCCTTGCTCCTTGGGGAGAAACTTTGCAAATGTTGCAAATTATTTTTCCTTTTGTGGGTTAGCTATTTGAGAGTGTGGGTCTTGATATTCTGCATCTCTGCTCCTCCTATCCATTTCACTATGGCTCCTTCGTTATTTCTTTAATTGTGTAAAATCTTTTCTGGAAGTCTTCATTTCATTATCATAGATAGTTGCTCTGTGAACAGTTAGAATTTTTGTGTGGACTGGATGCGAAGAGCTGACTCATTGGAAAAGACTCTGATGCTGGGAAGAGTTGAGGGCAGGAGGAGAAGGGGACGACAGAGAATGAGATGGTTGGATGGCATCATTGACTCAATGGACACAGGTTTGGGTGGACTCCAGGAGAGAGTTGGTGATGGATAGGGAGGCCTGGCGTGCTGCAGTTCATGGGGTTGCAAAGAATCGGACACGACTGAGTGACTGAACTGAACTGATGGGAGAAGGTCAGCTCAGGGTCTTCCTATTCTGCCATCTTGCCCATGCCCCTCTAGCAAAAGTGATAAATTTTCATGAATTTTGTGGTGTTAGTGCTTTTGCATTTTGCCTAAGAACTCTATCTATATGAAGTTTGCAAAGATAATCTCCTGTGTTTTTGGTTAGAAGCTTTGTAGTTTGTAAATTAATCCATCTCAAATTAATTTGGGTATGGTGTTAGATGGAGAAGTAGAGGTTCTGGGTATGTGTTTAAAAAAACAATATGATTATCCAATTGTGTCAAAGACCTTCCACATTTAAATAGCATTGATAAAAATATACAAGCAGCTTATGCAGCTCAACTCCAGAAAAATAAATGACCCAATCAAAAAATGGGCCAAAGAACTAAATAGACATTTCTCCAAAGAAGACATACGAATGGCTAAAAACACATGAAAAGATGCTCAACATCACTCATTATCAGAGAAATGCAAATCAAAACCACAATGAGGTACCATTTCACACCAGTCAGAATGGCTGCGATTCCAAAAGTCAACAAGCAATAAATGCTGGAGAGGGTGTGGAGAAAAGGGAACCCTCTTACACTGTTGGTGGGAATGCAAATTAGTACAGCCACTATGGAGAACAGTGTGGAGATTCCTTAAAAAATTGCAAATAGAACTGCCTTATGATCCAGCGATCCCACTGCTGGGCATACACACCAAGGAAACCAGAATTGAAAGAGACACGTGTACCCCAATGTTCATTGCGGCACTGTTTATAATAGCCAGGACATGGAAGCAACCTAGATGTCCATCAGCAGATGAATGGATAAGAAAGCTGTGGTACATATACACAATGGAGTATTACTCAGCTATTAAAAAGAATACATTTGAATCAGTTCTAATGAGGTGGATGACGCTGGAGCCGATTATACAGAGTGAAGTAAGCCAGAAAGAAAAACACCAATACAGTATACTTACACATATATATGGAATTTAGAATGATGGTAATGATAAACCTGTACGCAAGACAGCAAAAGAGACACAGATGTATAGAACGGCCTTTTGGACTCTGTGGGAGAGGGAGAGGGTGGGATGGGTTGGCAGAGTGGCAGTGTAACATGTGTGATATCATAAGTGAAACGAATCGCCAGTCCAGGTTTGATGCAGGATGCAGGATGCTTGGGACTGATGCACGGGGATAATCCAGAGAGAGGGTGTGGGGCGGGAGGGGGGAGGTGGGGGTCGGGATTGGGAGTTCATGTACACTCGTGGCTGATCCATGTCGATGTGTAGCAAAATGAATACAGTATTGTAAAGCAAAACAAACTAAAGAAATAAAAATTAATCAAAAAAATAACATTGATAAATTTGTTAAAAATCCTTTGATCATATATATATGAATGTGTATACATATATACGTATGTATACATATGTATTATTTTACTTAATTTTGGATTCTGTAATTTGTTACATTGATCTATTTGCCTATCTTTATGCCAGTTGGACACTATCTTGCTTACTCTGTTTTAAAGTAAGTTTTGAAATCCTATAGAGAAGCCTTCCAATTTTTTTCATTTTCAAGGCTGTTTTGGCTCTTCTAAGTCTTTTATATTTCCATAAAATTTTAATATTAGCTTCTCATTTTCTAAAAATATAAAACATTTAAAGGAAGCCCTGCTTGAATTTTAATTCAAATGGCCTCGAACCTTTAAGTCAATTAAGGCTGCTGCTGCTGCTAAGTCGTTTCAGTCGTGTCCGACTCCGTGAGACCCCATAGATGGCTGCCCACCAGGCTCCCCTGTCCCTAGGATTCTTCAGGCAAGAACACTGGCGTGGATTGCCATGTCCTTCTCCAATGCATGAAAGGGAAAAGTGAAAGTGAAGTCACTCAGTCGTGTCCGACCCTAAGCGACCCCATGGACTGCAGCCTACCAGGCTCATCCATCCATGGGGTTTTCCAGGCAAGAGGACTGGAGTGAGTTGCCATTGCCTTCTCCATAAGTCAGTTAAGGAGACTAGAATTAATCTCTTAATAATCTCAGTTCTTTCAATTCATGAACATGACGTTTCTTTACCTTTATTTAGGTCTTATTTAACTTTCTCAGAATGTTTTAATTTTTTTATTCTATAAATCTTATACATATTTTGTTAAATTTATCCTTAAATATTTCATATTTTGTGCTATTTAAATGGTATAATTCTTAAATTTTTTTTAAAAAGTTGTTGCATTCAGTATATAAAATGCAATTAATTTTTGTGTGTTTTTACTTTGTGTACTATGACCTCACTAAACATACTTATCAGTTTTGGTAGATATTTTGTAGATTTCTTTGAATTTTCTATCTAAATCCATCATTTGTTAATTAAAACAACTATATTCCTTCATTACTGACATTTATTTCTGCCTTCTATTTATTTTTACTCACTATTTCACTTGCTAGGATCTCCAAAATAACATTGAATAAAAGTGATGACAGCAAACCTTTTCTCTACTCTGGTCAGGAAACCGTTCAGTATTTTACCATTTTGTATGATATTTGTACCCTTATCAGATTGAGAAATTCTCCTATTCTTAGTTTGATAAGTTTTTTTTTCTATATCATAAATGGATATCGAACTTTTGTCAAATCCTTAAAAGAATCTTTTGAGATGATCACATAACTTTCTCCTTTATTCTTTACTGTAGTAAATTATAGTTATTGGTTCTCCTAATAATGAACTAGTCTTGTTTTCCTAGACTAAATCCCACTTTATTATGATTTATTGTCTTATGTAATACTGGAGTTGGTTTTTATTGCAATTTCCATCCATTATGATTGTAGAAAACAAACCACAGTAATATTATCAATGCTTCTGATATATTCACTGGTAGAAATGAGATGTTTTCATGTTTCATTACAATTGACACAGATATCTTGAATATAGTTTACAGTTACTACTGCATTGGTATTCCATAGGGTGATTATTGGGCTGTCTGCTATATCATATTACTCTGAGTTTAAAAAGAAGTAACTTTTATATAATATCATAAACCTCTTTTCTTATATTTGATAATTGTGCTTTAGCACAATGTATTTCTTTTATAATAATCTATTTTACTTCATACATTTAGAAGCAATATCCTGTGAAGAGGTCCCTAGGTTTTATCAAACTCCCAAAGGTGTTTATGGCACCAAAGCTTAAGAATCCTCTGATTAGAGCTAAAACCATGAAAATCTTTATCTTAACACATATTTAACTGGATGGATGGGATCATGTAGAGCGGTAGACAGGTAAGATTAGAAAGTGGAGAACTCAGCTGCAAACATCCTCAAAGCTTAAAATTTGGTAGAAGAAAAGGATATTATGAAAAGGAAGATCAAGTGATTGTGGTATGAAAGATACTTAGAAAAATAAACTTAGTAACCACATTATATGCTACTGAGAGACCACAAAAGATGAAAATGGAGAATTGGGATGCTGATTAGGTCAGGTCACTGATGACTAGCAAGAACAAAAGGATAGAGGAAGCTGAGAAGTGAATGAGAGTCAAGAGCATAGATAACTCTTTTGAGTGGTTTTGCTGCTAAAAACATAGCTGACAAACAGTGGAGCTAGAGTAATGTGGGATCAAGGGAGTCCAGTTTACTTTTTTTTTTTTTAATAGGATACATTAATTAAGACATGTTTGTCAGTGACAATGATCCATTAGAAAGGGGAAATTTATCTAGAAGGGCAAAGGATGAAGGTGTAAGGAGATTGCCAGAAGGATCATTAGGTAATGAGGCGGTTCTTTTTCTACTGGATTTATATTTTTCTATGAAAATCCTTATATTTTTTAGAAAAAAATCCTAAACTTTTCTATGAGGTGAATTCTTAGGTATACAGAGGAAGAGGAGGAGAAATTAGAGACTTGAAGAGAGAAGAGAAGAGAATATTTGAAAATAGATGCCTAGAGGAATAGAAAGTTGTATTTCCTAGGGAAATATAACAGGATAGATTTCATGATGAGTGATATATTTAACCACTTGTTCTGACACTTGCTAAGTAACTCTTAATAAGTGTTAGGGCTGTCTTCAGCCACTCTTGTCAAGATAAATGTTATAAATTTGTTTTATAGGCAAAACAGTCCTGGAATGCTTTCTAGTTTTTCCCATGTTGGAGATTGTGTAACTGTTTAGGGGAAAGCACAGGGGCAAACTGTACCACAGCTGATGATACATAGCCCTCTTCTAATCCTACAAAGTCCGAATCTGTAGGCAAGAGCTTTGTCATCCAGATTATTTAAAGGTACTAGAAAGTTTCAACGCTTAACACTAGTCTGGTTTCGTATCTCTAAACCAAATTCCATCATGCCCTGTTTGCACCAGTTACCCATACGTTGGTTACCTAATCTTTTGGCAGAAGTTTCCATTCATATCTGGCTATTTAACACCGGCCAATTTCAGTGTGTGGATCATCACTCCCGTGTAATGGACTGAAATGTCATGAACACTGACTTTTGACAGTTCTAAAACAACAAGAAGATGAAAGGAACGTTTGATTATTTAGCCAATTTAAAAAAAAATGTATCTTGCTTGTTAGAAGTGATGCAAAAGGAAATTACTGGAAAAGCACATGATGACTTAATTATGTTTTAGGAAAAGAAGTCAGTATGTCTGTGGTAGCAGTACTTCAAGGGAAGGGCTAATTAGGCTTTGGTTGGCCCTACCTAAATTTTACTTTTGGAAAACAAAATTAACTGAACAGCTGTGGCTTATTGCAGTCAGCTGGAGCATTCACTTTATCAATGTGCCTGTTATCTCAGACCCCCATGTACTCCCACCCCTAGGTCATCATTGAAATGCAATCTTCTGGTAAGGAGTGGGCTTGGGTTTAACGTCATGAGTGAGTTTCCAAAAAATCTATCACAGGCCTAAAATCTTTATCTAAGGGCTAACCTAAGTTTACTAGAAGTTGGTGATATGAGTTTGGGGAGTAGCTCTCAGTTTTCTAAAATGGGCCTATATATGTGGTTAGATGGTTTATCTATAGAATGCAATTTCTATATCATAATCAGAATATTAGGGTTGAAATACCTCAATTTTCATCTGTTTCTGGGCTTTTGGTCTCACTGAGTAGTAAAATTTGTAAAAATATTTGAGAGGTGGAAACAGAAAAAGTTGGCAATTATTTTATTTTGCTAATTAAAAGTAGTAAATTAAACAAGTAATCCCCACAATACTCATCTACTATCAACCTCTTTTCCCTTTTTAAAAGAAAATAATTTAATGCAAAAGAACATAATAATGTAGTCTCAAGATAGTAGTAGTGGTAGTAGACAATAGTATAGTCTAGAAATGTAGTCTCCAGAAAGAAAGGAATTGCCTGCTGCACCCTCACAGACTTGGCAACCATGAATGTAACCCAACCATGAAGATAACATTCTGCAGGATCCCATCCCAAAGGCCTAAGAGTTTAGGTATAAAAATTTTCAAAGACACAGAGCCACTTTTTTCTATAAATAATCCTAAAGATTATATTAGGTCTTTTAGTGGCTATATCATATTGTTCTTTATGATTATGTGACAAGTGCTACTAAATGCTTGGGATATTAAAATATAAGACAGTTTCTATTTTCAAAGAGTTTATGACCCAGTGTGAGAGATACATACATAATTAAAATGCATGTGGTAGGAACAATTATTGAACTCAGCATGCCCAGGCTTCACTAGAAATTGGAGTATGGGATGTCTGGGTCAGTAAGGCTCTCCAGATGTAGCTTTCCAAGCCAGAGTAAAGTAGGCAGGAGTGTGGAAACTTTCTGGATAAAAAGAACAGCATGTGCAAATAATAACATTATCCATGGAGATTACTATGGGCCAGGCACTTCATATACACTCTCTCAACTAATCCCAAGAAGTAGATATTAAATGACTGTTAACTTTCCCAAACTCCAAGAACTAGAATAACTGCCTCCAAAGCCACTCAGCTGGGCTTAGCTAGTAACTCAGCTGGTAAAGAATCCACCTGCATTGCAGGAGACACTGGTTCAGTTCCTGGGTCAGGAAAATCCCCTGGAGAAGAAAGGCTACCCTCTCCAGAATTCTTGGACTTCCCTGGTGGTCTCAGACAGTGAAGAATCTGCCTGCAATGCGAGAGACCTGGATTTGATCCCTGGGTTGGGAAGATCTCCTGGAGGAGGGCATGGCAATGCACTCCAGTATTCTGGCCTGGAGAATCACCATGGACCGAGGAGCCTGGTGACCTATAGTCCATGGGGTTGCAAAGAGTTGGACATGACTAAGCGACTAAGTATAGCACAGCAAAGCTGCTCAGCTAGGGACGGGTAAGAGTCTAGATGGGAAAGTAGCCAGTCTGACTTATCCAAAGTTCATGGTTTTAGTAGCTACATTAACAGTTCAAAGGCTGGCAAAGAGTCAGACATAACTGAGTGACTAAGCACACACAGTACATGTATGGTTTAAGCACAGTGTACTAAGGTTTTATGGAATTTATGAAACCCCTCAGTTCAGTTCAGTCTCTCAGTTGTGTCCAACTCTTTGCAACTCCATGGACTGCATAATGCCAGGCCTCCCTGTCCATCACCGACTCCCAGAGTTTACTCAAACTCATGTCCATTGAGTCAACGATGCCATCCAACCATCTCATCCTCTGTTGTCCCCTTCTCTTGCCTTCAATCTTTCACAGCATCAGGGTCTTTTCAAATGAGTCAGCTATTTGCATGAAGTGGCCAAAGTATTGGAGTTTCAACTTCAACATCAGTCCTTCCAATGAACACTCAGGACTGATCTTCTTTAGGGTAGACTGGTTGGATCTCCTTGCAGTTCAAGGGACTCTCAAGAGTCTTCTCCAACACCACAGTTCAAAAGCATCAATTCTTTGGTGCTCAGCCTTCTTTATAGTCCAACTCTCACATCCATACATGACTATTGGAAAAACAATAGCCTTGACTAGATGGACCTTTGTTGGCAAAGTAATGTCTCTGCTTTTTAATATGTTGTCTGGGTTGGTCATAACTTTCCTTCCAAGGAGTAAGCGTCTTTTTAATTTCATGGCTGCAGTCACCATCTGCAGTGATTTTGGAGCCCCCCAAAATAAAGTCTGACACTGTTTCCACTGTTTCCCTATCTATTTGCCATGAAGTGATGGGTCCAGATGCCATGATCTTAGTTTTCTGAGTGTTGAGCTTTAAGCCAACTTTTTCACTCCTCTTTTACTTTCGTCAAGAGGCTTTTTAGTTCCTCTTCTCTTTCTGCCATAAGGGTGGTGTTATCTGCATATCTGAGGTTATTGATATTTCTCCCGGCAATCTTGATTCCAGCTTGTGCTTCCTCCAGCCCAGCATTTTCTCATGATGTACTCTGCATAGAGTTAAATAAGCAGGGTGATAATATACAGCCTTGACATACTCCTTTTCCTATTTGGAACCAATCTGTTGTTCCATGTCCACTTCTAACTGTTGCTTCCTGTCCTGCATACAGATTTCTCAAGAGGCATGTCAGGTGGTCTGGTATTCCCATCTCTTTTAGAATGAAACCCCTAAGGCTGCTAATTTAAATTTACCTTCCCTTATAGGTCATTGGTTTTCAGTCTGAAAAGTAGGACTCTATTAACCACCATATATGCATGTTGTTAGTAGAGGTCTTGGTAACCAGAATCAAAGTAGATGGCCCAGTAGAAATGAAATTTCAAAATCTTATATTTGCCTTATCTTTAATATAGGCACTGTTTTCTTCATTTTCACTTTTTAAAAAAATTGCAGGGGAATACACATAACATAAAATTTGCCATCTTAACTATTTTTAGTGTGTAGTTCAGTGGTATTAAGTGCATTCATATCATTGTGCAGCTATTACCATTACTGATCTCCAGAACTCTTTTCAACTTCAAAACTGACAAACTATATCCATTAAGCAACAATTACCGTTCCTTCCTCCCCTCGTCCCTGGTATAGTTTTCAAGTAATGAATTATTTCTAAAAATCAACAAACCAAAAACTAGTGTAATGGTGACAAAATCAAATAATAGCCACTTTTACCCTTGCCTGTGGACATCTGGCTACACTGCTTTGTTATATTTGTATTTGGGAACTGGATTCTAACTTTTTCACTTTGTATATTTGCTTTCTCTTCCAATTTGAAGTCATCTACAGATTGTCGTTGTTGATGGTGGTAGTAATGGTGGTGGTGGTGTGTCTGTGTATTTTGGTCACCTATACATTGGGAGGGACTTCCCTGGTGGCTCAGACGGCAAAGCGTCTATCTACAATGTGGGAGACCCGGGTTTGAGCCCTGGGTTGGGAAGATCCCCTGGAGAAGGAAATGGCAATCCACTCCAGGACTATTGCCTGGAAAATCCCATGGACAGAGGAGCCTGGTAGGCTACAGTCCACGGGTCGCAAAGAGTCGGACACGACTGAGCGACTTCACTCATACATTGGGAAGTAGCATTGAAGGAATGCCCCAAAATGCAGCCTCACTAAACTGAGATCCTTTGCAGCAAGAATTGTGCAAGCCTGAGGACCTTGGAAGAGCCAGAACTCATAAACTGGCTGTGGGAGGGGGTGCCTCCAGGATTGCTGACCTCCCTGCAGGCATCACAAGCTATGATGAAGGAAGAAGCATCAGTTGACTTGAAGGCAGAGTGACTGTTTTATTCTCCTCATGTCCCTGGAGGCACTTTGCACACTGCCTGCTTGTACTAGATGTTCAGAAGCATGCTTATTAAATCAAAATTAACTGGAAACAAACTAGGGGCCATAATGATTAGCTCTTTGGGAAAGCATGGTAATGTTCTCAGGTTCATCTTATGACTATTTCCTTGTATTGATACCTCAATCTCTTAAAACAAGAGGACCTGTGTACTGGTCCTTAGGAATAGAAGAGAACAGGAAAAACTGCATTTCACTCTATAGCCAGTCTAGAATGAAGAAGTGTATCAAGGAGAAAAGTCAATAGTTTTAACGTGTAGGCCAAGAAGAAGAAACCTCTAGGAAACTAGTAGGAGTAGAAAAATTGCTATGAGAACTTATCCTCTGACTGTTCTTATTCATATGATAAATATGTTAAAGGGCCAGGGCTAAGGGCAAAGCTCTAGAGCCGGCCACTAGAAATCTCCCTCTAAGTGAGATGTGGATGTATCAATCAGTCCCCTTTGAATAGGGTTATTGAAAGGTTACCTATGGGTCTCCTTAAACTTGTTCCTAAATTGATAAGAAATTTTGTAAAAATAACTTGCTCGTATTAGATTCACCATGTTTTTGACATTATGGCCATGTCTTCCTTTTAGAAAATTTAATATGTATATTTAGAAATATTTATCCAACAATTATCATGTATATATGGTTGATGGGAATACCAGACCACCTAACCTGCCTCTTGAGAAATCTGTATGCAGGTCAGGAAACAACAGTTAAACTGGACA
>SJXQ01003868.1:157934-174726 GCA_006408695.1 Aepyceros melampus | reverse complement strand
CAGCCGCCCGCGCTTAAATACTTCATAATATTTAGAAAATTGGCCAAAACGTATTTCAAGTACTCGTGATCTGAGAAATATTCAGTACTAAATTGATATCTGCTACTGAAGTTAGCAAAGAGTCGGACACGACTGAGTGACTTCACTTCACTGAAGTTAGCTTAAGCTTGTTGGTTTGTGAAGTATAACACTTCGTTGTACCTAGGTTTGTTAGAGATCAAATAAGACCTTATATCTGTTACAAATTAGTCAGCAAAGAAAATATCAACAACTTGATATGAAATGATAAATCTATCTAAAATAGCCTCTCCAGATTTTGGTAACTTGAAACTGAACTAAGTTTAAATGGCAAGAATTCATTGACTATCTGGGTCATTGGTCGCTGGGCAAATCTAAGTTTACCAACCTTTGCCTTCTTAAGAGAGGAAAACTATAGCATAAGTTTCCAGTCAGAAAATGCTGGTATAACAGTTCACAATTACCTGTTGGTTCTCACTAAAAATTAAGGTGTTTAAGAGTTGAGGATTCTAATATAAATATATAATTGAAGTTACTAAAATTAAATAAAGGAAGAAATTTCAGTATTAAGTAGGAAAGTAGGATAATGTTTTGAGTTAAAAAGGAGTTTTATGCAGGGTCAACTGAGATTATATTATTCTTGCCTGGAGGATCCCACGGACAGAGGAAGCTGGCAGGCTACAGTCCATAGCGTCACAAAGACTCGGACATGACTGAAGTGACTTAGCATGCATGCATCCATTAAGTATTTACTGAGTACCAGACTTTATGCCACAATTTATGTAATCTTTATATTTGTATTGTCTTACAGTGACCAATGATCTTGTTTGACCAAATGTTTTGAAACTTTTTGACAAACTTCCAAAATATCAAATTTTAATTAAATTTCTTTTGACTTCTAGCTAACCTTGAGGTTCATTAGGGGGCCCATAAGGCATCTCAAGGAGGAGTACTTAATGAGTTTTATTTGGTATGTTGAATTACATGGGAAGTATTGTCAAAGGAGTGATAAGCCTTTGAGGATTTACTGTATGGGTAAATGTTACTACTGTAGACATGAAGTACTGGCTTTGGAAAAATTTGGTTTTCATAAAAGCATAATGAAAGACTGAATTCAGTATTGCTTACTTTGCCCCCTGAAATAGCACAGCTCTACTGAGACAATCCCTTGGCAGCAGGAAGATCAAGGGAAAAAGAGTAAGCAACTCAGGGGCAAGCTATGAAGGGACAGCCCTCCATTACCAAATACCACCTTTTATAGGGCCTTTCTGACGTGTTGTTCTTGCCTGTGTGCTGGAACCTTATCATTTTGATAAGGATAACAAAAGGATTGGTTACTGATTAAACTGTTATATATGGTTATAATGTTTATGGATTCTGTCTGGAATAGTACTGATTTTTTGTCTCTGTTTTATCTCTTCGTGTATCTCCAGATATAAGGAAGCCCTTCCTCTCAAGCTACTCATGACTTCGAGCAATTTGGCAAACTATACGTCTATGACTTGGGCTACTTCACAACAAGCCTCCCCCAGACTGCCAGGTTTAGACTGGTTTTCAGGCTTATTCTCCTGAATTTATACAAGATCTTTCTACATAAGAGTCAGATCCGGACTTGGAACTCAGGGGTATTTTCAACTTGGTAGTCATTCCCCAAACCAGGGTAGGACTGTGCCCAATTTTGGAAGGAGGTAGCTAGAGTGCTCATCACCCCATGCCCTGAAAGATATGGGGAAGGATGAAATGGAATTGGAGGTTGAAACTAAGTCCCTCTAAAACCAAGTTCCTCTGCCGAGTTTAAACATACTCCTGTGTTATCTTCAAGACTGAGGAGTATCAAGGGAAAGGGGGAAAATTGTAACAAACCCCACTGAGCACCTCCAGTACTGGATACAAAACAGCCATTTCTGTATGTGATTACTCTGTACCCTGTACCAGACAACAGATCCTGCTCAGCCACTGGTTGATGCCTCAGTGGACCCTGCCCACCAGCACCCAACCATCAAGAATTGACAGTGAGCAGATTCAGACAGCCGTGGGCTGGTGGTTCTGAGGAGGAGAATGAGGTAAGAGGCAGATCCCAGCCTTCTACCTGAGGCCTTCCAGCTCACCTGGCCTTGGGCCAGCAGGTGAGCTGGGGGGTCCCGGGGATCAGGCTGGGGCCTGTGTCCTGCAGCGCTCCGGAGCCCTCAGCAAGGCCCACCCCCAGGCCTTGAGGCAGCAGTGAACCTCTCCTCCATCCCTGTCCCTTCAAGCTAATAGCAGTGACCTTCTGCCTGGGTCACAGACTGTGTGACCTGGCCTCCCTGTCTGGCGGCCTGAGGAGCCTGAGGGCCAGTTGGGTTGGGCACCTGGCTCCCTCAGCGATGACAGCTGGGCAGGGTCTGGGGACTTGGCCCTGAGGGAGCTGCCAGCTGAGCTCTGCCTCCTCTTAGCCCGGACAGGGACCTTGGAAGGTGTCAGTTGTCTTGGGACCTGGCCCTTTTTTGTTAGGATGGAGAATGACATTCTAATGTATGAATGCCATTTGGTAGAGATTTATAGGAACATCGTTACCTGACCGTGACCTGACCAAGAACAAAGGATCTAACCCCAAGAAGTTTGTAACAGCTCACCACGCCCCTCCCTCACATTTGCTTTAAAGGGGCTTTGCTGAAAGCTTTCAGTAACTTTGGGGTTCTCAGGGCATGGCCATCTCCTTCCATGGCCCTATAATAAACCTTTCTCTGTTCTATACTCCAATGTTTCAGTATTGATGGATCTCACTGTGCGTCGGGCACACAGACTTCCATTTTTGGTAACGTTCTGACCAGTGTGAGGTGGCATCTCATGGCAGTTTTGATTTGCATTTCTTTAATGATTAGCGATGTTGAGCATCTTTTCATGTGCCTGTTGACCATCTGTATTTCTTCTTTGGAGAAATGTTTACTTTGGTCTTCTGCCCATTTTTTGATTGGGTTGTATTTTTGTTGTTGAGCTGTATGAGCTGTTCGTATATTTTGGAGATTAGGTCCATGTCAGTTGCATCATTTGCAAATATTTTCTCCCATTCTGTAAGTTGTCTTTTCATTTTGTTTATGGTTTCCTTTGCTGTGCAAAAGGTTGTACATTTGATTAGGTCCCATTTGTTTATTTTTGTTTTTTATTTCCATTGCCTTGGGAGCCTGACCTAAGAAAACACTGGTGCAACTTATGTCAGAGAATGTTTTGTCTATGCTCTCTTCTAAGAGTTTTATGATGTCATATCTTATATTTAGGTCTTTAAGTCATTTTTAGTTTATTTTTGTATATGGTGTTAGGGAATGTTCTAACTTCATTGATTTACATGTGGCTGTCCAACTTTCCCAACACCACTTACTGAAGAGGTTGCCTTTTCCCATTGTATATTTTTGCCTTTTTTGTTGAAGATTGATTGACCATAGGTGTGTGGGCCTATTTCTGGGCTCACTATTCTGTTCCATTGATCCATATGTCTATTTCTGTGCCAGAACCATGCTATTTTGATTACTGTAGCTTTGTAGTATTGTCTGAAGTCTAGGAGGGTTATGTCTTAATACAGAGTCAGACTTGTTCTTCCCAGGGCTTCCTTTAGACTCCACGTTTCCACTGCAGGGGATACAGGTTTGATCTCTAGTGTAGGAACCAAGATCCCACAACCACATGGTACAGCAAAAAAATAAATAAATAAACAAAGACTTATTCTTCCCTATTACAAATGCCCTTCCTTGGTGGATACCCAGCCTCCTGGAGCCTCCATCAGCCTGGAACTAACTGGACACTTGGATGGTGGATGTCAAGGCAGCATGAAGCAGCCTCATGGAAACGATTTCTCATCTGTGAATGGAGGAGTTGTAGTACATAGGAGCTGTCCCTCGTGCTTTCACCCACCTGCCACAGTCTCCCCCTCCCAGCCTCCCTGCCTCTGCCCTGCTTCCCTTCCCTCCCAATAGTCTGTACCCAACAAGACAGCCTGAAAGAGCATCTCAAACAGGAGTCTCTGTGGTGGCAACAGCTCCACTGGAAGCTCCTCATGGCCCCACTGTCGCCCCGTGTTAAATATCCATGTCTGACCACAGCCAGATGCAGCTCAATGTGGCCGACCTCACTTCCTGCTCCCGAACGCCCAGGCTTCCTGGATCCCCTCCAATGCTGCCATTCCTTGCTGTCTCAGGGCCTTTGAACAGGCTGTCCCTCTGCCTGGAAAGCTGTCTCATACTGCTTTTTAGTTAGAAAATTCTTTTTTTTTAATTTTTTGTTTGTTTTTGGCTGTGCTGGATCTTCCTTGCTGTGCAGGCTTTTCTCTAGTTGTGGCAAGTGGCAGCTACTCTCTAGTTGCGGTGTACTGGCTTCTCATCACAGCGGCTTCTGTTGCGAAGCACGGGCTCTAGGGTGCATAGGCTTCAGTAGTTGCGGCTCCCGGGCTCTAGAGCACAGGCTCAGTAGTTGTGACGCACAGACTTACTTGCTCCTTTGCATGTGGGATCTTCCTGGACCAGGAATGGAACTCATGTTTCCTACATTGGTAGGCAGACTCTTTACCACTGAGCCACCAGGGAAGCCCGAGTTAGAGAATTCTAGTGGGGCTTCAGCCCCCAGCTCACACATCTGGGAGAAGTCCAGACCAGGCTGCAGCCTTTTTTTGCAATGTATTTATTTTTAGTATTGATCCAATAGACATTTAAAAGAGTACTTATTTATTTGGCTGTGTTGGGTCTTAGCTGGGGCGCGCAGGAGCTTTGTTGCATCATGCAGGACCTTTTGTTGTGATTCCTAGACTCTCTAGTTGTGGCTCACGGGCTCAGCAGTCTGGCACAAGGGCTTATTTGCTCCACAGCATGTGGGATCTTAGTTCCCCAACCAGGGCTTGAACCTGTGTCCTCTGCATTGCAACGTAGATTCTTAAGTACTGAACCACCAAGAAAGTTCTTGCAATCTGTAAACTTTTTTTACAAGTTTTCTTACAGGTTATCTCTTTCACCCACTTGCTTCCTGCCATATTCCTGGGGCCTGACACAGCAGGTGCTCAAGAAACATTTGCTGACAGACGGAATGAAGAGGTGAGATGTGTCGGAAGGGAGGGTAGGAGGCTTGAAATTCTCCTTACCTGCCCTTCCTCAACTCCAAGGAACCCCTGGTCCCCCTCCCCAGCCACGGAAACCACTTTGAGAGCCAGTGGTCTGGGTCAGCCCTTTCCCTTTACTGGATGGGTCAACTCTATGCCCAAAGCCAGGAAAGCCTGGAGGCCACTCGGGAGACCAGGGAAGTGACTAATCCCCAGTTCCCTCCACCCCTCCCTTATCAGGCCATATGGGAGAGATTAGCCAAGTCCCACCTTTGCTATTAAACTATGGCCTGGCTCACCAGATAGGATACCCTGTGTTATCTGATTGCAGGTGTGTTGGAGCTGGACCTTGTGCTGCTCCTATAGGTCCACTTCCTTCTCCCTGGAGTGGCCTCATCCCCTCCCAGCGTGACCAACTGTTCCTCGGCCCTAAGCCTCCTGGTCGCTGCTGTCTGCCCTGCACGCTGCCCCTCCAGGTAAGGCCTCCTGGGGAACACATCCCCTCTCCCTGGAAGCACTGATGCCCCCTGGGAAGGGCTTGCAGGCTGTACTCCCAGACATGTTTGGTGTTTTGGCTGTGCTGGGTCTTTGGTGCTGTGCACGGGCTTTCTCTAGTTGTGGCGAGCAGGGTCTCCTCCTAGATGTGGTGTGCGGGCTTCTCATTGTGGTGTTTTGTTGTAGAACATGGGCTCTAGGCACACGGCTTCAGCCCTCGCCGCTCAAGGGCTCTAGAGCTCGGGCTCTGTAGTTGTGGTACCCCAGGCTTAGTTGCCTCATGTGGGATCTTGATTGAACCTGTGCCCCTTGCACTGGCAGGGAGATTCCTATCCTTGGCACTGGACCACCAGGCAAGTCCCTCCCAGGGGTCTTTCTGGGTGCCCGGTACACCAGAGGTGGAGCAGGTGTGGGCAGTTCTGATTGACTTGCCAAACGGAGAGCTGCATTTCTCTCCGTTTCTGTCGATCTGTCTCTCTCTGGCAAAGCTCTGGCTTAGAACTCCGACTGCTTCTTGGACCCCATGAGCACCCCAGAGCCCTTCCTTTTTCCCACCCCATTCTGTGGGGAGAGGACCTGAGTTGCGGGGAGAAGGGGTGGATTTGTTTCTGTTTATCTGATCTTTATGGCATCCCGGCTTATGGCTTTCTTCAATTCCTTTCTAGGAAAAAAATATCTCAGGTTCCACTTGGGTAGAATCTCCTCCCCAGCCCCCATCCCCCGATCCAGGCTCCTTCTCCCTGCGAAGGGCCTCAGTGCCTCCTAGGGGGAGCTGCTATAAACCCAGGACAAAAAAAACCATATTCGTTTTAAGTGCATTTCCACACACTAATCTTCTGTGCGTGGCCCCAAACCCCAGCTGCACAAAGTAGGTTGTGGTCAGAGTTCAGCTTCCTGAACCTCCTCAAAGGTTTTGTCCTTTGGGTCTCTTTCCAGAAACTCTGGCATGAACATGTAATTCTAAATCCCACTCCCTTTTCATCACCTGAGACCACCTGCCAGCTCCTCCATCCCGCACTTGGAGGGTTATGCCAGCTATGCCCAAGAGAAGTAGCCCACCAGCCATCAGAGTCTTCCTTAATTTTTTTGGCTGCACTGCACAGCATATGGTATCTTACTTCCCTGACCAGGGATCAAACCCTCGCCCTCAGCAGTGACAGTGCAAGTACTAACCACTGGACCACCAGGGAAGTTCCAAATTAGTATTACTCCAATGTGAAATCAACAGAAGTATTGAGATCATTTTTGTCTCATTTGCATCCCAAGTCTGGGAATCTGTGCTCAGTCACTCAGTTGTGTCCAACTTTTTGCAACCCTATGGACTGTAGCCCACCAGGCTGTGGGATTTTTCTGGCAAGAATACTGGAGTCCATTGCCATTTCCTCCTCCAGGGGATCTCCCTGTCCCAGGGATCGAACCTGTGTCTCCTGCACTGTAGGCAGATTTTTTACCACTGAGCCACTGGGGATGCCTAAGTCTTAGAAACTGGGGTATATCTTACATCAATAGCACACCTAATCTGGACACTCAGTTTTCACTCTAGATCCTTGATCTTTAATTAGACTTTGTAAAAATGTCCTGTGGAAGCAGATTTGCCCCTCCAAGATGTCCCAAATATTCTGTCAGGATTTTCAGCTGTTGAGTTGGCTATCAGACACAGATTTTGGTGGGGTTTTGCTGTGGGGGCAGGGGGTGGACGTTTAGGTTTGTTTTTTTTGGCCTCATTTTGGGCATGTGGGATCTAGTTCCCTGACCAGGGCTTGAACCCAGGCCCCCTGCAGTGGAAGCGCAGAGTCTTAAACTACTGGACCCGCCAGTGTTTTTACTTTTTATCTTGAAATTGTCTTCAATGTACAGAGTAGAGAAGCTTTTCTTAATTTAATTTAGCTTAATGCTAACAGTTCGTCCAACACAACTGCTATATTTCAAGGGCTTGAGAGCCAGAGGGTGCACCCTATGGGGCAGACAAATAACATTTCCACGATAGCAGAACGTTCTTGTAAACAGCATCAGGCTGTAGACTGGAGCTCCATGTGCAACATGGGAGTTCAGTTCAGTTCAGTCGATCAGTTGTGCCTGACTCTCTGCGACCTCATGAACCGCAGTGTGCCAGGCCTCCCTGTCCATCACCAACTCCTGGAGTCCACCCAAACCCATGTCCATCGAGTCGATGATGCCATCCAACCTACCCAGGGATCAAACCTGTGTCTCCTGCACTGTAGGCAGATTTTTTACCGCTGAGCCACTGGGGAAGCCCAGGTCTTAGAAACTGGGGTGTATCTTACATCAATAACACACCTAATCTGGACACTCAGTTTTCACTCTAGATCCTTGATCTTTAATTAGACTTTGTAAAAATGTCCTGTGGGAGCAGATTTGCCCCTCCAAGATGTTCCAAATATTCTGTCAGGATTTTCAGCTGTTGAATTGGCTATCAGACACAGATTTTGGTGGGGTTTTGCTGTGGGGGCGGGGGGTGGACGTTTGGGTTTGGTTTTTTTGGCCTAATTTTGGGCATGTGGGATCTAGTTCCCTGACCAGGGCTTGAACCCATGCCCCCTGCAGTGGAAGCGCACAGTCTTAAACTACTGGACCCGCCAGTGTTTTTACTTTTTATCTTGAAATTGTCTTCAATGTACAGAGTAGAGAAGCTTTTCTTAATTTAATTTAGCTTAATGCTAACAGTTCGTCCAACACAACTGCTATATTTCAAGGGCTTGAGAGCCAGAGGGTGCACCCTATGGGGCAGACAAATAACATTGCCACGATAGCAGAACGTTCTTGTAGACAGCATCAGGCTGTAGACTGGAGCTCCATGTGCAACTGCCCCCTGCAGTGGAAGCGCACAGTCTTAAACTACTGGACCCGCCAGTGTTTTTACTTTTTATCTTGAAATTGTCTTCAATGTACAGAGTAGAGAAGCTTTTCTTAATTTAATTTAGCTTAATGCTAACAGTTCGTCCAACACAACTGCTATATTTCAAGGGCTTGAGAGCCAGAGGGTGCACCCTATGGGGCAGACAAATAACATTGCCACGATAGCAGAACGTTCTTGTAGACAGCATCAGGCTGTAGACTGGAGCTCCATGTGCAACACGGGAGTTCAGTTCAGTTCCGTTCAGTCAATCAGTTGTGTCTAACTCTTTGCGACCTCATGAACCACAGTGTGCCAGGCCTCCCTGTCCATCACCAACTCCTGGAGTCCACCCAAACTCATGTCCATTGAGTCGATGATGCCATCCAACCATCTCATCCTCTGTCATCCCCTTCTCCTCCTGCCCTCATTCTTTCCCAGCATCAGGGTCTTTTCCAATGAGTCAGCTCTTCGCATCAGGTGGCCAAAGTACTGGAGTTTCGGCTTCAGCATCAGTCCTTCCAATGAACACCCAGGACTGATCTCCTTTAGGATGGACTGGTTGGATCTCCTTGCAGTCCAAGGGACTCTCAGGGGTCTTCTCCAACACCACAGTTCAAAAGCATCAGTTCTTCGGCGCTCAGCTTTCTTTATAGTCCAACTCTCACATCCGTACATGACCACTGGAAAAACCATAGCCTTGACTGGACAGACCTTTGTTGGCAAAGTAATGTCTCTGCTTCTGAATATGCTATCTAGGTTGGTCATAACTTTCCTTCCAAGGAGTAACCGTCTTTTAATTTCATGGCTGCAATCACCATCTGCAGTGATTTTTGGAGCTCAGAAAAATAAAGTCTGACACTGTTTCCACTGTTTCCCCATCTATCTGCCATGAAGTGATGACCAGATGCCATGATCTTCGTTTTCTGAATATTGAGCTTTAAGCAAACTCTTTCACTCTCCTCTTTCACTTTCATCAAGAGGCTCTTTAGTTCTTCTTCACTTTCTGCCATAAGGGTGGTGTCATCTGCATATCTGAGGTTATTGGTATTTCTCCCGGCAATCTTGATTCCAGCTTGTGCTTCTTCCAGTCCAGAGTTTCTCATGATGTACTCTGCATAGAAGTGAAATAAGCAGGGTGACAATATACAGCCTTGACGTACTCCTTTTCCTATTTGGAACCAGTCTGTTGTTTCATGTCCAGTTCTAACTGTTGTTTCTTGACCTGCATACAGATTTCTCAAGAGGCAGGTCAAGTGGTCTGGTATTCCCTATCTCTTTCAGAATTTGAGCGCGGCAGCTGCGACGGCGCAGGAGCGCGGGTGCGCCCCCGAGAGGAGCTACCCTGCCCCCAAGGTAAGGAGCGGTGGCTGCACTTTGCTGGAGCAGCCGTGAAGAGAGACCCCGCGTCCAAGAAACCCAGGCAAGATGGTAGGCACTGAGAGAAGGGATCAGGGGGGCAGACAGACTGAAACTACAGTCACGGACAACTAGCCAATCTGAACTTGGGAGAGGAGTTTGCAATTACATTAAAAGAGGAGAGTTTGGATTCTGGATCACAACTGCTCCAGCTTTGTGTTTTGGAGCAAGAGACATACTCAGAACCTCTGTTTTCTCATCTGTAAAAAGGGCGGCTCCATGGCTGCAGGAAGTGGAGAGGCACAGGGCTAAGGTCCTAGATTTCCGTTCCCGCGGCTGGGATCTGGAGTCTGGGAGGGCTTTGTGACCGCTTGCAGGAACAGAAAGGACCAGGGAGTGGACCGAGAGACACCCAGGATCCCCTAGAGCGCAACCAGGGATGGGAGGTGTCTTGAGTGCTTATTCCCCGAGCACTTCCTGTCCTCTCCCCGCACACTGTTCAGGCTCACTGTCACCTTCGGGCCTTGGCATTGGCTGTTCTGTCCACCAGGAGTGTCCTTTCCCCCAACTCATATACTGCCTGGTGAGCTCTCTAAAATAATTCCGTTGTACTCCTCCCAGACGGAGTCTTGGCTCCAAGCCTCAACTCCAGGGCCCTGGGAAGCACCCAGTAACCAGCCCTTTCTTCTCCCTAGGCTGGGGAAGACTCTGGGGAAGCTAAGAAAGTTTTCCTGACCTGCATACAGGTTTCTCAAGAGGCAGGTCAAGTAGTCTGGTATTCCCCATCTCTTTCAGAATTTGAGCGGGGCAGCTGCGACGGCGCAGGAGCGCGGGTGCGCGCCCGAGAGGAGCTACCCCGCCCCCAAGGTAAGGAGCGGCGGCTGCACTTTGCTGGAGTAGCCGTGAAGAGAGACCCCGCGTCCAAAGTAAGAGAAACCCAGGTAAGATGGTAGGCACTGAGAGAGGGGATCAGGGGGCAGACAGACTGAAACTACAGTCACGGACAACTAGCCAATCTGAACTTGGGAGAGGAGTTTGCAATTACATTAAAAGAGGAGAGTTTGGATTCTGGATCACAACTGCTCCAGCTTTGTGTTTTGGAGCAAGAGACATACTCAGAACCTCTGTTTTTCCCCAAGGTAAGGAGCGGCGGCTGCACTTTGCTGGAGTAGCCGTGAAGAGAGACCCCGCGTCCAAAGTAAGAGAAACCCAGGTAAGATGGTAGGCACTGAGAGAGGGGATCAGGGGGCAGACAGACTGAAACTACAGTCACGGACAACTAGCCAATCTGAACTTGGGAGAGGAGTTTGCAATTACATTAAAAGAGGAGAGTTTGGATTCTGGATCACAACTGCTCCAGCTTTGTGTTTTGGAGCAAGAGACATACTCAGAACCTCTGTTTTCTCATCTGTAAAAAGGGCGGCTCCATGGCTGCAGGAAGTGGAGAGGCACAGGGCTAAGGTCCTAGATTTCCGTTCCCGCAGCTGGGATCTGGAGTCTGGGAGGGCTTTGTGACCGCTTGCAGGAACAGAAAGGACCAGGGAGTGGACCAAGAGACACCCAGGATCCCCTAGAGCGCAACCAGGGATGGGAGGTGTCTTGAGTGCTTATTCCCCGAGCATTTCCTGTCCTCTCCCCACACACTGTTCAGGTTCACTGTCACCTTCGGGCCTTGGCATTGGCTGTTCTGTCCACCAGGAGTGTCCTTTCCCCCAACTCGTATACTGCCTGGTGAGCCTTCTAACATAATTCCGTTGTACTCCTCCCAGACGGAGTCTTGGCTCCAAGCCTCAACTCCAGGGCCCTGGGGAGCACCCAGTAACCAGCCCTTTCTTCTCCCTAGGCTGGGGAAGACTCTGGGGAGGCTAAGAAACTACTGCCTGGTGAGCCTTCTAACATAATTCCGTTGTACTCCTCCCAGACGGAGTCTTGGCTCCAAGCCTCAACTCCAGGGCCCTGGGGAGCACCCAGTAACCAGCCCTTTCTTCTCCCTAGGCTGGGGAAGACTCTGGGGAGGCTAAGAAACGGCAAGGGCAAGGACAAAGTCAAGGTCAAGGTGGGACCTGAGAACCATTGGAACCTATCCTGGGTCAAGAGGTTGTGTGACCTGGTGGGTAGGAGAGTGTGGACTCTGGGGCCAGCTCTGCTGTTTTCTCATTGAGTCCCTTAGCCTCAGTTTTCTCATCTGTGAAATAGAAATAACCCACATCTGCTCACTAGGCATGGGTGTTATTTTTTTTTTTCCAATATTTATTTATTTATTTGGCTGTACTAGGTCTTAGTTGTGACACAAGGTATTGTCAGTCTTTATTGCAGCATGCCAGGATCTTTAGTTGTGGCACACGGGATCTAGTTCCCTGATCAGGGATCAAACCCTAGACCCCTGCACTGGGAACTCAGCATCTTAGCCACTGGACCACCAGGGAAGTCCCTTAGTCAGTCAGTTCAGTCGCTCAGTCGTGTCCGACTCTTTGCAATCCCATGAATCGCAGCAAGCCAGGCCTTCCTGTCCATCACCAACTCCCAGAGTTCACCCAAACTCATGTCCATCGAGTCTGTGATGCCATCCAGCCATCTCAACCTTGTCGTCCCCTTCTCCTCCTGCCCCCACTCCCTCCCAGCATCAGGGTCTTTTCCAATGAGTCAGCTCTTCGCATAAGGTGGAAGTCCCTAGGCATGTGTTATTATCTTTGTCAAAGGTGCCATGTTCACTCTCCCCTCCTCCCAGCTGCTCCAAACCATGTATCCACCTGGTTGCGCCAAGGTGAAGTGTTCCTGCACCACTGTCTTCCGGGGCTGTTGCTGCAGCTGCTTCTGGCTCTGTGCTTCTTCTCTTATCTGCGTGTGTCTCAAGACAAGCCCAAGCCCATGTGGGTCTCTGAACTGGGGACCCCTTCCCAGGCCACTGAGAGGTCCTCCACCCACCTGCCCCTGCGTGTCCTGCTGTGGACGTGGCCATTCAACCAGCCAGTGGCTCTGTCCCGCTGCTCGGAGTTGTGGCCTGGCACAACTGACTGCCAGCTGACTCTCAACCGAAGCGAGTACCCTCAGGCGGACGCGGTCCTCGTGCACCACCGGGAGGTCAGCACCCGGCCCCAGATGCAGCTCCCGCCTTCCCCGCGGCCCCCTGGCCAGCGCTGGGTTTGGTTCAACATGGAACCGCCCAGCAACTGCTTGAAACTGAAGGACCTAGACGGCTACTTCAACCTCACCATGTCCTACCGCCGGGACTCAGATATCTTCATGCCCTACGGCTGGCTCGAGCCGTGGCCTGGCCAGCCTGTGGAGACGCTGCTCAACATCTCAGCCAAGACCAAGCTGGTGGCCTGGGTGGTGTCCAACTGGAAGAAAGACTCTGTCAGGGTGCGCTACTACCAGCTGCTGAAGCCGCACCTCCAAGTGGACGTGTACGGACGCTTCCACACACCACTGCCCAAGGCGCTCATGGCCAAGCAGCTGTCCCAGTACAAGTTCTACCTGGCTTTTGAGAACTCCCTGCACCCCGACTACATCACAGAGAAGCTGTGGAAGAACGCCCTGCAGGCATGGGCCGTGCCAGTGGTCCTGGGCCCCAGCCGGGCCAACTATGAACAGTTCCTGCCTCCCAAAGCCTTCATCCACGTCGACGACTTCCAGAGCCCCAAGGACCTGGCGCAGTACTTGCTAGCACTAGACAAGGACCACGCCAGCTACCTGAACTACTTCCGCTGGCGGGAGACGCTGCGGCCTCGGTCCTTCTCCTGGGGCCTTATGTTCTGTAAGGCCTGCTGGAAGCTGCAGCAGGAGCCCAGGTACCAGAGGTGCCCAGTATCGCGTCTTGGTTCCAGTGAGCAGGCCAGCCTGGCACCTGCACTGCTGACTATCTGGGGACCTTGGTGGCTGGAGCTCTCCCTTACCTGGGGCTTCACCTACTGGGCACCTCTGCTGCCAGGGCTCTTTCCTCCCTGGGAGCTCGCTTGCTAGGAACTTTACCTGGTGGGGGCAGGGGTGAGTTGCCAGGGGCTATGGCTGCCCCTGGGGAACTGGCCTGGGCGTCCTGCCCTCTGGCAATGGCTCTGGTGGACTGGTTTGTGATTACTGCTGCTGTCGATGAACTGCCTCTGGGGTATTAGGTTGGCAATACTGATGCCATTTCCCATATGAGAATGCTCTGAGGAAAACTGGCGTGACCTCCCTTATTCCACACCAGTATTCTCCCCCGACGGCAACTCTGCTCCCTGGGGTCACTCACAGGGTCTGGCGACATCTGTGCTTGTCACAAATGGGGGAGGCTGATAGCATCCAGTGGATGGGGAGCCAGACATCCTGCCCAAAAGTCTACGGCGCCCAGAACGGCCCTGAGCTTGGGAGAATGGACCGGCCCCAAGTGTTCAGAGGCAGAAGAAACCCTCAAGTGGGGTGGGAAGACCGAGGCCCCGAGTAGGTGAGAGTGGGGGTGGGGCTATCTGGGAGGTCACATAGGGCAAGGTTGAGACAAGTGAATCTTCTATACCCACTGCAAGGATATAGGAGGGGCAGGGCATGCCGCCAAAGGAGGTTTGTGCATGGTTCTAAGCCCCATGTGAGTGGCAGTCTCTGTGTCCTGTGAGTGTGTGTGTGTGTGTATGGCGTGCACTGCTGAGAACCCCCAGCCCTGGGTTCTTCGAAGGCAGCGCTTGTTTATGTTGCAGTTCTCTGGTGGGCTGGGCCAGCACCTTGTGGTTGGATCCGGGTGGGAGACAGAGAGGCTGTGGTCACAGGAGGCCACACACACACACACACACACACACACACACACCCAAGGCACTTCAGGGACAACAGGCCCAAGCACTAAGGTTGATTTAAAGACATTAAGACACGTTTCTTCCTACTGACCACAGGCTCTACAAAAAGAAAAGAAAGTAGATACAAAAAACCAACAGAGATGTGTATAAGAGACAGGCTGTGGTCACAGGAGGCCACACACACACACACACACACACACCACACACCCAAGGCACTTCAGGGACAACAGGCCCAAGCACTAAGGTTGATTTTCCTGCTGTGTGTCCTGGGCTGAGCAACTTCCCTCTCTGAGGCTCAGGGCCTTCTAGGATGGGGAAGCTGAGGCTCAGCTTCCTCGACTTTTGGGAACTCTGGCCTCTCTGCCACAGCCGCCGGGCTGAGGCAGCCTGAATGATGTAGGAATCCACCACTCCAAACCTCAGAGTCAAAAGACCGCGGGGGTGGGTGGGGACCCCAGCCAGCCAGCATGCTCTGAAACTGCCTTCCAAACTGACCACCCACGGTCTGGGGCCTGGCCTCCAAGTGCTGCTCTTGGGCCTCCCTGGAAGTCCTGCCTATTAGCTGACTTCAGTGGGTCCAGCTGCTGCAACAGCAAAAAAGAAGACTGGAAAGCAGGGGCCCAGCCAGGTGAGCCTCCCTGGGTGGAGCATCTGATCTGAGTCTCCCAGCATCAGGATGGGGATTGGGTCTGTGAAGGACACCATGTTTAGCAGGTTCTAGAAGGTGGTCCTTAGTGCAGCAGAGAGGAGGCCAGTCTAGGAGACACCACAGTAAAGGAAAGGGTGGGGCTATTCTTTTGAGAATCCCAGTCTAGTGTGGGAGGATGGAAGAGAAGGGACTGTGCCCTTAGACAAACTGGGCAGAGGGGCAATTGTGCCTTGGAGACATTCCTCTGCCACCCAGTCTGAGGGGAAGAAAGCTAGGAGTCCACTCCATCTGGTCTCCCATGAGCCAGTCCTGGGCTTGCAGCAGCCACTCTCCTGCTCACCCTCCTCAGACCATTGACCAGCAGACCCCTCTCTGCCTGCTAGGAGCCCAACACCCTGTGCCCGTTCTGGGCGTGCCAAGCATCAAGGTGACACCGTGGGCAAATCTAAACACCGCATCACGCTTTTTCCATCCTCCACGGGGACTCCTGGAAAATTCTCCCTCGAGCTCTGGCCAAAGCCTTTATGGCCCAGGACCTAGGTCCCTGGGGACCCAGCTGTGCCCCAGCAGGCGCGATTTGGGGCTAGATGGGGTTGGCGCCCGCCCCAGACCTATCCCCGCAGGGAGATGGGCAGCGCGGATATTTTTAGCTAGTGAAAGGAGATAGTGGCTCCGAGTTCACCCTGGTGGGAGCTGACCAGCCCTGAAAGGTCTGTTGGGTGAGGGAGATTTGGACCACTTGGACCTCGTTTTTCCATCTGCACTGTGGCTCAATCTTTCCTACCCAGAAGGACACCTTGCCGGAGAGTAGGCTAGGACACATCTGGAAGGGGCAAGAGAGCCTGTAGAGAGATGCGAAGGAAGGTCCCTGTGGACATCCCCCCATTCAGCCCCTCTTTCCTTTCTGCCCGCCTTAACACAACCGTCTTTCTTTCCCCCGAGCCCAAAGCAAATGGAATCCTCCCACCATAGTGCAGGTGGTACCCGTCCCCCTCTTCCCAATGGAGATGGCGTCTCCTCCCCATAGGCCTTCAGCGCGGAATCACAACCCCGGCTGGATTTTCCACACTTTATTTTGGTACTGTTAACACGAGAGTCCTGAGCCCTGGACGGCATCTTCTGCTCGTGGGCAGTCTGTCGCGGGGCTTGCCAGGCGGGACCGTGGGTGCCGTCGGGGCGGGGGCCGTGGCCGCCGTCTCTCCGGGCCGGCTGAGGTAGGGTCACACGCAGGCGCACTCGCGCGCCGACAGCTCGTGGACCGTGTGGTAGCGACTGTGCGTGTCCAGAAAGGACACCTCGTCCTCGTAGGCCGTCGGGCGGCAGCAGGGCTGAGCGCGCACCCGCTCTCGCCGCACTCGCCGCCGCTGGCGCAGGCGTCGCAGCCCCAGGTCGTAGACGCGCGCTGCCGCCTCGCACGCGCCTGCGCAGTAGCGGAACAGCACTGTCTCTTCCGACGCGTAGCCCAGGCCCAGCTCGCTCACGCGCACCTCGAGCTCGCGCAGCCCGCAAGGCCGTGTCCCCGACCGCGCACGCGCGCGCCGCCGCCGGGGCCCCGCCCGACGGCGCGGACCAGGGGACCGCCCGGCCCAGGGTGT
>SJXQ01003868.1:144701-157773 GCA_006408695.1 Aepyceros melampus | reverse complement strand
TCAGTTCTCGAAGCTCCACCGCGTCCGGGGCGCCCTGCAGCAGTGCACGGTCTGCGAGGGGATGGAGAAGGGCCGGGGAGGTCAGTGGGTGGATGCATGGGAAAGAGCGCCCTATCTACGCTGTTCCTCTGTGAGAAGGGACCTTGTGGTGACACAAGGGCTAGTGCACCCTCTCCCGACCGCATCTTATCTTGCTCCCTGATTCCGGCTCATGCACCCTTTCTGGGCGGCGTGTGTGTAAGGGGAGGGTTGCATATCCAGGCGCCCAGGCTGGGTCCCCAAGGCTACCAGCACTCTTCTCTGGAGCCTACACCTAAAATGGACTGCCCAGAACCATTTCCTGTACCACATACCAGTCTGCCCCAACTTGAGCTGAGCCGACCCGGTGTCTGCCTCCCTGTGGGCACACCCCTCCACCACTCTTTGTGGACCCCATCCCTATGCAGGGCAGCACTGGAAATTCTTCCCTTTTTCACTGAGCTGCTCTCACCTCACTGGAGAAAAAAAAGGGGGGGTGGCGCTCAGCAAGAAGTGTAGTGAACCAAATCCCTGTCCCTCCTGGGCCCCAGCTGTCCCCACCCCACACTGGTTGCCCCAGGAAACTGGCACATCCTCTCTGAGCAGTGTGGGGGCCTGCTTCCCACACCCCAACCCTCCACTCTGGTTGAGCTGTCATGGGTCTCTCACTCCCTCTCTGAGATCCCCACCCAAACCTCTGCATCTTCTCTGAACCTCTGGCCTGTTACCAACGCCTCCCCCTCCCCCCATCCCTCCTGCTCCACCGTGTAGCAGTACTCAGTTTCCCCTTCACAACACCAAAGCAGGGTGTGTGAGCTTCTCAAAATGCATAGACGAGCAGCAGACACTGAGACCTGTGTGTTGGCCCCGCCACATGGGGTGACAGCTACTGTCAGGGGCTCCCCCCATGTTACAAGTGAGGAAACCGAGCATCCAGAGGGGAAAAGAGGTGCCTAAGACCTCACCACTGGCGGGTGGCAGAGAGAGAGAAAACCAAACAGCCTTCCCACTTCCATCCCATGCCCAAGTTTGGTGCAAGTCCAACCCTCTTCTCCCACAACTGCCTGGAGGTGCCCTGAGCCATAGATTTCCAGGGCTCCATGGCCTAAATTTATTTCCCAAGTGGCTGGTCCTGCCCCAGTGCTCCTCAGCCCCAGGAGAGAAGTGCAGACATCGGAATGGCAGACAGTGCTGAACTTACACTGGGTCTGCAGACAGGGGGCTTCCAACCCTTGCAGGTGGCAGTCACTCTTGTGGCTGAGAGGAAATCCTGAGTTTAAGCTCCCACCTGCCCCCAAGGCTGGCGCACCTGGCTGTCAAAAGAAATAGCTTCCTGGGAGGCCCAAGGGGGAAGGGCTGTCTGTCACCCTGGGAGCTGTCTGTTCCCATAGGGGGTCTCAAGAGCAGACAAGCCTCGGTTCTGAGCCTTGCTCTGTCCACTCTGAGCCTTGTGGTTTCAGGCAGGTGACAGCCCTACTTTCGTTGCACCCGTTGTACCCTGCTGTACCCTACGTTCATTGTTTGTTCAGTGAAACTTGCAGAGTCCCTACTTTGGCTGGGGCTGAGAGGGTAGAAATCGGGGGCCACCCAACAGCATCTTCTGGGAGATGGGTGGGAGTAGGGTGGCAAGCACTGCTTGCTCTAGGATCAAGGTGAGCCTACCTCACTAACAATGCCTAAAATTCTACCAGTGTGCCCACCCCAAACATGTGTGTCTAGAGTTAATTCATGGGATTGCCAGGTTAAGATACAGATCCCCGGTTCAGTGTGAATTTCAGATAAACAATAATCTAGTATATCTGTCCTTCCAGCGGCCTGGCCACGTGCACAGGAATACACGTGGAATACAAGGAGATGATGCCCGCCCCTCCCCGGCCCAAGCCTGAGATTCCTCCATCAGTGCATTAATCTCAGAATCTAGAACACAGACTCTGGGGTATGGAAATCCATGTCCTTCCTCCAGTAGGGCTGGATCCGGGGACAGGATGCGGGGCAGGCAGGACCCGACGGTGGGTCTAGATCCTCCCCGGTGCCTGAAATTCCACCACTGGGCCTTTGCCCCCAGGGCCTGGAGCACTAGCTTTGGGGAGCCTGGGTCTCTGGGACCCAGTGTCCTGGGAAGGACTTAGCAGCCTGAAGGGGGGAGCGGTGGGGGCGGAAGTGGAGCTTGCGCCGGAGGCTGCCCTTGTCCATTGTGAAGACAAGAAAGAAGGATTGTGTGGGCCAGCAGGGCGCGTGCGGACTTGCACGCAGGCGTGCACGCACCCCCTACCCACGGGGGCCCATGCACGCTCCCCCGCCTACACCTAATCCCCATCCACCCGCACGGATGCACGTGTGGACACACCCATGCACCCACAAAGTCAGGGCCCACGCACTGCTCCAGCCCCACAGAAGCTGCAGGGGGTAGGCATCAGGGGCGAGTGGGGAGCTGGACCGTGCAGCCACAACCCCCAGGGCTGACATTTCCACTTTTCTATCTCCTGGGCTTTTCCCATATCGTTCTTGCCCATCTTCTATTCCTCTATGTCTGTCTTTCTCCCATTTCTAGGACTCGTCCTATTTCTAGGTCTCTCTCTGCCTCCCCCGTGCCCCTGCCCCAGCAAGTCACTAGGGCCTCGGGTCCAGCCTCCCTCTTCCTCCATCCCCCGCTGTGCTGCAGGGGCCGCCCGGGCCGAATGCCCAGGTCTAATCTCCATCTGGCCCCCGGGCCCCTCAGGGCTAGAGCCTAATTCCTTGTGACAGCTGAGCTGAGGGACCCCAGTTCCCAGCATCCATCCCCTCTGACACCCCTGCCAGGCCGTTGAGGGGATTTGCACCCTCCCTCCACCCCACTAAAGCCTCTGTGGCCCCGCTCCACTGCGTACAGCATTCCACCATTATGGTCACTGCAACGCTGGGGGTATCTGACTCAAGACGGGGGGCAGGGGAGGGCTTACACTGGGCCAGACGGGCGATTCGGGCATCCAGGGTGCGAGGCGGCCGGCGCAATGGGGCCAGTGCAGGTCCGAGGCGGTGGCCGAGGAGCAGGCCCTCCCGACACATCCAGATGGAGAGCACGGAGCTGCAGAGCACCGAGGCCAGGGCCGCCGCCTTCCAGCGCTGCATTCTCAGCCTGCGTCCACGGGATGGTCAGCCACACGGCCTCCGTCGTCGGTCTGTCGGGCAACAAACGAATGGGCACGGGTGCTGGACCAGCTAGTGGGGGTACAGTGGGGCCCCTGAATTTGAACCGCTTCTGCTTAATGACCAATAATAATATAGAAGTGATTCATCTAGGAGCCACTGAACAAGGTTGTGGGAAATGCTGCCAAGGAGGAGGTGGGCACTGTGCCAGGGGTAACCTGGGAACCATCCCCATCTGGGCGTCCGAGAGTGCTTTCTTGAGGACTGAAGAAAGTTGAGACTTGAACAAAGGTAGGAGCTAGCCAGGCAGAAGAGAATGGCATCTCAGGCAGGGGCAACAGCCGGTGCAAAGGTCCTGAGGCGTGACCCGTGGTGGCCAATCCAGCCAGCAGGCTGCAGTGGCTGGAATCCAGGGAGTCTAGGGAAGAGTGGAAGGTGAGGACATCCCCAGCAGGGGGCACTGTGGGACAAGGGTGGTGAGGAGAGGTGGTGCTTAGAATAGGTAGTCTGGGAGGCTGGAGCCCTGGGGTTGAGCCATAGTAATGTCCCTGGAAGTGACTTTCCGCTCTGCTCTGGGCCTAGGTCCCTTGGCCCCCCAGACAAATAGATGCCCAGAAGTGGGCAGCTGCCCTCAACCCACCTCCAGGCCTTTGTACAAGTGAGTCCTTCCATCCAGAACATTCTCTCCTCCACTGCCGCCCACTCCCATTCCACTTTCAGTCCTTAGCTTGACGGTGCCTCCCTAAGGAAGCTTTCCCTGGTTGCGCTTCCTCCTCAGCCCCAGGCCCGTGCAAGGGCACTCTCTGGGTCCCCATAAAGTCTAAGCTTCCCCTCCTGGGGCACCGATTACTTAGTGTTGTGGTTGCCTAGTCGCGTCGTGCTCACAGTAGACGTTTAATAACTCCTGCGTACCCCAACACCCCCACCCTGTCTGAGAAGCTCCCTGCCACTGAGCGGCCTCCAGCCCGCGTTTACATTACTCTGCCGGCTGCCGGCGCGGGGCCTGGCGGCCGGCCCGATATAAACATTTACACGGAGCGATGAAAGCCGGGCTGGACGACGGTCAGCGCCCCGGCTCGGCCGCGAGGTGCTGGGCGCCCCTCCTCGCCCCCGCGCGCGCGCCTCGGGCCGCCCTGCGCGCTGCCCAGAGCAGTTAATTGCATGCTGTTTGCATTTCGTTTGCGTGTGATGTGCCTGTGTCGGCGGAGGGGGGCCGGGCGTGATTAACAGCAGTAAGTCCAGAGCCACCTCTCCCCTTGCCCCAAGGGTGCACCCGCACAGGACCTACACCAGACAGTAAGTAACGGAGAACGCTTATTAACCCCCTGTTGTGTACCAGAACCGGTGCTAAGCCCAGGAAGGAGGCACTGTAACCTCCATTTTATAACTGGAGAAACTGAGGCGCGAAAGAGTGGCTTGGTCAAGGGCACAGCTAGGAAAGGATCTAGAGACTCACACCCTGATTCTTTGACACAATGCACACCACATGGGCAGAGCAAATGCTCTGGAGTCATTCTGAGGACCTGCCACTGTTGATGATATTGGATTTTTTTTTTTTTTTCTTTTTTGGCCATGAGGCAAGCAGGATCTTCTCCAGCCAGGTGATGGAACAGGTGCCCCCTGCATTAGGAGCACAGACTCTTAACCACTGGACTCCTAGGGAAGTCCGTGGTGGTATTTGATACTGCTGTTATTATTACTGTGGTGATAATATTATTACTGTCAGTGGGGTGATGGATAATGAGGGCCCCACCTGGGGCCATATAAACAAACCCTGGGCCAGCCTGGAGTGCTGAGGACGCAGCATGTGCAAAGGCCCTAGGGCAGGGCCATGCTTGGCTGGTTGAAGGAATCATCAAGGCAACCCCATGTCGCTGGAGCAAAGTGAGCAAGAGGAGGTGAAGGCAGGGAGGTGGTGAGAACAGGTTGTGCAGGTCATGCAGCCCTGTGGGTTGGGAGGAGAAGACTTCATTCTCAAGGTTGTGCAGCAAACAGGTCAGTCTTGGCATTTGTCAAGTGACCAGACCCACCGCCTTTACTCTTAATGAGCCCCTACTTGATGCTAGAGCCCATTGTACAAACTTAATGCATGTTATTAAGTCATTTTAACTTAACAAGAGTCCTTATTCCCATTTTACAGATGGAAAAACTGAGGCCCAGAGTGGCAAAGTGACCTGCCAGGGTCACAGAGCTAAGATGAGAACTCTGGTGGCCTCACCCACCCTGGCAGGGGGAGACAGGGAAACCCCCCCAGGTGCAAGACCTCTGGTCATCACACCCAAGTCTTGGAGTGGCGTGCCTCAGTTTCCCTGTTAGATTGGAACAAGGTCCCTGTACAGCACTAGTGTAAAACAGGGGGCTGAAAGGATAGACGGGCCTCCAGCCCCAAGATGGCCCAGCCACAGGAGCCCCTGGTGGCCTTGGAGCTGCAGACCTCCTGGAGCTTTGAGGGGGATGGGAAAGCAGGGGACCGCTGGTGGAGGGGAACTGGCAGGCACAGCTGATAAGCGTCTGCAACAATGGGCCTTTCTGTATGGGGGTCACCCAACTGGTTTGTCTCTGGCATGGACCTGATGGGGAGTGGGTGTGGTGGAGGGCATGGAGGAGGAGACCAGGTGTGCACGATCTGTGTGCTTGTGTCCTGGGGAAGGTGGGCACTCACACAGCACACTTGGGGTCTCATGTTCACACCCAGCCTTCCCAAACTCACATACACTCTGACTTAGCACACATGCGCGTGCACACACACTCTCTCATGTGTGCTCAATCACTATGCATACACACTTTCAGACACTGCCCAGCTCACACATTCTGACATGCTCAGATGCCATCCTGCTTACACACTCAGTGGTCTCACACACCCTCAAACAGAATTCCACTCACATGCTTGAACACAACCACACACTCCGGTGTTCTCCCACCTAGAACATGACCATGCACTCTAACATTACCACACCCTCACATCACTGCACTCACATGCTAGTGTGTTTCATACTCTCACATGTGGGCATTTCACTCACAAACACAGCATTCAAGCACTACCACTCACTAGTATTTGCACACATGCACACACATCCTGATTTGTCCTTGGGAGCTCCCCTGATCACACCCCTTACACTCTCTCATGCCCATGGGAGCTCTTGCACACCCTTAAGACTCACACTCCCACACAAATCAAGCACCTTCACACTCAGACACATATTATCTCTTGCACGCTGACACAGAGAATGGGCACGCCACACACGTGCCGCCTCCAAGCCATCCCTTGAGCACTTGAACCTGTGCATGCACAGGCGCGCCTGTTGTCACCTGCACCCTGTATTCCAGACACACTCGTGCAAGCAGGCCTGCAGACACACGTGGCCTGCAAGTGCTGGTGGCCCCTGGCCACCAAGATTCCAGGCAACACTGGGCAGTGGGGGCACAGCAGGTTGCGAGTGGGGAGAGGGGAGTGTGGGAGGCAGAATGGCCCAGAGGAGAGGGCCTGCTCTGCCCACACCTGCTGGCCTTTCAGGTGCCACCCATCTGCCAGACAGGACCTGCTCAGGGGTCCCCTCTTGAGCCAACAGTGTCCAAACCCTGGAGAATCCTCATTGCCTAAGGAAGGGGGCACCTCCCTTCATGGGGGTCAGATCAGTCTGAACTGCAGCAAGAGGGTTCTGGAATGACCTCAACTTCTAGGTGGAGGTCACAGAGTCCCAAGGCTGGGAGGGAGGGGAAACTGAGGCTCAGAGAAGGGTGATGAACACCCTGTAGACACACAGCCAGCTGGATCTTTCCGATTATCCAAGGAGCAACAATTAGGGTGAGGGTGTGGGGGTGTTCCTGGCAGCTTCTTTGATGGTGCCAGGAAACACTGCTCGTTATCTTAATGTCCCGGCAATGCTCCAAGTTTCCACCTTTCCACAGAGCTTCCCAGGGAACACCCACCAGGCATACCTGTTCCCAGGGTCACCAGCCTTTAACCTGTGGAGCCGCTGGCCTCAGGGAGGAACCTGCTTCATGCTTGTTCCCAGGGAGAGGTTGGAGGGGAGGGGAATCCTCTGCCCACCCACTCCTCTCTCTAGTCTGGGGGAGGAATGCCTGTCTCCATCAGGCAAACTCCTACTCATCCTCCGAAGTCCCAGTTCCTATAGCCCCTCCTCCCGAAAGCCATGCCTGCTCCCTATCTTGACCATCCCCCCACAGCTGCAGGGCCCTCCCTCTTGCCCAGCTCTGCCAGCATAGGATGTGGGTCCATATCTGTCTTTGCTGGACAGGAGGAGCTTCTGGAGGGACAGTCCAGGCTGGGTCCCCTCGAGGCAAAGATGGACATTGAGAACTCCGCCCACAGCCACCAGGCTTTTGCGCATGTGGCGCCTCCCTCCACTAGCGCTGTTCTCCCCCGCACCCCATTTCCAGACCTGTGTTTGGTCCTCCTGTATCTCTGTTTCCCCAATTTCAGAAAGGGCCCGAGGAGTCTGCCCCACACTATAGGAATGACCAGGTTGCATGTGGGGCTGTCATTGCCACCCACGGGCAGAACGAGCCAGGCCGGGAAGCCATGTGTGCAGTAGTGGGAGTGGCTGCCCCTGGAGAAGGATGTTTCTGGATGCTGTGGCACCTGGGGTCCAGACAGCTGAACTCTCATCCATGTTCTGCGTCTTCCTGGCTGGACCACATGGCAAGCTCCTCCCCCTCTCTGAGCCCCAGTTTCCCATCTGTACAATGGGCTGCCCAGGACACGTCCTCATCTGGAGGGCCATTTTTGTTCAGTGAAGCCCTGCAGGCCTGGCCGATGGCAGCAGCGGGGCCCAGGTGTCAGACGCGTGTGCTTGCCGCCCTCCTCTGCTTCCTCCGTCAGTCCTCCAGCTCTGGGGCTGGCAGCTGGGCCCATTCCCCAGGCAGCCTTGCTCATTTCATTTACCCCAGGTGGCCCCTGGGGGCTCCCCAGGGACCCACTGATGGGGAAACTGAGGCCCAGTTTCATGATGGGGAAACGGGAGGGGCTCGGGCTGATGGGGAAACTGAGGCCCCGTTTCATGACGGGGGAAACGGGAGGGGCTCGGGCCTCTCTCAAGACAAGAGTCAGTGGTTCTGCAAAACAAGAAACAAATTCCACAGCCCACAAAAATGTGCCCCCTCCCTCGGAGGGCCCCAGGGCCCAGCCCCACCCTGCAGTGGGAATGGGGAGGCCGGGGCAGGCACAAGCCAGCGTCGCACATCTGGGGATAAACCAGGAACATGTGGCTAGCACAGCTGGTTCTGATGTCGCGTCTACGGGGGCCAGGGGCCAGCCTGTGGGGTGGCCTCATGGGAGGGTGCAGGCACAGACGCCCCCTGCAGAACCTTCCAGGCCTGGCTAGAGGTGGGAGCCCAGCCTCTCCTCTTTTCCTCCAACCCAGAAGCTGCCTGCTGGCCGATTGCTAAAACCATCGCTAGCTCCCTGCTACTCTGAGAATCAAGTCTCGAGTCCTGAGCTTATCTTAAGAGGCTCTGGGTCTGTCTTCACCAAAGTGAGGCTGAGGAGTGGACATCTGGGGAGGACTTCTGTGTGGCTGCTTTGTGATAATAGTATTAAAGAAAAATAGCTAATATTAACACTAGTGAACAACACCATTGCTGCTGTTCTAAGCGCTTTACATCTAGTGACTTCGTAGAAAGGTGTGGACCATTTTATCCCCATTGTGTAGACAGAAAAACTGAGGTCCAAAGACTGAAGTGTCTTCCTCAGGGTCAAACACAGCATGAATGGCCAAGCTAGAATTTGAACTCAGGCAGTTGGGCAAACTCTTACTCATCCTTCAAAGCTCCAGCCTCAGTGCCCGCTGTTCCACATTCGTGAACACTGTGCCATATGGCTTCCTCGTACAACCAGAACAGGAATTAACATTAACACCTGGCGGTGCTGGCCATTCCATTTATTTAGTGCTGAGCCCTCTGCTGAGTGCTTTCCACAAGTTTATTTCTCCCCCCACAGTCCCTGGGAAAGATGTTGTTATCATTAGCCCTATTTACCACATGGAAACTGAGGCTTGGAGAGGTAAAGTGACTTGGTCAAGATCACACAGAAATTAAGTGGCTAAGCTGCAGTTGAACGGGGGTCTGACTCTAAACTTGTTCTCTCAATGCCTCCACAACCCCCATAACAAGGGTAATGCTGGGGGTGGACAGAGAGAAGCAAGGTCTTGCTGTTTAGGAGGGGCTGAGGTCCAGGGAAGGAGAATATTTTCTCAAAGACACAGAGCAGAGCAGAACTAGCAAGTAAACAGAAGACCCACATGGCAGGAAGCCCAGTGTGCCAGGGTGTTCTGCCCCCAACACGTTCACTCAACACTTACGGAGTGCCCACTAGGTGCTAGGCCAGCCAGGGAACATAGGATGGCCAAGGCCAACCTGGGACTCCACCCTTGCCAAGCTCAGACCATCCAGTAAGGGAGATGGATAATAAAAAAGAGAGAAAGGTATTTTAGGGAATTCCCTGGCAGTCCAGTGGTTAGGACTTTGCACTTTCACTGCTGGGGCCCCAGGTTTGATCCCTGGTTGGGGAACCAAGATCTCACAAGTTGGGTGGCTAGAAAAGTAAGAGAGAAAGGAGGAAGGGAGGGAGACAGAGAGAAAGAAGAAAACAGTAGAAACTAACACAAGAACATCGTAAAGCAATTATACTTCCGTTAAAAAATAAAAAAAAGCCCAATAAAAAAGAGAGAAAGGGTAATTTAGAGGTTGTCAGCCTCTAAATTTTGGGGGCTGTTGTTGTCAATAACAGCCCCCAAATAAAACAAGGTGAAGCAATAGTGACCAGGGTTGCTTTTAGTCTGAGTAGTCAAGGAGGGCTTCTCAGAGGAGGCAGGATTTGTGCTGAGCCCATGTGAAGATCTAGAACAGTGTTCTAGGCAGAGAGAACCACATGAGCAAAGGCTCAGAGACAGGATGATAGCTTTTCAAAGGGACCGGGGTGACCAGAGCAAACTTAGCCAGGGAACAGCACAGGGAGACGAGGAGAGATGAGGGGGCCCTATTCCCCACCAGTGCCCAGTGCCCACCTCCTATACCAGCCACTGTGCACACGTGTTCTTGGGGAGGCTGGGCCGGGGAGCATGTGTGTGGTGGGGCCACCTGCTTTTCAGACTCGCTGTTTCTGGCCTGGCCCTCTGCGGCTGGCCCATAAAATTCCCACCTCGACCATACCAGGCTGGTCTGGCTTAGCCAAGCTGGCCTGGGACAGGCCTTACAGGCATCTGGGGCAGGCGTTGGGGGTGGACCTCTTCAGGGGAGAATAACAGGATCAACCTAATGAGGCCTGGCACGGCTGAGCAGCTGGCATGGGGCCCAGTGGGTGGGTGAGGGATGTGGGTCCTCCTGGAGGACACCACACAAACCTGGCCTTGTGACAGAAAGGGAAACCAAGGCACAGATCTCTGACATTTCTCAAACTCTAACACAGGTGTCCTGGGAACCAGGAGACCCGAGTCACCTTTTCCATGTCCCTAAGTTCAAATTCTGCCTTGGGGTCCTGAGATACTGAGCTCTTTAGGCACGGATGATGGGGCCCTTGCTCTGGGCTTTGTTTCCCCCACTGGGAAGTGAGGGCCACCTGCTGGATTTCTTCCAGGGCCAGACAAAGCCTGAGTCCTCTGGGATTGGAAGGGAAGATCTTTCTGCTCCTGAACACTGATGCCAAAGTGTCCCAGGCCCTACTCAGGCATCCCTGGTGGCTGTTACATACCCCGAAAGTCCAGGAGGCTGGCTGGCTGTTTTGAGAGCCTCAGGTCTGCCCCCCACCCTCCCCCTCATGAGTGCAGCAGGCACCGGGCCTGTCTTATTTTCTGCTTCGTCCTGGCGCACAGCTTGGCACATGGTAGCTTAGGGCTCAGGAATTAATTACATGGCACATAAGGAAAGTTCCTCCAGCTTGCCCAGCCTCAGTTTTCTCAGGTGTGAAATGGGAAAAACCAGCCTCCCACTGTGCCTGCTCAGTTGATGCTCACTAGGCAGAGGGAAGATCCTGTCTCCCCTCACGGGCCTTGAGGTCTAGACTCCCCTACCCCACCTTGGGGGACCAGGAAAGCTGAATCTGCAGAGGAATCCCAGAACTTCTCGGCAAAGATGGCTGCACTCAATGATGCCAGATGCATTAAAGGACCTGTTCCTCTCTCTGTGTCTCTAGCTCCTATCTCCAGGAATCCTGAAGGCCCCAGCCCAGGTTTCTGTCAACCTTTCAGAATGATCTCTCCCTCCCACACTCAGGCCCCCTGGATTTCCCAAAACCACCCATGCACTTTCTTGCCTCCAGATCTTTGCATATGCAGTTGCTACTAGCTGGATGCCTTTACTGGTCCCACTTAGAAAACTCCTACTCATCCTGCACAACCCCAACCCCAATGGCTCTCCTCTAGGAAGTCTCCCCTGACCCTCCTACCCGGAGGTAGTACCTTTGCTCCCCAATCTGGCCTCCACCTTGGATTCAAGTTTGTCTTCCTGGAAGGACAAAGCCCAGGAGCCTGACCCCAAACAGAGTCAGCTACACCATGGCAGTCCAATACACGTTGGTGGAAATGATCTCTTGGTTGTGTTCTTTGCCTGGCTGCAAACTGTTTGGTTCCCTCTCTTGTCCCAGACTCTTGAAAGCTGTAGCCATTGCTCACTCTCTGAAAACTGAGCCCTATCCCCTGAGGGACAAGCAGTGATGGTAGAACTTCAGACACTGTGCCCAACTGTAGGGAGGCGTGATTTGGTTTCTTCCCTGCACCTTTGGAACTAGCTCTTCGCAGCTCTCTGGGAGTGGGCTGTAAGGCCTGGGAGTGGCTGGGGAATCTCAAACCTCAGCAGTCCTAGAATGAAGGGTGTGGGGAGGGGTGTCCAGAGGGCCTGAAGCAAGGGGCTGGGGGCGGGGAAAAGCTGGCAAATCTGAAAGTGTCCCCCAATGACATCCGCCTAGACCAGTCATGCCCTTCCTCAGCCCGGGGCTCTTTTAAAGACAGACAAAGAATGTCATGGAACAGACAGAAAAAGATGTTGGACAGGGTCGGCAGGCAGGAGTGAGGAAAATCAGGGGTCTGGCGTTTCATGCCCCCCACATAAAACCTTAGTTCTACTCCCCAGATCTGGGCTGCTGGCCTCAGCCTTGCAGGTAACCACAGACCCACTGAGCCAGGCCAGTGGCACCATGATATATGCATGCTGGTGCTTCCCCAGGAGGGGACTGTGGTGACACCCACCCCAGGAGAGAAGCCACTTCTGTCTCTGGTCCCAGCCCACATCTGCCCACTGTCTGCAGGCCCCTCTGCTTAAAGACTGTGAACTGACAAACCACACTTTTGGGGAGAATTTTGGGACCATCCTGAGTAAGAGATGCCTTTAGTAAAAAGAGGAAGGAAGACCGCCCTTTCTTCTTCAAATTTGGTCTTTGCCCTTAATGGACCCCCCCCCCAAAATGGTTACGCGCCCTCTTGCGGCTGCATAAGGCTCCAGGAGCCTAGAGAGCTGGGCCCTTACCGGAGGACACCGTGTCCCCGGCGGCAGCGGCGGCGGCGCGCAGGGAAAGCGGCTGGAACGCGCCACTGACAGATGTTTACTTCTGCGTGCAGCTGGGCCGCGATGGCAGCCCCCGACTCAGGGTCCGTGGGATTCGGTTGTCCCCCGCGGCCCCTTGTAGACCACAAGGCCGAAGGGGTGTCTGGGTCTCGCCCACCTAAAGGCTGGGGAGGGGTGTCCGGCTGCTCCTGTTTCCACCTCCTCTCCAGAAGCATACAAGGGGGTCCGAGGAGGCAGAAGCGCGCCCGCCCCGTCGGACAGGAACCACCCCCTCCCCTGGCCAGACCTTAGTTTAAAGAGGCGCTTACATCGCCCTCCCGACCCCCTGCCACGCGCGGACCTGTCGCCTCTTGACCCCACCCTCATAGACACGCTTGTTCTTGGCTCAAGGCAGGAAGCTACTGGTCTACCG
>SJXQ01003868.1:107988-127817 GCA_006408695.1 Aepyceros melampus | reverse complement strand
ATGAAGCTCTTCGACTGTCTGCCGGGCGGTGCTGAGCCCGAAGGGGCCCCACGCAAGCCCCTGGGGCCTGGGCCAGCCCTGCCCGACAGCAGGGGTGGTGGCGACGACTCCTCTGGTGACATCTGTTCGCTGCACCTGCCGGACGAGCTGCTGTCCTTCGACTACAGCGTGCCCGAGATCCTGGACACTGTCTCCAACGTGGACTACTTCTTCAACTTTAAGGCACTGGACGAGGAGCCGCTGCCCCGTCCAGGGCCCCCTGCCGCCAACACCACAGCCTCTGCCCCCAGGGCTGAGCCCCCTGGCAAGAGGAAGGCAGGCAGTTCCACCACCAAGAAGGGGCGGCAGGGCAGCAAGGGCAAGCAGGCCGCGGGTCCCACAACTGCTGCCTCCTTGGGGCCCCAGCAGGACTGGGAGCCACCCCCCATTAAAGCGGATTTGACCTCTCAGTGCTGTGTCCGCCCAGTGGCATCAGGGCCATCCCCACACCCTCCCTGTTGTACAGTGGGCCCGAGGCCTCGGGCTGAGGCCCTGCAGGACCCCGAGGGTGCTGGACTTCCAGAGCAGAGTGAGGGAGCCCTAGATGCAGATTTGGGATTCTAAATCTAGCCATAGAGAACCCAAGTCAGCCGGCACTTTGGAGAGGTGGGAACTGCCTGACCCCTACACTGCAAGAATTTCACTTCTGTGTTTGGGAAAGTCAGGGCTGCCCAGAGATGAGCAGGGACTGGGCTGGAGACACACAGCAAATGCGGGAGTTAGGGAGTGGCCTGCATATCCCCGACCATCCCTCTGAAGCACTACTGGTGGGAAGGGGAAGGCCTTAGAGAGGCCTGCGGGCTGGACTCAGCCTCCACCGACCTGGCAGGGCAGGTGTTGTCACCAGTGGTGAAGGGGCGGGCCCCCACCCATATTCATGCAGACAGCTGGGGTGCGGAGGCAGGTGCTGGTTGGAGGTGAGGCACCTGAGGTCTGAGAGTGGGGGCTGGGCAGGGATGCGAGAGATGGTGCCCACCTGGTACATGGGTGGCCGAGAACAGGCCCGCATGTGATGGGGCGCGCAGAGTGCACCTGCAGCCCAGGTGAAGCCTGAGGCCCGGGTGGGCGTGCCCATTCCAAGATGGGCAGAGGGCTGCGTCCCCTCATTGGACCCAGCTGTGCTTGGCAGGCACGGGGAGCCTGGGATTTCAGTTCTCACACCTGTTCCCTCCTGCCTGGGCTCCTCCCAGTGCATCCACATGGCTCCCATCCCTGTGGGTCCCAGGCCAGGCTCTCTTCAACCCTTGCCACAGGAGAGTGGAGCAGCTGCTGTCCATACCCTCCCCTGAAATACTCAAGGTGACCCTGAAGGGGGTGACGTGCAAGGAGGTAAGGAGAGTTGGGGGCTTCCCTGGTGGCTCAGTGGTAAAGAATCTACCTGTCAATGCAGAAAAAAGCATTTGACCCTGGGTCGGCAAGATCCCCTAGAGACGGAAACAGCAACCCACTCCTGTATTCTTGTTTGGAGAATCCCATGGACAGAGGAGCCTGGCGGGCTACAGTCCATGGGGTTCCAAAAATCAGACACGACTTAGCAAGAAAACAACAAACAAGGAGATGGAGCACACCTCTGGAGTGGGCCAGCCCCACCTGCTTCCCTCCCCTGCAGGTTCAGGGCTGGGTCTCCAGGGCTTTCACTGGGACTCTGCTGGGAAGCTGGGGGGCTTGACTGGGATCCAGGAGATGTCCGGGGTGGGGGTGGGGGATCCCATGTGCTGGCACCACATCTCGAGCCTCCAGGGCTCGTCTCCCTGAGGCCTGTCCCAAGGCTCAGGGAGGCGGGGGCGGCCCTAAGTCTGCAACTGCACTTACCTGACTCTTCTCTGAATGGGACATGGACCTCACTTCCCTCACCTCCCTTGGAACCCTCTTCCCTGCAGCTGTGTTAATGGGTGTTTTTTGAGACATATATGAAGTGCCCCCAGTGACGGGGAGCCTCTGGCAAGCAAGGTGGATGTGAGGGGAGGAGCTTGGTTTTCTGTAAGATTAATGTGGACTGAGGATCGTGAAGCATGGCATCCCATCTCGTGACCCCCCATCAGGCCTGAAGTGTGGATGCAGCAGAGCAACTCAGCCCCTGATGGTGGGACAAAATGACTGGCTTGAACCTGGGGCCATGTCAGTGAAAATGCCAAGTCCTAACCACTGGACTGCAAGGGAAATCCCCGTATTAGGCAATTTAGATGACCATGGCGTGGAGGGGGTGCTCCCCTGGGAGTCCAGTGGTTGAGACTCCAAGCTTCCACTGCAGGGGGCATGGGTCTGATCCCTGGTCAGGTGACTATTAGGGCTTCCCTGTTAAGTCAGCTGGTAAAGAATCCACCTGTAATGCAGGAGACCCCGGTTAGATTCCTGGGTCAGGAAAATGACCTGGAGAAAGAATAGGCTACCCACTCCAGTGTTCATGGGCTTCCCTGTGGTTCAGACAGTAAAGAATCTGCCTGCAATGCGGGAGACCTGGAGTGGATCCCTGGGTTGAGAAGATCCCCTGGAGGAGGGCATGGCAACCCACTCCAGTATTCTTGCCTGGAGAATCCCATAGACAGGAGCCTGGCGGTCTATGGGGTGGCAAAGAGTCAGACATGACTGATCGACTAAGCAAAGCACACACCACGGGGAACTGTTAATGAGATCCCACATGCCTCCAGCCATGGCCCAAAACAAACAGAAAGCAAGTAAAGGACCATGGGATGTGTTCTTTTAACCTAAGAGTGATCAGAAAAGTTACAGAGAAAATTTTCAGTAGAATGAGACAGTGTCCCATACCACCTGGAATTTGAAGGATGTGTGGGAGAGGGAAGCCCACTGAATGGAGGGACAGACTGATCCAACATACGTATACATCTACGTGTACATTGCATATACACATGTACACATGCCCGTATATGTATCCACACGTGTACATTTATATGCTTGTGTGTGTGTACTTGTAGACAGGCATGTTATTCACATGTCTGCACACATGTATTTATCCATAAATGTACATGTGTGCAATTGTGTGTGCATTATACACATACACATGTGACATATCACCCACATATATATGCACGTGTTTACACCAATGTGTATCAGACATGTACACGCATGTATGTCTACTGCAGATATGCACCACATGTGTGCAATATCCACACATATACAATATCCACACATATCCAGTATGCACGCACACACGTGCACACTACATACATGTACGCGTATGCCTCACCCATGCTATATACATGGGTGTACATCTCTCTGCATATATATATGCGCACCATCTGTATCTATATGTACGCCTAACACATGTACTGGAGAAGGCAATGGCACCCCACTCCAGTACTCTTGCCTGGAAAATCCCATGGACGGAGGAGCCTGGTGGGCTGCAGTCCATGGAGTCGCTAAGAGTCAGACACGACTGAGCGACTTCACTCTCACTTTTCACTTTCATGCATTCGAGAAGAAATGGCAGCCCACTCCAGTGTTCTTGCCTGGAGAATCCCAGGGACAGGGGAGCCTGGTGGGCTGCCATCTATGGGGCTGCACAGAGTCGGACACGACTGAAGCGACTTAGCAGCAGCAGCAGGGTTTATCAACAGAGATGGACCCTCGGGTCTCATCCTTCTCTAACAGAACTTATCATGTGTCTGATATATCTCAGGGACTTGCAGATGAGCACACCACATGCCTAGGTGAGCTCATTTCTCCAAGCTCCTGTTCACTAGTTTTGTTTTGTTTTTTTTGGCCATGCTGAATCATCATCTCAGTTCCCAAAGCAGGGATCAAACCCCTGCAACGTGAAGTCACAACCACTGGACCAGCAGGGAAGTCCCCACCAAGCTCCTGTTCATTAGGACTTAGGCTGTCCTCCTTATCCTTATATCCTTACACATGAAGGTGCTATAGTTAAGAGGGACTCTGATGCCAAGATGTCCAGGGAGGCTGATGGGTGTAGAAAAACCACAAAACGCGAGTGATACACGCTGCCACTGGCTATATTCACAAACCCTTCACAACAACTCTGCCCTCTCCCTGGCATTCCCACCCTCCACGGGTGCTCAGCACCTGCCCCAGAGACATGCACAAGACTTCCTGCATCTTTGGTAGAGTCTGACCCAGAAGCCGTTGACCTCAAGGCCCTGCTCGGTGTGCAGCAGCTGGGGGATCATGTAAGCCAGCCACACGAACAGCAGGGTGGCCACCGTGAGCAGGACAATGGTGATCTCTGGCGGGAAGATGGACAGAGGGAAGGCCCCGTAGACATAGACGCTGAAGGTGGTCTCCAGGCGACAGTAGCTGTGAGGGGTGGGCGGGCCGAGTCTGTGGAGCACTGCCTTCAGGGGCCCCGCCCTTCACCCCAGCAAGCTTTTTTGTTTTGGCAGCTCTGCTCAGCTTGTGGGATCTTAATTCTCCGACCAGGGATTGAACCCGGGCCCTCGGCTGTGAAAGCAAGGAACCCTAACCACTGGACTGCCAGGGAATTCCCCAGCAAACATTTTAAAACCCACAGGAATGACAGCTGCGACTGGAATGGTGACTCGGGACACTGAGTTCCATTCATACCCACTTCTCTTTCCTCTGATCTGTCGTCCTCTTTGTATTTTGCAGAGGTCACGTTTTTCCCCAGGGCCCCTGTGGTTCCCTGCTCTGGGGACAAGGGGTCTCCCCTCCATGCCCAGGCTAACTTGGGGGTGGGGCAGAAGAGGCCAAGAAACTGTTCATCACACAGGGGTGTGTGACAGGGGCCACAGCATCCCTGAAGTCGGGGTAGCAGGATGGAGGCAAGGGCACCCAGGAAAGGGGACCCAGGAGGCGAGTAGCCAGGGAAACTGCAGGAGGCAGGTGGGGGAGGGGAGGGGCTGAGGCTCCCAGGCAGGCCCCTTCCCCCACTGGGTGCCCCCAGGGTCTCCCCAGCCTTCCACCCCTGACATCCCAGAGGTGGTCTGGTCTGGGACCCCTAGGGAAGGCAGGGTCCCCCTAAGTTTTTGAGGGTGGCTTTTGTGTCCATCTGGAGGGGAAACGTGATGGGCGAAAGAATGCCGCCCACGTTCCCCCTCCCAGTGGGAGATGCTCACGATTTGATCCAGCACGAGTGAGTGGCGAATATTAATAATACCCAGCTCTTAGGGCAGGGGTGGGGGGCTTGGGAGGCCAGGCCCATAACCTGAGTCAGTTTCCGTGGCATTAATACTCTGGCCGGTGCTGATTTCAAGTTACCAATGGGAAGTCTGCCGGCTTGCGGACTCCCTGAATATCTAACAGTTAGTGCTTGGGAGCCTGTCTGCGCCCACCAGTGAGACATACCCATGGAGGTGACTCTGATTCCCCAGGGTAGGGATAGGGGTGCTGCTGGGCATTGTTATTCCCCTTAGGGCCTGGCGTGGTCTCTGAATAAAGATTTACTTAGCAAGTGAACAAATGCCATCCACGACTTAAAGTATCACTCTTCTCGGGGATGGTTTGAGCTGTTGGGGGATTCAGGTTTATCCAGGACCTGCCTAAGGGTGCAGAAAGTGGGCCCCAGACACATGTGGGACCTGCCCTAGAAGCGCCAGCTGTCTCCCCAGAGGCCCACGGTGCACGGAGGCTCCTCCCACCCACTCACCTGTAGGATGGATCCACGATAGAAATGAAGAAGATGTAGATGCCATTTCTTTGGTCGAAAACAACCTTGTTCTCTGTTGGGCCTCCCAAGATCTGATACGGGACGTCAGGCCACCTCAAGGGTTCATGGTAGTCAGGGTCGTGGCAGCTCATGTAATTCTGGAGAGGAGGACAAAGGCGTGCTCGCTGGCCCTGGGGGTCAGGGAGGACTGTGGGAGCCCTCCGACACACCCCATGGCACACTGCCATCCGCCAACATCTGTGGCTGTGAGTCCAAGGCCAGCCAAGGCTGGCCACTGGACAGGCCAGCCAATTTGTGAGTGTGGCTCCTTCTTCCTGCCCTCCTTCTTCCTGGCCTGCCCAAGCTTGAGGCAAACTGCAGGCATAACAACTCCTCTCCCCAGGGTCCCTTGCAGCTCTGAGTCTGGGTATGAGTCTGATACATGTGCTCTTGGTGTTTGTTATGAGCTGGGTTGAATTCCTCCCCAAATCATATGGGGAAGTCCTAACCCTCAGGGCCATGTCCTTATTTGGAGAAGAGGTCTTTTTTAAAATTAATTTACTTATATATTAATTTTTGGCTGTGCTGGGTCTTCGTTGCTGCTCGGGCTTTTCTCCAGTTGCGGAGAGCAGGGGCTACTCTTTAGTTGCGGTGCAAGGGCTTCTCGTTGCAGTGGCCTCTCTTGTTGTGAAACCCGGGCTCTAGAGCACACAGGCTTCGGTAGTTCTAGCACGTGGGCTCAGGAGTTGCAGCTCCTGGGCTTTAGAACACAGGTTTAGTAGCTATGGAACACATGGGCAGAGCAACTAAACCCACACGTGGCAACTACTGAAGTCCATGTGCCCTAGAACCCACGCTCTGTAACAAAAGAAGCCACTGTAATGAGAAGCCCACGCACTGAATATTTGAATCCCAACCCCATTATTATGTTGATGCAGCACCCCCCAGTGGAACAGTGTTTGGAGGTGGGGCACTGGAAAGAGATTTGATGAGGTCCCGAGGGGAAGGCCCAGATAAAGGGATTATTTCTTTTGTAAGAATTGACACCAGAGAACGAAAGTAAGGTCTCGAAGAGATACTTGCACTCCTGAGTTCACAGCAGCACCATTCACAATAGCCAAAAGGTGGAAGCAAACCAAATGTCCACGGACAGATGACGGATAAACAAAGCGCGGTTCATACACACTAATGGAATATTACAGGAGTTTCTGACACCCTCTACAACATGGATGAACTGTGAGGACGTGATGCTCAGTGAAATAAGCCAGACACAAAAGGACAAATACCATCTGATCCCACCCATGTGAGACCGCCTAGAGGAGTCAGATCCTTAGAGACAGGAAGCAGAGAGTGGGGGTCAGGTGCCTGGGGGAGGGGATGGGGGTCAGTGTTTCATGGGGACAGAGTTTCAGTTTGGGAAGAAGAGAAAGTTCTGGAGATGATGGTGGGGGTGGTTGCAGGACAATGTGAATGTTCCTAATGCCACTGAGCTGTGCACTTAAAAATATTTAAAATGGTCAACTTTATGTTATATATAAGTAGGTGTTAGTCGCTCAGTCGTACCTGACTCTTTGCAACCCCATGGACTGCAGCCCACCTGGCTCCTCTGTCCATGTATGTTTGACCACAATTTAAAAAAAATTTTTTTACTTGTTTAAAAAATTTATTTGGCTGTGCCTGCTGTTAGTTGGGGCTTCCCTGGTGGCGCTAGTGGTAAAGAACCCAGCTGCCAATGCAGGAGACGCTAGAAACACGGGTTGATCCCTGGGTGGGGAAGATCCCCTGGAGGACGACATGGCAACCCACTCTACTGAGGTATGAAGGATCTGGTGACATGACCAGGAATTGAACCCCAGCCCCTTGCATTGGGAGCTTGTAATCTTAACCACTGGACTACCAGGGAAGTACCCAACAATTAAGAAAAAAATTTAAAAATCTTTTGAGATAAAAGGGGCGGGGGGGAAAGCTGGATCACATAAAAACTATGTGAAATCTAATAAGAGGGACAGCTGCTTAGCCTAAAGACTCAACATATTATTTTTATAGCCAGCTGCACCCCAAGGTTTGGCTAAGTAGTTACATAACTGCTCAGCTAATGATCATGCTGGAAATGCAGGCACTGTGGCTCTGTCTTGATCGAAAAACCCCCGGGGCTCTACAAAATCGCCCAGGAGGGCTGATAGGGAAAAAGCAACAGGACAGTCTCTTAAATAAACGTGTGCCACTTTGAATGAGAGGGCTAATTAAAAAAATAATGCAAACACCAGCAGAGTCAGAAAATAATAAATAAAGCTACATGTGTGTGGCTTGTATTTTTTAAAGAAATGGTCAGAGAGGTGGTGCTGGGGTAACATCGTGAATGCACAAAACGCCCAAGCTGTGAGTTGTACTTTTTACATTAAAAAAAACAAAAACAAAAACAAAACTCATTATAGGTTATGTGAATTTTACCTTGATTAAAACACACACACACACACACACACACACACAATGTCACCAACCAAATAAATTCTCAGACTCACTGGACGGAATGGGGTGTGAGGAAAGGTGAAGCTGCTGGCTCTGAAAACAAATACAAATTTAAGGAGCCCGGAGTCGGCGCTGGAACCGGCTTCGGACGCGGGTAGCGCGCGCCCTGCTGGTGGCGTGGCAGCATTGCGCTGTGTCCGCGCCCTTGGCGTTGAGAGGTGGCGGATGGCACTGGAAACAACTGCGCACCGCAAGCTCCCCTTCCGCACCCAGGAGCAAATCGACGTGTTCCTATCACTGTCACCAGACCCCTATTTGTCAGTCGTGTACCAACGGGCGTAATAGAAACAATCGCTGAGCAGAACCGTAAATATAATCAGCCCCTTACATAACGGGCATTTGGATGGTTCCAGAGTTTTATACATCATCAGCAGTGTGCTCCATGAACGCCTTGGGCCTAGCATCTCTGATTGGTCATTCCCTTGGCAGAGATTCCCGAGGGTCTGTGCATCTTACATTACCAGCATCCAACACCGCGTCTATTCAGGGACCAAATGTCTGTGTTACCCAGCTAGAGGTCATCTGTTGGACCTTACCCTAAAGGTGATGAATTAGGAGGCGGGGCCTGTGGGAGGCAGCAGGTCGTAGTGGTGGAGTACTCCTAAGGAGATTTTGTTTGTCATTCAGTCGCTGAGTCGTGTCCCATTCTTGGGGACCCCATGGACTGCAGCAAGCCAGGTTCCTCTCCTTCATTATCTCCTAGACTTTGCTCAAATGCATGTCCATTGAGTGGTGATGCTGTCTAACCATCTCATCCTCTGTCACCTCCTCCTTTTGCCTTCAATCTTTCCCAGCATCAGGGTCTTTTCCAATGAGTTGGCTCTTTGCATCAGGTGGCCAAAGGATTGGAGCTTCAGCAACAGTCCTTCCAATGAATATTCAGGGTTCATTTCCTTTGGGATTGACTGGTTTGATCTCCTTGCAGTCCAAGGGACTCTCAAGAGTCTTCTCCAACACCACAGTTCAAGAGCACCAATTCTTTGGCCCTCAGCCTTCCATATGGTCCAGCTGTCACATTTGTACATGACTACTGGAAAGACCATAGCTTTGACTGTACTGACCTTTGTCGGCAAAGTTATGTCCTGCTTTTTAATACGCTAAGTTTGTCGCAGCTTTACTTCCAGTGAGCAAGTGTCTTTTTAATTTCACCGCTGCAGTCACTGTATTAGTGATTTTGGAGCCCAAGAAAATAAGATCTGTCACTGCTTTCACTTCTTCCCCTTCTATTTGCCAGGAAGTGATGGGACCAGATGCCATGATCTTAGTGTGTTGAATGTTGCGTTTCAAGCCAGGTTTTTCACTCTCCTCTTTCACCCTCATCAAGAGGCTCTTTAATTTCTCTTCACTTTCTGCCATCAGAGTGGTATCATCTGCTTATCTGATGTTGTTTCTCCCAGAAATTTTGATTCCAGCTTACATGGAACAACAGACTGGTTCCAAATAGGAAAAGGAGTACATCAGGTTGTATATTGTCACCCTGCTTATTTAACTCATATGCTGAGTGCATCATGAGAAACGCTGGGCTGGAAGAAGCACAAGCTGGAATCAAGATTGCCGGGAGAAATACCAATAACCTCAGATAGGCAGATGACAACACCCTTAAGGCAGAAAGTGAAGAGGAACTAAAAAGCCTCTTGATGAAAGTGAAAGAGGAGAGTGAAAAAGTCGGCTTAAAGTGCAACATTCAGAAAACAAAGATCATGGCATCTGGTCTCATCACTTCATGGGAAATAGATGGGGAAACAGTGGAAACAGTGTCAGACTTTATTTTTCTGGGCTCCAAAATCACTGCAGATGGTGACTGCAGCCATGAAGTTAAAAGATGCTTACTCCTTAGAAGGAAAGTTATGACCAACCTAGATAGCATATTCAAAAGCAGAGACATTGCCAACAAAGGTCCATCTAGTCAAGGCTATGGTTTTTCCTGTGGTCATGTATGGATGTGAGAGTTGGACTGTGAAGAAACCTGAGGGCCGAAAAATTGATGTTTTTTTTTTTTTTCCTTAGAATTGATGATTTTGAACTGTGCTGTTGGAGAAGACCCTTGAGAGTCCCTTGGACTGCAAGGAGATCCAACCAGTCCATTCTAAAGGAGATCAGCCCTAGGATTTCTTTGGAAGGAATGATGCTAAAGCTGAAACTCCAGTACTTTGGCCACCTCATGCAAAGAGTTGACTCATTGGAAAAGACTGTGATGCTGGGAGGGATTGGGGGCAGGAGGAGAAGGGGACGACAGAGGATGAGATGGCTGGATGGCATCACCGACTCGATGAACGTGAGTTTGAGTGAACTCCGGCAGTTGGTGATGGACAGGGAGGCCTGGCGTGCTGTGATTCATGGGGTCGCAAAGAATCGGACACGACTGAGAAACTGAACTGAACTGTGATTCATCCAGCCTGACATTTCGTATGATGTACTCTGCATTTAAGTTAAATAGGTGGGGTGACAATATACAGCCTTGTTGTACTCCTTTCCCAATTTTAACCAGTCAGTTGTTCTGTGTCCTTATAAAGGGACCTGGGCCTGGAGCAGGAAATGGCAACCCACTCCAGTATTCTTTCCCAGAGAATCCCAGGCCCAGAGGAGCCCTGGAGGGAGAGGGGGTGGGGTGGCAGCGGGGCCACAGTCCATGTGGTTGCAGAGTCAGACAGTATTGAACACGCACCTGGGCGCAAAGGCATCTGGAAGAGCTCCCCCACCCTTTCTGCTCTGTGAGGACACAGGAGGCGTTACTGTGAAGCAGACCCCAAATCTGCTGGGGCCTTGATTCAGCCTCCAAGACCCGTGAGAAACCTGTGCTGCTGTTAAAAGCCCCTGGGGTCTCTGGTGTTCAGTTAGCAGCCTGAACAGGTCGAGCCAGCTCCCAGCACACACTGCACATGACCAGATGTCGCCTTCCCAGGCCTGCCCTGGGACTACTCAAGAGCGCAGGCCTTACCTCCCGGTTCCAGGAGAAGGACGTTGTGTCGCTGGCCATCTCGGTGATGGTGGTCCAGTTCTGCGGCTGGGCACTGCAGCCTGCCATGCCGGCCGTTAGGGAGTACGTGTAGGTGAACAGCCCGTTGATCTCCAGCAGGACATACTCGGCCTCCACCACCTCCTGGAACTTGCCTTCGCGCCACCTGGGACAAGGCATGTACAGGCAAGGCTGCGGGAGGCCAGGCTATGCCAGGCTGGTGAAACCATCTCGTCTGGGGGCAGACACCTTCTCCCACCACCACCCCTAAGCCAACGCCTCTGGGACATTCAACCCTGATTCCCAGTGGCAGGTAGAGACAGCGGGTGCTGACCTGGTGAGGGTAGTGTTGGGGAGCAGGTGTCGATTTAATTCTGACACCTGCAGATGTTCTAGGGTGATGAATTAGAGTTGTTCTAAATCCTTAATTTTGAGGGAATTCCCTGATGGTCCAGTGGTCAGGGCTCTGAGCTCCCACTGCTGGGGACTTAGGTTTGAGTCCTGGTTGGGGAACTAAGATCCTGCAAGCTGTGCAGCCAAGCCCTGTACCCGCCCCACCTCAGTTCTTATTTTTGAATGCACATTTGTTTCCTGACAGGCTGGGGCTTACACCCTCCTCTGAGGGTGGAAAGTATGAGTGTTAATTGCCTCAATTATGTCTGACTTTTTGCGAACCTATGTACTGTAGCCCGCCAGGCTCCTCTATTCATGGAATTCTCCAGGCAAGAATCCTAGAGTGGGTTGCCAAGCCCTCCTCCAGGAGATCTTCCCTATCCAGGGATCGAACCCCAGCCTGTGCAGTGGAAGCACTGGAAGTATGGAGTCTTAACCCCTCGGCAACCAAAGAAGTCCCACCAGAGATGCTCTGCTGCTGCTGCTAAGTCGCTTCAGTCATGTCCGACTCTGTGCGACCCCATAGACGGTAGCCCATCAGGCTCCCCCGTCCCTGGGATTCTCCAGGCAAGAACACTGGAGTGGGTTGCCATTTCCTTCTCCAATATATGAAAGTGAGAAGTAAAAGTGAAGTCGCTCAGTCGTGGCTGACTCTTAGCGACCCCATGGACTGCAGCCTAGCAGGCTCGTTCGCCCATGGGATTTTCCAGGCAAGAGTACTGGAGTGGGGTGCCATTGCCTTCTCCAAGAGATGCTCTAATGAACCTAAATGTTTCCATGCGTTTGAGGTTCCCACCATCATTCAGTTCAGTTCAGTCGCTCAGTCATGTCTGACTCTTTGCGACCCCATGAACTGCAGCATGCCTGGCCTCCCTGTCCATCACCAACTCCCATCATTCAGTTGTCAACAATTTAGTCCAGTGATCCTCAGTGGGGGGGTGGGGTTGGGGGCAGGTTGGGGGTGGGATCAGATGAAAGAAGACAGGATCCATGGAAGGGGCCAGAATGAGTGCACCTGAAAGATGCCCCCCTCCAATTCCTATGTGAAGTCCTAACTCCTCTAATGTGACTATATTTGGAGTTGGAAGCTTTAATGAGGTGATCGAGATGGAACAAGGTCCTAAGGGTGGGCCCTGGTGCCATGGGAAGAGGTTGAGACACCACAAGACACCTTGATTTGGCCTTCTAGCCTCCAGGACTGTGAGAAAGTCAGTGCCCGTGCACGCCCCTACTCCCACGCCCACGCCCACCACTCAGTCCAGTCCCTGGTGTGTTTCGTTAAAGCCACCGAGTTAAGACAGGGAAGGGGAAAGGTGTGCAAGCTGGGAGCTGCAGAGGAAGAAGAACAGGGTGAGGATGCAGCCTGGGCAGAGGGGTAGGGAGGATGGTGGGGGCCTGCGGCGGGTGTCTCACAGCTCCACCACTGGCTTCCACGGGATGTCATAGTAGGCGAGGAGGGGGCAGCCCAGCTTCTCATAGGGGTAATACACCTTCAGGTCTTCCTTGGCCTGCTGCCCCTGGAAGTTGGGGTCGTAGGCTTCCCTGTGGGAAACAGGACACAGACATTGGCGAACTCCCCCAGGCACCCAGAGGTCCAGCCGCCCACCGCCCCGCTTCCTCTCTGCAGGTGGGGCCGGTCACGGCCGTGGAGGGGTGTCTGAGCAGGGGACTCACAGCCACTGTCAACATGACCCCTGGGATGCCCCTGTGGGTGGTGGTTGACCTTCTAGGTCCTCTGAGCTCTGCTGTGGCACTTGATTGTGGGCAGACGCATTTTGGGATGTCTCTGTGAGCTTGTTCTCTGGGGCTGAGAAAGCAGTGCTTGCCCTAATGTGGGTGCAGCCGCAGGGTTTGGGTGGAACAAAGAAGGGCCTCCCCCAGCGAGGAGGAAGTCTGCCTGCGGATGGCCTTGGACTAGAACGGCAACTTGTGGCAGAGTTGCCAGCTCCTCAGCCTCCCCCGAACCTCCAGTCAGGGAACCAAGTCTTTAAAGTGAATCTCTGCCTGTCACTGTGTGTGTGTCTCTATCTTGCTCTGTGTGTCTATCTCTCACACACATCCTGTGGCTTCTCTCTCTCTCTGGAGACCTTGATTCATACACTCTCGTGCCCCCAGGAGGTCTGGCTGCAGCCTCTTTGGTCAGTAAGCCCAGGAACATCAGTTTGTTAATAGTTGTTTTTGTGTGTGGGGGGGGGGGACTGGTTTATTATTATTATTGACTGTGCTGGGTCTTTGTTGCTGCTTGGGCTCTTCTCTAGTTGCAGCGAGTGGGGGCTACTCTCTAGTTGCAGTGTGTGGGCTTCTCTTATTGTGAAGCACAGGCTCTAGCACACGGGCTTCAGGAGTTAGGGCACGTGGGCTCAGTGGCTGTGGCTCCCAGACCCTAGAGCGCAGGCTCAGTAGCTGTGGCTCCCAGACCCTAGAGCGCAGGCTCAGTACCTGTGGCTCCCGCGCCCTAGAGCGCAGGCTCAGTAGCTGTGGCTCCCGGGCCCTAGAGCGCAGGCTCAGTACCTGTGGCTCCCGCGCCCTAGAGTGCAGGCTCAGTAGCTGGGGCTCCCGGGCCCTAGAGCGCAGGCTGAGTACCTGGGGCTCCCGGGCCCTAGAGCGCAGGCTGAGTACCTGGGGCTCCCGGGCCCTAGAGCGCAGGCTCAGTAGCTGTGGCTCCCAGACCCTAAAGCGCAGGCTCAGTACCTGTGGCTCCTGGGCCCTAGAGCGCAGGCTCAGTACCTATGGCGCATGGGCCAAGTTTCTCTGAGGCATGTTGGATCTTCCGGGATCAGGGACTGAATCTGTGTGTCCTATGTTAGCAGGCAGTTTCTTTAACACTGAGCAACAAGGGAAGCCCTGGCAGCACCAGTTTTGACTTCAGCTTTGAGACTTTGGATAGGGGATGGACTCTTGGCTTGTACTGCAATGGGGAGAGCCAGGTCATATAAGACACACCAGTATCCTCCTATGCCAGGGGGATGGGCGGTGTGCACCAGCGTGGAACTGGCTCTCTGCGCCACCCTGCATAGAGGGTTCACCATGGCCAGCCACCCCCATTCCCCACCTTGGCTAACTGACCAACTCCACTAGTTGGGGTGAATAAGTGGCTGGGCTCCATGAGCTGGTGGCAGGCTGGGGAGGGCTCTGAGGCTGGCTCAGCAGGTGGCAGAGCCTGGGCAGACCTGGGCCAGGGACCCTGCCACATCACACTGGTTCCCCCGCAGGCCCGGCTCCTCCCCTGCCTGTCTCCTCATCCCCTCAGATTCCTTGCTGGCATGGTATCAATTTTAAATGATTCTTTTTCCCTTTTCTTTAAATTATTTTTTCTTTTCCATTATGATTTAAGAATGATTCTTGGGACCTCCCTGGTGGTCCAGAGATAAAAGACTCTGAGCTTCCACTGCAGGGGCATGGATTTGATCCTTGATCAGGGAACTAAGATCTTGCATGCTGCTGCAAATGGCCAAAAATTTAATTAATTCAAAAAAATTTATTCATTGGCCTTTGGCATATGCACACCAAATGGTCATGGGTGTGACTGTGTTGGGGGGCGGGGCTCACCTCTCAATGACGTAGCTATAGTTGTCCTGAAGGGCTACAGGGTCGAGGACTCCCTGGTAACATGCTGAAAGTTCACTGTGGGCAACAAAAGATGGTGAGATGCCGCCTGACCCCGTGCAAGACCGATGAATCGTTCCCTTTGGCACACAGATGACCCCCGTTGGTTGGATGAGGCTCTCTAAGATGCTCCAGGCTCATCTAGCATCTTCCCTGCCTGGCCTAGACTAGTCATTTCGCCAAGGAGCCCTAATTCCTTGGGATGGAGAATGGTGTTACACTCGGAAATCTGGGAGCTGGGTGTCCTGACTTTTGAGATGATCCTTTCCCTTTTTATCTTTGTACTGTTACCATCTGCGCATATATCCTTAAGCAACATGGTATCAGCAGGGGGATTGGTTCTAGGGTCTGCCACAAATAACAAAATCCCAGGATGCTCAAGTCCCATAGTGGCCTCTGTATGTGAGGGTTCTACATCTGCCAGTTCCACAGCCGAAGATTCAGTTAACCTAGAAGGTAAACACAATCCATCCACAGTTGGTTAAATCTGCAGATGAGGGACCCACAGATACAGGAGTCAACTGTAGTTTATTTTTGCCAGATTTTTTTTTTTCTTTTTTGCATGTTGCGTGCCTTGTGGGATCTTGGTTCCCCAACCAGGGATCAAACCCTTGTTCTCCACAGTGGTGCAGAGTCCAACAGGACCACCAGGGAATTCCTCTGATCCTGGATTTTTTTTTTTTTTTAAAGAATAGAATCATGCTATGTGTTCTTTTCTGCCTTTTGATTCCATGCCTATGTTTATATGATCCATACAGGTAACCCTGTCTCATGCCTTTTCACTGCTGTGACATTCCGTTGTATCAAAACCTTTGCACTTGATTTATCCATCCTCCTGTTAATGGTCATTTGAGTAGGCTTGCTTCCAGCTTGGAGCTATTAAGAATAATGCTGCTGAGAACATTCTGGAACCTGGGTCAGTGTAAATGTGCATGAGTGGAATTGCTCGTGGAAAGATATACATTCTAAAGCAGCTGAAAAAATACCAGCAGCTGTGTCTGGATGCTCCTGAAGCTGCCAGGGAGTTCCCATCCTTAAGTTCTACTGCTACCGTCCAGGCTTTGTCAGTTTTGCCACTGTGCTGGTGAATAACCCTCTCTAATGTGTATCACTTTCATTTTCTTATTGAGGTTGATAACCTTTCTTGCACTTTTTATGTATTGATCAGCCTTTCCCCCCAACCCTTTATTTGGGAGTGCCTGCTCAAGCCTCTTGCCCATATTTTTCTCTTCGTCTGTCATTTTTTTTTTTTATTCATAGGAATTCTTTATAAATCCTGGATACAAGTCTTTTGTTCATTACACATGTGGCAAATACTGTTCTGACCCTCTAGAGCAGAAGCTTTAAAAAGATTGTTTTAAAATGCTTTCGTGCACATATGTTCTAAATACATTATTGACTGATTCAATAAAGCGTTTCCATTTTGGGGGAAAAATGTGGTAAAATCGTCCCTTAAGTTTATTAGTGCCCTTCTGCGGTGAAGTGCTGAGGCTGGCTCTTGCTAGCCATAAAATCCTCAGGAATTTTGTGGGGAAGTAGAGACATGTCGGTAGCAATCAAAGGGCTCAGTGGGAGCATTTATACTATAAGAATTGCAAAAGCTACCAAACCAGGCTTCCCACCTACCCAGAACTCTCTGTTGCCCGTTTACCAGCACACACCGCCTGAAGGGAAAACTATGGTGATCTGACCAATCTTCAGGGTTCTTTCTTTTTAAAATTTCATGCTGGTGATTTTTGTTTTTTAAAATATATGCCACTACTTTAAATTATTTGTTTATTTTTGCCTGCACTAGATTTTTGCTATTCCTAGCTGCGAGTGGACTTTCTCTAGTTGTGGTGAGCAGGGACTACCCTCTAGTCGCAATGCATGGGCTTGTCATCACGGCGGCTTCTCTTGTTGCGGAGTGGGGCTTCTAGAACTCGCAGGCTTCAGTAGTTGTGGCTCCTGGGCTCTAGATCACAGGCTCAGTAGCTGCGGTACACGGGGTTACTTGCTCCTTGGCATGTGGGATGTTCTTGGATCAAGGATCGAACCTATGTTTCCTGCACTGGCAGGAGGATTCTTTACCACTTAGCCACCACAGAAGCTCCCTTTTCTTCTTCTTTTTTTTTTCTTGGCAATTTCATGCTGGTGATGAAATGTTCTTTTTTTCTTTAATGTAAATCACTAATTTTTTAAGAGAAAACTTTAACCCTAAAGTTGCATATTAATATTACAAACTGAGACATATGTGACTTTTAGCACAGTGTGTACATCCTTATATAAACTCAAATATTTACACAGTTAAAACAATTTCCATTTAACATGTGAACTTTCTGAAATACATAAAACCATTAATACTTTCCTTGTGTCTCATGGCTGCATTCCCTGCAGTAACTGGAGGCAAAGTTCCCCCAAATGTTCAGCAGGTTATTAAACATAAAAACTCAGCAATTGTAATCAAAATGAAGAACTCAGGGATTAAAAGGGAGAAAGAATGAGCAAAGGCTGAAGGAGCAGAAAGAATAGTTGAATATCACCCAAGTCCATGGAGGGAAGGGGCACCCACCTGTGGGAAACTCAAAGTTAATCTATTAGGATTCATTATTGAGCTGTTCCTTATGGAAATGTTAAACATATACAAAAGTACACAGCAGCATCACCCACCTTTAGCAATTGTGAAGCAATGGTGATTGTCTATACCGCCCCTAAGCCCCACTTTCCTCTCCCCGCCCCTCACTTCCACCCTCCCGACACACTCACTTCTGAATGACAATCTTCTTCTCCAGGTCACACCCCACTGAAATGAGCGCCGTCTGCAGGTGGGGAGACACGGGGCAGGGGAGAGGAAAGGGGTAAATGGGGATGCTGACCCAAGTCAGTGAGGACGCCCATAGCCTGGCCCCAGTGAAAGCCCACGAGGGGTCGCACTCAACCCAGCAGGGAATGGAGGCCCTGAGCTTGGATGGAGATGTGCTGACCAGGTGCCTGGGACTCACAGAGTCAATCCCTAAGAACCTGCACCAGATATGGGGTGCCACTAAGATCCCCCATTTGATAACTCCCAGCTGGTACACCTGCTCTGAGGATGGTGAGTCCTCAGGCACAGCCCTGGGGAAGATGAAGGGGAGGGCAGCCACCCTGGCATCCGAGACAGGACGGCATCCATTTCCAGATCCTGAGTGTGAGCTCAGCCAGCCCCTTGGGGAAAGCTAGTGAAGGCCTGCTGCCATTAGTCTGAACACTAAGACAAAGAATATGAGATGGCAGAAGTTTGGGTCATACCAGTGGCTTAAGGTCCACACATGAAATTTCTTTGTTGGCGATGTCCAGCGTGATGGTAGATATTGTGGGTCTCTTTATGCTACAAGCCAATGGGAGTGTGTGTAATTGTAAAAAGCATCACTGACCCATCCATTCATTTTTCTATTCATCCATCTATCCATCTGTCCACCCATTTGTCTATCCATTCATCCATTCATTCATCCACCCATCCACCCATTCATCCACCCATCCACCCATCCATCCATTCATTTCTCCATTCATTCACTCATCTTTTCATCTATTCACTCCAGAATATTGACCAAGAGCCATGGGCTCAGACATGGTGTCACCCCCCTCTCTCTAGTTTCTCCCTCTTCCTGAGTCACTTTTTTAAATTGATATATAATAGTTTATTGAAAAGAACACCTGAGCCCCAATTTTATTATCACCTTGCTGCTATAATGTTTTAACATCATTCTTGTAACAGCTTCTGTATGTATCCACACTTTTTTTTAAAACCCCAAACTCCTAATCCATCCCTCCTTCCCGACCAGCCTCCCCCACTCAGCAGTAAGTCTGTTCTCTGTGTCTGTGAGTCTGTTTCTATTTTGTAGATAGGGTCATCTGTGCCATATTTTAGATTCCACAAGTAAGTCATATCATATGCTACTTATCTTTAACCAGTTTTTAATCATTCTTGCTTTACTGCCCTTGGACTAGGGGAGCTTGAATCTTGGTCCTGCTTTCCCCAGCTCCCGCTAAGGGAACCTACAGAGACCCTGAGCCACCTGCCACTACCATCCAGGTGATGACATACCTGGAGGTGAAGTTGGGGTTGGCCCTGCCCCAGTGGTGCTGTTGCTTCAGGGAAATGTTCTGTGGAACCAAGAGAGAGAAAATGCAAAATGCAGCTACCACTGTGGGACAGCCCCAGGGTGGTCCTGGAATGGGGTTCAGGAGGAGGGCAGGACCAGGTCGGGGATGGAGGGGTGTGGGGGAGTTGGGAGGAGCAGCCTGGGAGCCATCCAGCCCATCTCTGGTTCTAATTTCCTGCTAGAAGCTCATGGAAATGGCCCTTCTTCCCAAGCTCCTTCATTCCCTTACTGCTTCCGTCCTGGGGACCCACAGTGGGGTATGAATCAGTTTCCCCTCCTATTTAACTGTGATGTGACAAGGTCTGGAGCAAAGAGTTTGTTGTGGTCTGGGGTCAAGTCCAGACTTCCTGGTGTGACCCTGGCTGTGGCCTGAAGGTCACCCAGACCCCTATTTAGGTCAAGCCCCTCCCTGCGGCCCGTTTTGCCTCCTGAGGCCTCCTCCGATCCCTCCTCTGGGGGACTGTCACCTGCTTAGGTGGGGAAGAGGCAGGGGCTTCTTCATACTTTGCAGCACCTTATCTTGGTGTTTGTAAGGGAGGGATGACGGATGGAGGTCAGACCTCGAGGGACATCATCAGGTGACCCTTGGCATCTGCAGGTCAAG
>SJXQ01003868.1:78464-107675 GCA_006408695.1 Aepyceros melampus | reverse complement strand
TGTTGCCGTCATAGGTGTAGCCGTCCTCATAGATGACTGCCTGCAGCCCCAGGGAGTGGGGGTTGCTCACTATTACCTGGGGTGGGGCAGAAATGGGAAGGGAGATGCATGCGCTCTACGGGCGCTGACAGGAGCGGAAGGGCACCGCTTGGGGGCGCAACCACCAGTGACCCCAGTGCCCCTTCAGACTGAAGACCCATCTTGCTCCACAACTACTACTGCAGGTTCCATCCCCAAATATGCCCCCCTTGTCATACACACCCCCTAACTGTGGCCCTGAGGCCCTCTGTGAAGACAGCCTGGGGCTGAAGTGCCGCAAGACCCAGACTGGTCCCTCATGTGCGGAGAGGCTTGTCCTGTGCAGGGAAGGGGCTTGAGGGGTACGGGTGAGAGAGCAGGGCAAGATCCGGCGGCCAGGACGGCTCCTCTCTTGGGCCCTGGTCCCAGCTGACTGGACATTCCCTGGAATCTTACATTGATCCACTCCCCTGTTTTCAGCTTGATTGCTTGCACCCAAGGGTCCAGGTTTGGACACCTGGGTTTCAGGTCCAGGGATGCCCGCTTTTTCTCAGGCATGCCCTGTAGGCAGGAAAGCAGTGCTGACTGAGCTGGGAGGAAACGGCGTTTTTGGAAAGGGTCCGGGGCAGCTCCGAAGGGGGTTGGAGGACCGGCATAGCGGTATAGAGAAAGGAGGCGGGGTGGGCAGAGGGACAGCCATGGCCAGACACCTGGATGCTGGTGTCTGGAGGAAGAGAAGTCTCTGGGGGCTTCCTGAGCCAGTGTCTCTCTGGGAGGATGCTAGGGAATTTCCAGAGCTTGGGAACTGTGGGCACGAGACATGAGGCCACGGATGGCAGATGTTAAGAGACATTTGTCAAACAGATAAAGTGTCCTTACTAGCGGGACAGGTAACGTGCCTGGCCGGGGTATCATTAGGGCCGTCAACTCCAACTGGCTGTTCATGTCAATGGTGTACATTTTGTTTTCAAATTCTCCCTGCAGAAGTTCCACCTAGTTAGAAATAAATTATGTTTAAAAAGAAAAAAAAAGAATCCATCAATCGTTGGATCAATTAAATCAAGCCTCTGTTCCCCAAAATACAGAGCAGGTGGGGGGTCCCTAGGGATGGGCCCTTTCAGTCTAGTAGGTGCAGCAGCCTGGGCTGTCACTCAAGCCACTCCCCACTAGACCCGGCACCCCCCGAAGACCCTGGAGGTCTCCCTAGTCACAGCCCTTTTTCTCTCCAGAAGTAGCCTGCCCCGCTCCCCACCTGACTTCTGCAGTAATCGCTTACTTGCGTTTCTTCCTAGAATGATTTTTATGTCTTTATTTATTTTAACTGGAGGATGATTACTTTACAATATTGTGATGGTTTTTGCCATACGTCAGTATGTATCAGCCATAGGTATACATGTGTCCCCTTCATCCTGAACCTCCTTCCCACCTCCCTCCCCATTTCCTAGAACGATTGCCGAGTGTACATCCCTAGGGCGTCCCTAGGTGCTCAGTGGTAAAGAAGCCACCTGCTAATGCAGGAGACACGAGACTCGGGTTCGATCCCCAGGTTGGGACGATCCCGTGGAGTACGTAGGGAATGGCAACCAGCTCCAGTATTCTGCCTGGAGAACCCCATGGCCAGAAGAGCCTGGTGGGCTACAGTTTGGGTAGTCCCAAAGAGCTGGACACCACAGCACAGCACAGTGCATTCCCAGATGATGTAACTTAGTTTTTCTGTTTGTAAACATTGTCTTTTTCAGTCTCTTTCAACCTGGTTTTCCCTCCCTTCCTTTCTTTTTCGTTTCTTTCCTAGGCATCTTAAAAAAAAAATGTTATCTAGCAGCGCCGGGTCTTAGTTGTGACACATGTGATCTTCGATCTAACTTGCTGCACAGGGGATCTTTAGTCGTAGCATGTGGGATCTAGTTCCTGACCAGGGATTGAACCCAGAGCCCCTGCATTGGGAGGGCGGGGTCTTAGCCACAGGACCACCATGAAAGTCCCTCTATGCCATTGAACTGTAGATTTCCCATCGTCTGGATCTTCCCTGGTGAGGTGGAACACCCGTTCCTCCATGCTCTGCCTTTTCTGGCAGATTGGCAGCTGGATCCATCAGATTAGGGCAGAATTGAGATGGGAGAGCCGGTGGGTGATCCATCTTCTGTCGGTGGCACCTAATGGCCGACTCTCTTTTCCAACATTGAGCATCAGCGCAGGGCAATATTCTATCATTTTGTTTTTATATATTCACCGGAATACTTTTATGAGGAGACCCTTTCCCTGTGCTATTTGCTGACTCAGGAGAAGGTGTGGAGGAGAAGTGGAGAAATTGCATCTTGTCTTTTTTTAACCTGGTTTTTGAGATTATGTGTTGGCTGCCTGGTGTCCTAGGAAGAGAACCAACAAGTTGCTTCTGGTTCCAGGCCTGGGGTTGATAAGGGATGACACGGTTAACGGAAATGTTCTGTCCTGGCAACAGGACTCATCGCGGCCCATGTGCCTCCTGGTCTCCTGGTGAGGGTAGTGGTGGGAGGTGGAGGCTCCTCCAGCGCTGAGTGGCTGTCTCACCATCCAGACTCTGGTCTTTAAAAGTGAATCAATCCAGTGGTAAAGAATCCACCTGCCAACTGCAGGGAACATGTTTCTATCCATGGTTCAGGAAGATCCCACCTGCTGAGGGAGCAACTAAGACTGTGCAGTACAATTACTGAAGCCCGTGGTGCACGGCCCGTGCTCAACAAGATAGGCAACCGCAGTAAGAAGAGAGCAGCTGGAGAGTAGCCCCGGTAGCACCATCATAAAAGGATATTTTGGACAAAATGTGCTTGACTGGGCTTCCCTGGTGGCTTCAGTGGTAAAGAATCTGCCTGCCCATGTAGGAAACATGGGTGTGATCCCTGATCCAGGAAGATCCCACCTGCCGCTGAGCAACTAAGCCCGTGCACCACAATTATTGAGCCTGTGCTCTAAAGCCCGGAAGCTGCCACTACTGAGCCCACGTGCTACAGCTGCTGAAGCCCAAGCACCCTAGAGCCTGTGCTCTGCAACAAGAGAAGCCACCGCAACAATAAGCCTGAGCACTGCAACTGGAGTGACATCCCCACTCGCCGTAACTAGAGAAAAGCCCGAGCAGTTAGGAAGACCCAGCACAGTGAAAAAAAATAAATAGTTTTTTTTAATGGCATTTTTTTTTCTCATTCCACTGATTGCTGTGGATCCAAAGGCCCTTTGGAAATGGACGGTCTAATATCTTTCTGGAAACTGAGCTTCTCCCCACCCCAAGTCACGACCACATACTTTGCAGATGCCAGCCTGGAGCTGGGGATCCATGAGAAGGGCTTGGATATTCAGGAGGCACTTCTGGAAATCGAAAGCTGGGAAGACCACGTCAGGAAGCGGGGTCAGTATTTCCAGCATTCCCACGTCAGTGAACATCAGGACCGCCTCTTGGGACCAGATGTTTTGGTCTGCAAACTAAGAGAAGAGTAACTTCTGAGATCAGCTCATTCTCATTCTTTTTTGAGGATTTTACTTTTTCCGTATGATTCATATTTACAGAAGGTAGGCCAAAAAAACAACACTCTAAGAAACCCCATGGTCTCTGCTGCAGTCCGTGAGGTCACAAAGAGTCAGACTCGACTGAGCGACTGAACAAGAAACCAAAAGGCCAAAGTCTTAGATACCTTTTGTTGAGACACCTACTTTTCAGGTTGTCAAATTAATTAAAATTCATGTTATATTATCATTATTGCTATTAAATGACTAACTGCTATTTTAATAATTAGAGCAATTTCTTTATAAAAAGGATCATATGTTTGAGAACAAGACTATTAGTCTTTAACAACTGAGTAACATCAGGATTTTACCCACTTTGATTAGAGAACTCGACTGGATTCCCAGGCTGCCATAATATAAATTATTCTCTCGAGTTAAAACTGCCAGTTCATTTTCATCTAGGGAAAGCCAAACAAGACAGAACAAAAATTGAAACAGGGGTTGTTTCCATGGACAGAAGTATAAACACATTAAATATTAAAGTTTAAAAAGTTACCCCAAGTCCCATCATACGGACCAGGGGTCAGCAAGTTTCTTCTGTAAAGGACCAGATGGTAAGAATGCTCTGCTTTGCTGGTCATGTGATGTCTGTTACAAGTATCTGGCCCTAGGAAAGCAGCTTATGGACACTTTGTAAATGGATAGGCAGGACTATGTACCAATAAAACTTTATTTAAAACCCATGGTGGGTCATGGGCCATGGTATGCTGACCCCTGACATAGGTACCACTGTTACCATTTTAGTAAACATGCTTTTCAGTAGCTTTATATACTTAGGGATCATATTCTGGGACCCTTTAAGCTGCTTTGTATTTTTTCTTTTTTTTAATAGCACAAGTTGAGTATTTTTTACTCTAGGTACTTATTCTTAATTGAAGTAGAGTTGAAATGTATGTTTATTTCCTTCCATACACATGAGTGTAGTTGACCCTTTGGCATTCTGTTACTTAGATGAATCATAACTTTCTGTAACCAATGCTCCACTGATGACCACAGGTTGTTTCTGATCTTTGGCAGATACAGAGTTCTGAGGAACACAAGATACTCTTAAAAGGCTTTTGTTCTTGTTGCTGTTGCACTGTGTGACATGCAGGATCTCAGCTCCCCAGCCAAGGATCAAACCCATGCCTACCTGCGTTGGGAGCACAGTCTTAACCACTGAACAACAAGGAAAGTCCCATTAAAAGTTTTCATGAGAAGGGGTAGCAAGACCCAACGTGTATTTTTATTTTGTTTAAAAAAGACAAGGGCGTTTCCTGCTTGTCCAGTGGTTAAGAATTCACCTGCCAATGCAGCAGACATGGGTTCAATCCCTGGCCTGGAAGATCCCACATGCCATGGAGCAACTAAGCCCATGCACCACAACTACTGAGCCCAGACATCCAGAGCCCGCGCTCCCCAAGAGCAGCCGCTGCGATGAGAAGCCCGAGCCCCACAACTACAGAGTAGCCCCCAGTTGTCGCCACTAGAGAGAAGCCTGCACGGCAATGCAGAGCCAGCAGAGCCACAAATAAATAAATAAACATTTTAAGAAAAGGGAAATTTGGACATAGACACAACACAGACAGGAGACTGTAGGAGACAGAGCAGGAAAACGGCCACCTGCAAGCCAAGAAGAGAGGCGTCCAAAGAACCCGGGCCTGCCGACACACTGATCGCGAGCTAAGAACCTCAGCCCTGGGGAAACAGTACCTGTCTGCTGTTCTGAGCCACCCAGTTTTGGACTTCCCTGATGGTACGGTGGTTAAGACTCTGCGCTCCCACTGCAGGGAGCTCGGGTTCAATCCTTGGTCTCGGAACTAAGATCCCACATGCCCTGAGAAGTGGCCAAAATAATCATAGTAATTCACCCACTTTGTGGAGGTTTGTTAGAGCAGCCCCAGCAAATGACATCCAACTGACATTCCATTTCATTGCGAAAGGGCACACAGGTTTCTGCCCCGAGTTGTTCTAGAACATGTAATAATCGTGTTTTGTTTGTTTTGGCCAGGAGGGATCCGGTGGTGGGGGTAGGGTGGTGTGTGTCAAGAGTGAATAAGTCAGGTCTGAAGCGCTTCTAGAAAGCTCCCCGGGGGTCAGGCACATACTGGCAGCAACGCTGTGGATGGTGATGTTGGCTTTGACAATGGAATTATACAAGATGCGTTGTCCTTTCGCAACTGGACAGATTTGACCAGCTGACCTAGGAGACAACGGGGTAAATCCAGAGAGACCTGTGCACTTGTTGGCAAGAGGGTCCCCTGCCGCCCACACAGCCCCTCGACTCTTGACTCAAAGGAAAATGCGGCCACGAGATGCAATGCTGTAAAATATCACGTGGAAGACATTAGGCCTCCCCACCCCACCTAAATCTCGATGTGAGAGCTCTTAGGGATGGACTGGATATCAGATGAACTTTAGGATGCCTCTTACTGTACAGGTAACATGTAATCAGGCAGAACTTTCTTTCTGGAGTAGGTGCCCCCTGCATGGCCAGGCCAGCCCTAGGCCTTTTTCTTGCATTAGAAGGAAACAGCCATATTCAGGTGGATTAACTGGTACTGGGGAGCATGCTGTGATTGAAGGTGCTCTGGCAGCCACAGCTGTGCCCAGAGGTCCTTGACAGCACCTTCTAGGGTGCTGCCTTTTGCTTCTCTCCTGGGACTCATGTCTCCTAGGCCTCAAAAGAAGATCTGCAGTTCTTGGATGTGGCCCCTCTGCCCTTGGGGTTTGGTGACTTTCAGAACCTGCCTACAGGGCCTAAATGTCCCAGGGGGCGGAAAGTGGGGGTTGGGGTTGCAATGAGATGGCAAGGTAAGAATCAGCTTGTCATGGTCCACTAAAGTCAAGGGAGAGGAAAAAACAGCCCCTTGCACTGGCCACGCCCCAAGCCTGGGCCTTGCTCACCTGAGTTTCGGGAAACCAGGAGGTTCTTCTCAGACCAGAAGATAAGGATGCCCTTCTGGCCCGGGGCAATGAGGATGTCAAGGGTCCTGTCATAGTCAAAGGGCAGCCCAAAGCTGCGGTTCAGGGGATGGTCAGAGTAGCTGAACATGGCCTGAAAGAAACATACCCAATCTTGAGCGAGAGGTCCAGTGGTTAAGGCCCTGCGCCCCCAGGTTGCATCCAGAGCCTGATTCCTCAGCCACCATTACATTCTTAGGGTTTCCAGAGTCTAGGAGTGTCTGTTATTCATACGGGACCCTGGCAGTATGTGCAGGTGCTTGAGGGGACTCTGGATGGGAGGATGGCCCCACCATGTGATTAGAGGCAGGGCCTCTTAGCTACCAGGCAGCAGCCCAGCCTCTGGGAGCTTCCTGATCCCTGGGCCTCCCCCAGATTTCAGAGCCGCACACTTTGTTCAGGAATTTTGCAGCAGGGGTACCAACTGTACTTTAATCTTTGCCTTACTTAGTAGTTTTTCTTCAACTGCACTTTGCATGAACTGATTCCTCTTCTTAGTCTTATCCTAAATGATATCTGTGAGTTCATGGTTTCCAAGTCCCGATTTTCTGAACCCATGTGAAAATAATCATTAAAAAAAGGGGTGACACAAAGCATGTAAATGGCCTCGGGTGCCACCAGTGACACAGGCACTATGTCTTATATTCCTACTAAAGTATTGCTGAGTGCATGGCTGAATGAGACAATGAAGGCGGGTGGCGGGTGTGTGGGTGGGTAGAACGGTAGATGGATGAGTAAGTAGATGGATGGATGCATGAGTGGATGGATGAATGGGAGAGTGGATGGATGAATGGATGGGTGCATGGATGAATGGATGGGTGCATGGATGAATGGGAGAGTGGATGGGTGCATGGATGAATGGGAGAGTGGATGGATGAATGGATGGGTACATGGATGGATGGATAAGCAGGTTAACGGATGGATGGAGGGACAGATAAGTGTTTTGTTGGGTGAGTCGGTGGGGAGGTAGGTGGATGGATAAATAGATAAATGGAAGGATGGATGGAGATGGATGAATGGATGGAAGAGTAGGTGGGTAGATAAGTGGATGGGTAGGGGGATGGATTAATAGGTAAATGGGAGAATGGGTAGAAAGGTGGATAGATGTGTAGATAGGTGGATGAGTGGGTGGAAGGATACATGGATGGACAGGTGAATCCAAAGCTAGATGGATTTCAGATATGAAAATCTAAGTGTATGAGTTTTGACAAAAACCTGTTTTGGGGTAAAGGTCACCAAAGTGGTTCTTCCCAGCCAAATGGTACTTACCATCTGTTTGTCAACAAGAAGCAGCCCAACCTGTGACAGAGAGTGAAAGGAGAAGATCCCCCTAAAGGTCCCGGCTAGCTCTGCCTGTGAGACAAACAGAATACTGCGTGTAAGTAAGATCATCAATGTGCTTCCTTTATAACTTAACTCTAGATTAGCTAGTAAGCTAAAAGGAAGGAAAGTCTTTTTTATTATGATTTTTTAAATTATGATCTGTTTCCCCTCTGTAGCATTGAGAGAGTCAATTCCTAGGCAAATTGATAAGAAGTCCAGGGTCCTCAAGGAGGAGAAAGGGGTCTGGAAGGACAAACTTTTTTCCCTCTACATTCCTTCAGTCCACCACCACTGAAGTTGCTCAGTTGTGTCCGACTCTTTGCAATCCCATGGACTGTAGCCTGCGAGGCTCCTCCATCCATAGAATTTTCCAGGCAAGAGTAATGGAGTAGGTTGCCATTTCCTTCTCCAGGGGATCTTCCAGACCCAGGAATCAAACCCAGGTTTCCCCCATTGCAGGCAGATGCTTTACCATCTGAGCTAGTCTTAGTCAATTACACAACTCAGTTTAAACTCTGTACTAGGGATTATACAATAATGTATCTGGCTGGAGGACAGTTTCTCCTTCCTGAAAACCTTCTGACTAATCCTTATATCTTAGAATGTGTATCATGGGAATGGGTCTGGTAGGATCTTTCTATTGTTAAATACTAATCTTGTTATCCTAAAATGTAAATTGTGGGAGTGGGTCTGGTAAAATTTTCACAAACTTGAGACATTCTTTTGATTCACTGTAATAACTAATTAAAAGGTATATAACTCCATTGTTAACACTAGCAAGGGGGTACTCTTTCTGCCCCCTTCTGAGGTCTGTGTCAGAAGCTTTCTCTATCCCTTTTATACTTTAATAAAACTCTATTACACAAAAGCTCTGAGCGATCAAGCCTCGTCTCTGGCCTCAGATTGAATTCTTCTCTTCTGGAGGCCAAGAATCCTGGCATCTTTCGTGGCTCGCAACAACCTTTCAGCATCTAGGGCAGAACTTTGAATGAAGACAGCTTGGTGTGGGGTGCTCGAGGAAGTGGGGTGACCCAGACTCTGAGATACCCGCCTAAATCCCTCACTCCTGCCTCGGTTCCTCGTTCCTGATCTTTGGCTGGGCAGCAACGTGCCCACTGGCAGGCATGTTGGAGCATGAGGCCAGGACCCCAACCTGTGGACAGTGGGACAAGTTGCCATGGCAACCCACCTGGCTCCCCCACCTCCCCGGACATCTTTCAGGTAAGAGAGAAAGACTGCCATCTTATTTAAGCCTTTGTTGCTTGGTTGTGTTTGGGTGTGTTGGGGGGGCGGGCGTGGGGTGGTATTTCTATTATATACAGTGTTATGGACCAAATGGTGTCCTCCTCCAGTTCATAGGTTAAAACCCCAACCCCCTGTCTTAGTCCGTTCAGGCTGCTACAACAAAATATCAGAGACTAGGTGGCTTATAACAACAGAAAGGCTGGAAGTCCAAGATCAAGGGACCAGCATGGTCAAGTGAGGGCCTTTTCCTGGGTTGCAGACTTCTTGGTGTGTCCTCATATGGAGGAACGGAGTGAGCTGGCTCTCTGGGGCCTCTTTTTAAAATTTTTGTATTTTGGCTCATCTGGGTCTTCCTTACAGCACACAGGCTTTCTCTAGTTGCAGAGCACTGGCTGTAGAGCTCAAAGGCTCAGTAGTTACAGCATACAGGCTTAGTTGCCCCATGAAATGTGGGATCTTAGTTCCTCAGCCAAGGACTGAACCTGCGTTCCCTGCACTGGAAGGTAGGTCCTTAAGCACTGGACCACAGGGAAGCCCTTCTGGAGTCTCTTTCATAAGGGCACTAATTCCACCCGTGAGGGCTCCACTCTCATAACCTAAGCACCTCCCAAAGGCTTCTAATACAGATCACATCAGGCCTTAGGATTTCAACCTATGAACTGGGGCGGGGGAAGGGGGAGACACAAACATTCATAGAACCTCCAAAATGATAGTATTTGGAGGTAGGGTCTTGGGTAGTGATTAAATCTAGATGAGGTCAGGGTGGGATTAGTGCCCTGATAAAAAAAGACACCATGAAATTAAAAGATGCTTGCTCCTTGGAAGGAAAGCTACAACAAACCTAGACAGCATACTAAAAAGCAGAGACATCACTTTGCTGACAAAGGTCCATATAGTCAAAGCTGTGGTTTTTCCAGTAGTCATGTACAGATGTGAGAGTTGGACAGTAAAGAAGGCTGAGCACTGACAAATTGATGCTTTCGAACTGTGGTGCTGGAGAAGACTCCTGAGAGTCCCTTGGACTGCAAGGAACCCATGTCTTCTGCATGGCCAGGTGGATTCTTCACCACTGAGCCACCAGGGAAGCCCCTGTTTGTTCATTTTCTTACCACATTCTACATACACGTCTTTCCTGGGCGTACTTCTGAAATCTGTATCCTCGGGAGTTTGAGAAATAGATGTTGGCCTGAGATATCTGATCTCCATTCAAATAAGCAAAAACCGAGTTACTTATATCCTGGAAGAACACACACATAAAACAGTTACTTTAAAAGGAGATAAAAGGTGGAATGGGGTGGCAGCTGGGGAGATGTTCTTTAAGTAGGCAGATAAGTTCTGGAGGTCTAATGCACAGTATAGTGATCACAGACAACAACACTAGATTAGAAATTTCAAAGTTGCTAAGAAACCAGATCTTGGTTATTCCCACCATAAAAAAGAAATGATAATTTCATGACATGATATGGTGGTAATCATACCAGAAGATGTAAATGTAGCAAATCAACACATTGTATACCTTAAATTTACACAGTGTGGTATGTCAATTGCATCCCAATTTAAAAAGGGGGTGAGTGGAGAGAAAAAATGGGGGAAAAAAAGGAACTTCCTGGGCAGTCCAGTGGTTAAGACACTGCTCTTCCACTACAGGGGGTGAGGGTTTGCTCCCTGGTTGGGGAACTAAGATCCTGCAAGTGACAAAAATAGAGATTTTTTTTTTTTAAGTTAAAAGGGAGTGGGGAGACAGATGCCAATATCATATTCCTGTGCATTTCTCCCAGAGAAATGAAAACTTGGTGTCCACACCAAAAAGCCACATGAACGTTTCTAGTGACTTTATTTATAAAAGCCAAAAAATGGAAACAACCCAATTCTGGTACATCCATGCCATGGGAAATTACTCAGCAATGGAAAGGAACAGACTAGTGACATATATGCGACAAATTGGATGAGTCTCCTGAGAATTTTGCTGAGAAAAGCTAGTCTCCAAAGGTTTCATATTGTATGACCTCATTTATAGAACATTCTTGAAATGATACAATTAGAGAGATGGAGAATATTAGTGTTTGCCAGGGGCTAGGGCAGTGTAGGGAGGTATGGAGAGCTTTGGGGCCATGGAACAGTTCAATATTTTATTATTACTGTTATTGTTTTTACTTTTCGGCTGTGCCATGCAGCTTTCGGCACTTTAGTTTCCCAACCAGGGATTGAACCTGTGCCCCCTGCAGTGGAAGCACAGAGTCTTGACCACTGGACCACCAGGGAAGTCTCCAGTTCAGTATTTTCATTGCAGTAGCAGTTTTCTGACTTGACACAGTTGTACTCATATTGATTTCCTGTTTGTATCACTGTAGTTAGTTATGTAAGATGTAACCACTCGGGGAAACCAGCTGAGGGATACATGGGACTCTGTATAATTTCTTCAACTTCCTGTATGCCTATAATTATTTCAAAATAACACACTGAAAAAAAAAGATGAATATATTCAGTGTGCCAGCCAGATGAGCCCTCCCATCTCTTAGGTCCTCTTCTGAACCCAGTGAGATAAGATAGCCTGAGTCCATCACACTCCCAGCCCTCAAGGCTTACACTGTCCTTATTTACATTCCTAATTATCTCTGCTCACAGCAGAATAGAAAATGAGATAATGACACATGGTACTCACCATGCAGAATGAATTTCCACTGTAACAACAGTTGTCACCAGATACATGTGAAACAGGGTGTTGTATGCCTGAAAGTAAAAAGGAACTGAGATGTTCTCTGAGTTCCCTGAAGTTCCGAGAGAGAAGGCTAGAGCGGGGCTTCCCACCCTCCCCACTGACATCTGTGGCCAGACTTCTCAGTTAGGGGGCTCTTGGACACTGCGGAATGTTTCGCAGCATCCTGCTTCTGTTGTTGTTCAGTAGCTCAGTTGTGTCCAACTCTTTCTGACCCCATGGACTGCAGCACACCAGGCTCCTTTGTCTTCCACTGGAGTTTGCTGGAGTTTCCTCAAAGTCATGTCCACTGAGTCAGTGATGCTATCTAACCATCTCATCCTCTGCTGTCCCTTTCTCCTTTTGCCTTCAATTTTTCCCAGCATCAGGGTCTTTTCCAATGAGTCAACTCTTCACATCAGATGACCAGAGTATTGGAGCTTCAGCTTCCTGCTTCTACTGACTTATTCAGCTTACTAAATCACTTATATAGTGACTTATTTGACCAGTGTCACTCTCCTCTAGTCTTTTTTAAAGATTTTTTTTGATGTGGATCAGTTTTTAAAGTCTTGATTGAATTTGTTACAATATTCTTCTGTTTGATGTTTTTTGGCCATGCAGCATGTGGGAACTTAGCTTCCCAACCAGGGATCAAATCTCCATCCCCTCCACTGGAAATCTAAGTCTTAACCACTGGACCACTGGGGAAGTCCCTTTCCTCCAGTCTAGACAACTAAAAATGTCTCCTGACATTGCCAAGTGTCATCTGGGGGTGAGGGGTAAACTGTCCTCCAAAATAGCAGGAAGGGTGCCTTTCTCTGAGCAAGGCATTCTTTGTTTCTGAAGGAGAAGCTTCAGCCAAAGGAAATACACATGTGGCCAAAAGCATATGAAAAGATGCTCAGCATCACCAGTCCTTAGGGAAATGCCAAGCAAAACCACAGTGAGACCCCCACCTCACTCCCATTAGGGCAGCTACCACGACAGAATCAGAAGACAAGTGTCGGTGACAAAGGCGAAGAACTTGGAACCCTTGTGCACTGCTGTTGGGAATGCAAAATGGTGTGGCCAGTGTGGAGGGTCCTCAAAAGCAGGGAAATAGAGCCAGCAATTCCACTTCCAGGTACATACCTTCCCCCGAATTAAAAGCCGTATATACAGGGTCAAACCAGCATTATTCACAATAACTAAAACATGCAAGCAGCTTGAGTGTTTGTTGACAGATAAATGGATTTTTAAAAAAAATGGGCCTAAGGACTTCCCTGGTGGGCCAGTGGCTAAGACTCTGCACTCCCAATGCAGGGGGCCCAGGTTCGATCCCACATGTGGCAACTAAGACCTGGTGCAGCCAAATAAATAAATTAAAAACAAAAAGAGTAGGCCAGCTGATGTCTTGGAGGCAGATGTGTGTTTGTGTTGAATGTGACCCTTTGAGGAGATGAGCCTAAGGCTGGCCCCCAGGCCGCCTGGCTTCACTTGGGCTATACAGTCTCTGTGGGCCATTCACGCCATGTTTGCATGGCACCTCAGCCACTGGGCTTGAAACCTTCCAGCTGTCAATCACTAACCATCATCAGTCACTTCCTGGAGGGACAGCCTGGAACACAGTGATGAGACATGTAAGCTCATCACTGGGCAAGGCGCGGCTCTTCTCCTGTGCGTCTCTTTCCCTCCAGCGGGGAGCAGGGTGCTGTGATTGACTCTCCGTCCAGAGCTTAGCAAGCTACCCCGCAGGCGCTGTGGCGATGGACTGCGGGGCTCCATCTTGTTGGAGCGAGCGGGGATCACAATCTTTCACCACCAGGAATACAAGCGGAGCAGAAGGATAACGGATTGCAAGATGGCTGTATACCACCCCGGTGGCTCTCCACTAAGGGAATTTCAACCCCCAGGAGACACTGGGTGATGTCTGGGGACGTGCTTGTTGTCAGGACTCAGTTGGAGGGGGGTCCTGGCACCCAGTGGGTGGGGGCATAGTTGCTTCCCCCCACCCCCACCCAGAGAATGCGGCATCCCCAGTGTCAGCAGGGCCAGGGCTGAGAAACCGAGTACTGACCCGTTTCTCACCAACGGGGGCACCTGTCATCACTCCCTGGAAGGGACAGGCCATCCCTGTCTGTCCTTCTCTTTTCTAGAAAGTACCATCTCCCTTTTCTTCACTGGACCCCGTCTCCTTGCCTCCTCCATCAGGGTTCTCGCTTTGTCTGTCCTTAAAGCCTGGGCTTCTCCACTGTTTCCTGTCCTGAAGGTGACATTTGTGGGACTGTATACGCGCCCCACTCAGGCATCTCGGACCCATCCTCTGCCTTCCCCAGTCCTCCCTGATTTCCTCACCATCACAACTCCTGCTGAATCCTCTTACTGTTCCAGTCAGTGAGAGCAGATTTTTGTGGCTTGTCACCACAATCCCCAATGGAAACACTCAGTCCCCAATCTGTGGGATCGGGGCTTAGCCCAACTCTTACTGAATCACAAAGGATCACGTAGGGAATTCCCTGGCTGTCCAGTGGTTAGCACTGGCCACTTTCACTGCCTGGGGCTCAGTTCAATCCCTGCTCTGGGAACTAAGATCCCTCAAGCTGTGCAGCATGGGCGGAAAAAAAAAAAAAAAGGACAGCGTAATGTCCAGGGACCGATGTCCAAGTAGCAGTATTGTCTGTAACTTCCGAAACTTTTCTTTGATGTTGGCCAAGCGCAAACAGTTTTTTAAAAATACAAAATATAGGGACTACCCTGGTGGTCCATGGTTAAGAATCTGCCTTCCAATGCGGAGGACGTGGGTTTGATTCCGGATTGGTGGACTAGATTCCACTTGCTGCAGAGCAACTAAGCCTGTGCACCATAAGTACAGAGATCCCACGCTTGGCCACTGAGAGCCAATGCAGCTAAATAAATATTTTAAAAAATTACAAAATACGCATACCTGTAGATGCAGTCCAGAAGTTGGCTTCATAATCATAAACGTAGACTTTCTGATTCACTACTAACAGCAATACCGAACCAGCAAAATGTGCTGACGTCACTTCCGGTGTGCCAACCTAAGAACAGATATATACCACGATATCAGTATGTGCAGCTTTTCAAACATCGAATTCAGAAAGCAGTACTTCTAAACAGGCATCCCAAGAATGTTTAGGTCAGCGAGGTTGTTTGGGGTCCTAGATACTGGGAACTATGCATCCCGGGGATCAGCTGAGAGCGGAACTGGGAGGTTGGCATTAGTGTTGGGTGTCCCTGGGAGTACCCAAATTCACTCCATCTCCTCCCATATCAAAACCTTCTCTGCGGGGACTTCCCTGCCGGCCCGATGGTTAAGAATCTGACTTCCAATGCAGCGGACCCAGGTTTGATCCCTCGCTGGGGAAGCTAAGATCCCACATGCCATGGGGCAACTAAGCCTGTGGGCCACAACTAGAGAACCTGCCTGCTGCAACTAAAGAGAAGCCCACGTGCTGCAAGGAAAGATCCCACCTGCTGCAAGCATGTTGTTCTGTGTCTGTGTCTCCATTGCTGCCGTGTACATAGGTTCATCAGTACTATCTCTCTAAATTCCATAAGCAGGCATTAATATACAGTATTTGTCTTTCTCTTTCTGACTTATTTCACTTTGTATAATGGGGGTCTAGGTTTCTCCACCTCATTAGGACTGACTTGAATGTGTTCTTTCTTTTTTTTTAATAGCTGAGTAATATTCCATTGTATATATGTACCACAATGGCAGTTCTTTTAAAAACTAGGAATAGAACTACCCTATGACCCAACAATCCCACTAGTGGGCATATACCCTGAGAAAAGCATAACTGAAAGAGACACATGCACCCCAATGTTCGTTGCAACACTTTTTACAGTAGCTAGGACATGGAAGCATCTTAGATGTCCATTAACAGATGAATGGTTACAGAAATTATGGGACATAAATAAAAATTTTTTAAAAGAACTTTTCTGAGGATAAAGCCTAATGCATCAATAATGAATGATGAACATAACTGATCAATGTGTTATTTATCAGAAAAACTGGGACTTACCATGTAGCTCAGCTCATAAAGAATTTCAATTTCTGGGTCAGGAAGATCTGCTGGAGAAGAGATAGGCTACCCACTCCAGTAATCTTGGGCTTCCCTGGTGGCTCAGCTGGTAGAGACTTGGGTTCAGTCTCTGGGTTGGAAAATCCCCTGGAGAAGGGAACAGCTACCCACTCCAGGATTCTGGCCTGGAGAATTCCGTGGACTCTATAGTCCATGGGGTCACAAAGAGTCGGACACGACTGAGCGACTTTCACTTAGCTATCAGAAAAACTGGTATTAATATTTTAACAGATGGTAGAACCTTCTGGAGTATAAGTGCCAACCATCAGATTTCTCAAGATAGTTACTGAGAGGGCACAGGTTTTTCTGTTTTGGTTGACAGTAAGTTGGGGAGGTCCTAAAATCAGTGCATGTCATGTATCACAAAACCAAAAGAGCTCTTGGAAGACATCTGATTCTTTTTTAAGGGAAAGAGAAGTATCTATTTTGGTAGTAAGGGCAGAATAGAATCAACACTCCTTCCAGATTAGAAATTACTCTCAATGCCTTTAAGTCCCCAAACTAACAAAACCAGAGTAGTATGCACATGGTGTTTCCCAGCTATATCTAACCCTGTGTGCCCGCTCAGTCACTTCAGTTGTGCCGGACTCTCTGCAACCCCATGGACTGAAACCCGCCAGGCTCCTCTTGTCTATGGGATTTTCCAGGCAAGAATACTAGAGTGGGGTGCCACTTTCTCCTTCAGGGGATCTTTTCCACCCAGGGATCGAACCTGTGTCTCTTGCATTAGCAGGCAGATTCTTTACCATTGTGTCACCAGGGATGCCCCTATGTCTAACCCTAAGTATTACTATTTCAAGCATCTCTCAGATGGTTCAACAACATAACTACCTGCATTGACGTAGGGATGGAAAACGGAATGAGACTACTCTCAAAGTTGTCCTTTGTGAGAAAAATTTGTCTTCTGAAATAAACAATAAAAGGTTTCAATTAGGAAAAATTTACCCAAGCAAAGAAAAAGAGACAATGTCAGGCATTTTAAAAAATGTTCCATTCAAATAAAATTCCTTTCTTAACAAGGAACCAGAGATTTATTTATCTGTCTACCTACCATTATCTATCATTATCTATTTAGCTATTGCTCATCTATTTATTTTTGCATGATAAACCTTTATAGCATGGCTCTTTGACTTCTTGAAATAACATTAGTTGAAAAGTGTGACTGCATCAAAAATAAAATTATATGAAATGTACATTAAGTCCCAGCTTGTTTTGCTGAGGATGAACTTCAGGTTTGTCCTTTATTTCACTCTCATCCCACTAAAGTAAAGGCTTTCATATCAGGAATGTGACAGAAAAAAAGAAACAGTATGTCCCCTTAAGCAGGTAACTTTTAAGAGGCCAAAGGCCATCCATGAACATGGTATATTGTTTCCTTATCCAGATCTCTTTCTCTTGCCCCTCTCTGGAAGAATTTTATGATTTTAAACAGAGAGGAGTTGCTGAGTTAATTCCTATGTATTTTAAAGTTTCTGTTTCTACTGTGAATGGCACTCTTCATAACTTATATCAAGCCTCTGTGACAAGCTGTACTGTAATTATTTTAGTTATCTTTTCACCTCTTTCTCTCCAGTTGGACCCCAACTGTGGACTCCCTATAGGCTAGCATCTAGCAACAGAGGACTGAGCTGTCTTTTTTCTTAATGTTTGTGTAATCAAAGAACAAGGGTGAATGTAATGGTTTGATAAAAAGAAAGGAATGATATCTTACCCTAGATACAGGGCTAGAGTTTTCTTACAAGGATGCTTAATCAAGTGAGTTTTCCCAGATGAAAAATACAGGCGGTCCTAGAAAGAGAACCACAAATTTTTAATCCCTATCAATCCTAATAAACATCTGATGAAAACAGTTCCCTAGTGGGCAACATGGAACAGTTCCCTAGTGGGCAACTTCAAATTCAATAAAGACACTTAGCCTTTGTTCTGTCTGAAAGTGAAAGAAAGTGAAAGTCGCTCAGTCCTGTGTTCTGTCTGCTCCTGCTGCTAAGTCGCTTCAGTCGTGTCCGACTCTGTGCAACACCATAGACAGCAGCCCACCAGGCTCCCCCGTCCTTGGGATTCTCCAGGCAAGAACACTGGAGTGGGTTGCCATTTCCTTCTCCAGTGCATGAAAGTGAAAAGTGAAATCAAGTCGCTCAGTCGTGTCCAACTCCTAGCGACCCCATGGACTGCAGCTCACCAGGCCCCTCCGTCCATGGAATTTTCCAGGCAAGAGTACTGGAGTGGGTTGCCATTGCCTTCTCCGGTGTTCTGTCTACTTCATCTCAATTATTAATAGCTTTTTAGTGACATGGGAGAGGTTACTGCCTACTTCAAAAGGCAATAGTAAGGATTAGATAAAGTAATATTCTATACCGCCCACAACACTGACACCCAAGAAATACTAGGAAATACTCATTTTGATCCAGCAATAAAAGTGAAGAATGAATGTTAACTATGGAGCCACGTTTGTGTGTGGTCAGTTGCCTCAGTCATGTCTAGACTCTTTGCAACTCCATGGACTGCGGCCCACCAGGCTCCTCTGTCCGTGGGGATTCTCCAGGCAAGAATACAGGAGTGGGTTGCCATGCCCTCCTCCAGGGGAGCTTCCCCACCCAGCGATCGAACCCGAGTTTCCTACATTGCAGGCGGATTCTTTACCCACTTAGCCACCTGGGAAGCCCATGGAGCCACATAAGGTGTTAGTTGCTTAGTCGTGTCTGTTTGCAACTCATGGAATGTAGCCTGCCAAGCTCCTCTGTCCATGGAATTCTCCAGGGAAGAATACTGGAGTGGGTTGCCAGACACATACCCCTTGTATTTTCTCTTCAACAGGAAACACCTTTCCTGTCCTCAACGTACGAATACTAGAGGTGAGACAAGAAAATACCTGTCAGTATTTATTCAGTATTCAGCGTGACTCCTACCAGGCTTCCTCTGGGTTAATGGTGCAATACCAGTTCTTGAAGCTTGTAGGATTACGGGAGCCCCTGGAGAATCTGATGAAACAGTGAGCCTTCCTCACCTGGAAAGAGAATTATGTATAGGCAAGAATGGTGACATAATTCCTCAGAGCTCATCAAGGGTCATTTGCAGACTGACTCCAGATTAGGAATACTTATTCCTGGATTTTGAGGGGGTAGTTTTTGGCTAGAGGGATGGGAAGTTGTGGTGGCTGGGAGAATGTTGATCCAGTTTACAGCAGATAAAGTAAACTGGGACTTCCCTGGTGGTCCAGTGGTTAGAAGTCTGCCTGCCAATGCAGAGGATGTGGGTTTGATCACTGGGTTGGGAAGATTCCACATGCCAGGGAGTAACTAAGCCCATGTACCACAGCTACTGAGCCCGTGCTCTGGAGTCTGCGCACATCAATTAAGAGTAGCCCCCACTCTCAGTAACTAGAGAAAACCCACTTGCAGCAACGAAGATCCAGCACAGCCAAAAATTAAATTAAAAAAAAAAAGATTCTGCCATCTATAGCAGGTTCTCAGTCTTGCATGTGAGTGAGAAGCACATGAAGGTCCTGATAAACTGTAGATTGCTGGGCTCCACTGCTGAGTCTCAGCAGATTCAAGGATCTGCAGTTCTAACAAATACCCACGTAACGCTGATGCTACTGTCTCAGAACTGCACTTTGAGAACCAGTGTGGGGAAATGGGAGGATTGGATGGTACCAATCTTTGCAGACTTTGAGACACATCCAGCTAGCAAGTTTTACCTGGAAGTCCTACTCCCCACTGCCCTATTAAAAGCAAGTGTGTCTTTTTAATTTTACTGCATATGTTTTCACTTCTATAAAGTAAGGTTAAGGAATCACTCTGCTATGAAATTTGTTGCAGTGATCAAATGGGAGTATGTACCAGAAATACACATTCTCTACTTCATCGGTAAACAGGGCCCTCTGAATGTACAGCTTATTACTGGCAGGAGTTCCCTGAGGGTTGAAACTGGGCTCTAGCATCTGTCCAGTGCCTGTGGCACCTCATGTATGATATTCACTAATCTAACATTTACTGAAATGAAAACATTTGGGGCAAGGAGTGAATCAGAGAAACAGTCAATGTCCCATGGAGTTAATATCTTAGTGACAGCAACAAACAAGAAAAAATAAGTGTAACAGAAGTTAGTGATTTATAGGAAGCAGCAGCTACAGGGGAGAAGTGCAAGGAAGTGAAGTCGCTCAGTTCTGTCGATTTTTTTGCGACCCCATGGACTGTAGCCTACCATGCTCCTCCGTCCATGGGATTCTCCAGGCAAGAATACTGGAGTGGGTTGCTATTTCCTTCTCCAGGGGATCTTCCCTACCCAGGGATCGAACCCGCGTTTCCTGCATTGTAGGCAGATGCTTTACCACCTGCACCACCAGGGAAGTCTATATGGGAGAGAGAGTCTTAAATAAAGCAGTTTACTATTTAAGTCGGTATCTGAATGAAGAAGTCACGGAGAAATTCTGGAAGCAAAGCATCCCAGGCAGAGGGAGAAGCAGGCGCTGAGTCTCCCCTGTTCCTCAAGGGACCGGTGGCTGGGAGCAGTGATTCAGGGGTGGGCAGGGGCGACGTCAGTGGTTGTCACATCCCCAGGGGACCCTTGGTGATGCCTAAACACATCTGATTGACTGTCAAGTCTGGGGAATGAGGTACTATTGGCACTGAGTGGATGGAGGCCAGGGACGCTGCTCAACATCCTACAATGTACAGGACAGTCCCACCCCAGAGAGTGATCTGGCCTTAGATGTCAGCAGCGCTGTTGAGGAACCCTGGGCCAGAACATGCGAGGAAGTGGAAAGCTGCACAAGGAAACTGGTTTTTATGCTGGGTGCCACAGGGAAGGGGAATTACAAGGTCAGATTTGTTTACAATTTCTTTGGCTGCCAGGCACAGCCCAGGGTAGTGGTGGCGGAGGTGGCTTGAAGGCATCGGAATCAGGCTAAGGTCTTTTAAGTGGCAATGGGAGGACTTGGTGATGGGCTGGAAGGCATGAGGTGGGACAGAAGAGTGGGTATCAAGGAAACTGGGAATCGTCAGTGAGGTTGAGGAGCAGAGCATCTTTCCTAGCTTGCGCCCAGAGAAGAGTCTGCCCCATCCCCGACCCCTGGCAGTACCCCAGGCCCGGAAGGGCAGTCCCACCGGCACAGCGGCTGAGCTTTGACCAGCGGGCAGAACCGAAAGGTGGTCGCCACCACCAGCATTAACACCAGCATCTCACTCCGACGTGCTTCCAGTACGCAGACTCAACTGCCACGGGGAGTCCTTTCACAGTCTGGGCATGCGCACCTTGCTCCCCAGGAAGCCCGAAGCCGACACTCAATAAGCCCTGTCCCCAGATCTTGGGCATGCGCACACGGCCGCCCATAGGCAATCTACCTTTTCTGCACTCGCTTAGCGTCTCCCGGGAAACCCGAATCCATCAATCGTGACGCGTCCAGAGTCTGAGCATGCGCATATCACCCAAGTTCCTAAACCTGTTTGGACTGGGCTGCCCGACTCGTCGGAGAAGGCAATGGCACCCCACTCCAGTACTCTTGCCTGGAAAATCCCATGGATGGAGGAGCCTGGTGGGGTGCAGTCCATGGGGTCGCACAGAGTCGGACACGACTGAGCGACTTCGCTTTCACTTTTCACTTTCATGCACTGGAGAAGGAAATGGCAACCCACTCCAGTATTCTTGCCTGGAGAATCCCAGGGATGGAGGAGCCTGGTGGGCTGCCGTCTATGGGGTCGCACAGAGTCGGACACGACTGAAGTGACTTAGCAGCAGCAGCAGCCCCACTCGTTCCCAAAGCTGCGCTTGCAGCCACGGTTTTCTCTTTCTAGGGGCCATCATGCGTGTCCACAGCCCTCCTCGCGATTCGAATGAGCCTTGAACGCGCTGGCTCAGGTCAGTTCAGTCGCTCAGTCGTGTCTGACTTTTTGCGAGTCCCCATGGACTGCAGCACGCCAGCCTTCCCTGTCCATCATCAACTCCCGGAGCTTGCCCAAACTCATGTCCATGGAGTCAGTGATGCCATCTAACCGTCCCCTTCTCCTCCTGCCTTCAGTCTTTCCCAGCATCAGGGTATTTTTCAATGAGTCAATTCTTCCCATCAGGTGGCCAAAGTGGAGCTTCAGCTTCAGCATCAGTCCTTCCAATGACTATTCAGGACTGACTTTCTTTAGGACTGACTGGTTTGATCTCCTTCGCAGTCCAAGGGACTCTCAAGAGTCTTCTCCAACACCACAGTTCAAACACGCTGGCTGGAGATCGGAAAAGGTGGATGTGCCGAGGTATCTTGAAAATTTCTAGCTCCGCTCCGTGTAGGCCCCGCCTCCACTCTTCCATGTCCCGCCCCCGCAGCCATCCGTTTCCGGCCACCCCTCCCGAGGGCACCCAGACACGCGCCGGTCGTCACGTGCGCCCTAGCCGGGCCCACGGAAATGACGCAAGTCTTACGCGCCGCCAGGATGGCCGGGCTATGGCGGGGGGCACAGGTTGTGTGCGGCTGTGGGGAGCTGCAAGGTGTTGGGCACTTCGGCGGCCGCTACTGGCCGCCGCCGTGGGGCGGGTCCCGACTGCGGCCAGAGCTTGGTTGCCCAGAGGCCGGAGGGCCTGCGACGCCTCGCCTCCCTGGGCGCTGTGGGGCCAAAGCCCCGCGACTGCGGGCCACTGGCGGGGACTTTGGGACGCGAATAACCGCAGTGGCGGCGGCGCCTTCTCGGGAAGCGAGGATGCCTCCGAGGGCGGCGCAGAGGACGGGGCCTCGGGCGTGGGAGGCAGCGCGGGCGGCGGGGAGGGCCCTGTCATAACGGCGCTGACGCCGATGATGATCCCGGACGTATTCCCGCACCTGCCGCTCATCGCCGTTACTCGCAACCCAGTGTTCCCGCGCTTTATCAAGATTGTTGAGGTATGAGCGCCCCGCCCTAAGCCTCCGTTTCCCCATGTCTGCAAGCCGCGGGTTGGACCGAGGGATCATTTACCACCTTCATACCCCAGCAACTTTTTCCAGGAGCGAAGCTTCTCCAAGGCCTAGAGTTCGAGTACTAGTCTTCTCAGCACTAGCTCCATGAACTTGAGCTAGATTCCTTCCCCTTTCAGATCCTTTCAGGAAAGTTGAATCCAATGAGTTTAGGATTGTCCAATAGACTCCCAGTCGTAGAAATTTGGTGCTGGGAAGGATCAGAACAGTCTTGCCGCTCAGTTACTTTTCTGCGGGTCTCGGTAGCTGTTTTGTGACACTCTTCCCCCAGGGCTATCCCCCTTCCTCGTACTTTCATTATAGTTCATTGAGGTCTTGGGCCAGGTGCGGTTGTAAATCTAAGGGATACAGCAGTGAGCAAAACGGACACACATTCCTGCTTTTGGAGCTTAGGTTCCAGCGGGGATTAGAGAGGCATAAATAAGAGTAGTAAGTTAATTCTGTATCGGGAGGTCATTAGTAGTACAGAAGATGATTGAGCGAGAAATTGTAGAGGAATTTTAGGAGGAAGGTGGCAGGAGGATGTTGTCAGGGATTTATTCATTCAGTAGAGTGTTCTTTGGGCTTCCAGAGTGCCTCGAAGCGGTAAAGAATTCGCCTACACAGCAGGAGATGTGAGTTGAATCTCTGGGTGGGGAAGATCCCCCTGGAGGATCCACTCCAGTATTCTTGCCTGGAGAATCCCATGAATAGAGGAGCCTGTTGGGCTATAGTCCATAGAGTCCCAAAGAATTGGACATGCCTGAGCAATGCAGTCAGGCAGAGTGTTCTTGATTTGTTACCATGTAGCAGGCTGAAGATTCAGCAGAACAAGTTGGACAGAGCCCTCTGCCTCAGGAACTTACATTCTGGTGGAAGAGACAGTAAGAGCCACGGCTTAGAGGGTGGGGCAAGTGGACTAGGGTGATGTAATAGAAAGCAAGAGTGCAAGGAGCTTGAGCTTTTTATTTTTTTAATTTTTAATTATTTTTTGGCTGTGCTTGGTCTTCGTTGCTGCACTCAGGTTTTCTCTAGTTGCAGCAAGTAGGGGCTACACTTGGTTGCCTTTTGAGGGTTTCTCACTGCAGTGGCTTCTCTGGTTGCACAACACGGGCTCTAGTGTGTGGGCTCAGTAGTTGCTCTCGGGCTTAGTTGCCCCGCAGCATGTGGGATCTTCCCGGAGCAGGGATTGAACCTGTGTCTTCTGCATCGGTAGGTGGATGTTTAACCACTGGACCATCTGGAAAGTCCAGACCTTGGGTTTTTAGAGTAGGAAGAACCTGAATGCCTGCTTTCTTCCGCACCCGCCCCCATCTTTTCTCTCATGATGTGGAAACGAGTCTGTGAGGAGGTTATCTGTTAACTGTCCAAGCAAGGTCATCCAATGAATCAGCCTTGTCTGCATTCACCCTCCTCCCCTCACACTCCCATCTTTGCTTCATAAATCTCAGGGATCCCTTGGAAAGCAGAGGGATAGCATTCAGTCAGCAAGCGGGGGACAGAAAGACATCCCCACCCTGGAACTGCTGATTGCGTGCGTTTAAGCTGCCCTTCCAAGGGCGTTCTCTGATGTTAAATAGTGATTACTGGCAGGCCCTAAGGCCAGACCTTGGGGGTTCATATCCAGGTCCCTCTGCCCCCAGCTTGATAGCCTTGGACAAGCTGTTCTCTGGGCCTCCATTGCCTCATCTGTGAAATGGGCAATCCCTCATTTCTTAGAGCTGTGATGGGAGGTAAATGAGGTCACATGTAGGGGACTTAGAAACATACCTGGTACTTCATACGCCTTCATAAGAAGTGGCTGCTGTTTCCTCCATGGTGTGCATCTGACACCTCAGAGACGACCCTTGGTGGATCTTTTTTTCATCCTTGTCTCCCACTGCCAGCTGTCCTCTCCCCTCCAGGCCTCTGGGGCCAGGACTGTTTGGCAGGTATGGTCCCCTCAGCCTTGCAAAGTGGCACCTGCCTCCTGTCCCCAGTGCCCAAGCAGGGGTAAGATTCTTTCAAGAGACACTGTCTGCTCACCTCGGGCTAAGCCAAGAGGGTTATAGGAGTTGATGCAGGTGGTATGAGGCTGGCTTGTGGAACTCGCATGGAGTATTTCTGTTGCTGTACTCAGTCACTCAGTTGTGTCACACCCTCTGCTGCCCCATGGACTGTACTCTGCTGGGCTTCTCTGTCCATGGGATTTTCCAGGCAAGAATACTGAGAGTGGGTTGCCATTTTCTCCTCCAGTTCTATTGCTGTTACCTTGCAAATAAGAAAAAGGAGTCCTGCCAAAGGGAGGGGACAAGTGTTAAGATGCAAGGGTCAGGGGACTTCCCTGGTGGTCCAGTGGTTAAGACTAGGTGCTTCCAATGCAGGGGGACAGGTTTGATCCCTGGTCAGGAAACTATCATTCTGTGCCACTGCTGCTAAATCGCTTCAGTTGTGTCCAACTCTGTGCGACCCCATAGACAGCAGCCCACCAGGCTCCCGTCCCTGGGATTCTCCAGGCAAGAACACTGGAGTGGGTTGCCATTTCCTCCTCCAGTGCTTGAAAGTGAAGTCGCTCAGTTGTGTCCGACTCTTCGAGACCCCATGGACTGTAGCCTACTAGGCTTCTCCATCCATGGGATTTCCCAGGCAAGAGTACTTGAGTGGGTTGCCTTTGCCTTCTCCAATAATCCTGTGCAGTGTGGTTAAAATAAAGATGCAGCAGTCAGCTGTTAACAGAGGAGAAATTGGGAACTTCCAGAGTACTTAATAAGTAAATCTGAACTTGTTAGCAAAGTTGGGATTACTCTTGATGTTGAAGTTGGCCCTGTCTGTGGCTAATTTGCCCCAGTAGCGTCTCCTTATCAGTGGCTTCTGAGTGTAGGCCAGTGACAAGTTTGGGTGGGTCAGGTACCCTCCTGATGGATGTCATGGGCCTTTATCCTGGAAAGAATGCCTTTAGAGTGTCAGGAATCCCCATAGCATGTGGTCATGGAGTGAGCTAGCACTGCTTCTTAAAGTCTGGTCCCTGAAACAGCAGCATCCCCTGGGAGCTAGCTTGCAATGCAGAATCCCAGGTCCATTCCAGCCCCCAGCAGATCAGATACTTTAGAGGTTGGGGCCCAGCCGTCTGTTCTTAAAAAAAAAAAAAAAAAAAAGCTTCCAGGTGATTCTAATTCGTGCCAAAGTTTGAGGGTCATTAAGTTGAGTTCAGGTTTGGCCTGGGAATGAACAGGGGCTTGAAGAGACTCGTTTGAGCCCTAAGGACATCTGTGCTCCTCCCCAGTAGCCGTTTCCTGGGAAATATGAGCCCTCTATCTGCCAATAAAACGACATGAGAATGCGCTGTGATTGAGAGGGGCAAGGTCGGAGGATCAATATATGGGATATAGATGGGATTGGGATAACTGTCCTGAAAATTAGCCTGTGGAGTGTGTCATAGTTGAGTTATGCACATTTACCATTGTCCTCCTGACAAGAGCAGAGGGCTTAAGACTCTCAAGCCAAGGCATTTCCCCGCAGAACCAGCTCTGGGAAGGGGATGTGAAACCAATTTCTTGGTTCTGGCTGTTCATCTCCTTTGAGTTTTCCTTTTAGCAAGAGGGAAAAAAACTGAGTGCAGCTCGCCCACACTGCCCCACTCCATTCTCCACTCCCATCCTCTCTTTTCTTTCTGGTTCAGGAGTTCTTGGATCATGTAGGTTAGTCCTGGATCAGATTAGTGCATCTCCAGAGTATAACACTGAAAATGCTAGAGTTGCTGTCAAAATATCAGCCAGAAAAACCTACTGTGTTTCACTTTGGGATTGTTGTCATACTAGGTTAAAAATAAGAAGCTGGTTGAGCTGCTAAGAAGGAAAGTCCGCCTTGCCCAGCCGTATGCCGGCGTCTTTCTAAAGAAAGATGACAAGTAAGTGTAATTTCCCCCTCACCCTTTTGTTGAGACCACCCTGGAGTGTAGCTCCCTACAGAGCCCGATCGGTAGAGTAGTCTAGACCTCTGGCCTTTGACCTGAAACAAACCTGGCAAAACCTACGGGAGACAAGACCAAGAGCTGAGCATCCTTTTTTAGATGGGGCTAAGATTCCGCCCCGAGCCCTGAGCCTTGCGTGTAGTTCAGGTAGGGGGAAATTAACCTCAAGGACCCCCGGTGTCAGACCAGGGCAAGGCCACTTAGAGCAGAGCTAGGTGGGTAGGTGTGGGGGCTCAGGACTCGTCCACCTCACTTCTGGGTAGGATTTAGTTCCACTTCGGAGTCAGAAGGCACGTTCTAGGCCAGCTCCGAAAGAGGCAGTATGGAACCAAAGGCCAGGTTCCATGTGGCCCTGTCTGCCTGTGTGCAGTGACCCTGCATCCCCGAGTGCCAGTGGGAGCCAGGAGGTCAAGGCCAAGGTGGGTGTTTCTCTGCTCCTGAGAGAGCCAGAGCACCTGTGCCATGTGCCCCTTGTCCCTCTCCCTCAGCAATGAGTCTGACGTGGTTGAGAACCTGGATGAGATCTACCACACGGGGACGTTCGTGCAGATCCACGAAATGCAGGACCTGGGGGACAAGCTGCGCATGATCGTCATGGGACACCGGAGGTGCGGGGGCGGGACGGGAGGAGTGGCCACAGCTGAAGGTGGGTCCCCAATCTCAGGGCCCTTCTCTTAAAGCAGTACTCTCGGTGGTCAGGGAGAAGCCATCTCTCACGCTTATTAGTCCACAAAGCACCACAAAACGGAAGCTGGCACATTGCCATGTCTCCCATGTCTGGGTGTTGGCCCGCCATCCCCCTGGAGCCCATGTCTGCAGCTCCATTCAGCTTGGCAGGTTGCGGGGTTTTTTGGTTTGTTTGTTGGGGTTCTTCTTGACTGTGCCACATGGCATTCAGGATCTAGTTCCCCAACCAGGGATGGAACCCAGGCCCCCTACAGAGGAAGCACAGAGTGTTAACCACTGGACCGCCAGGGAAACCCCAGGTTGTGGCTTTTCACTCACCAGAGTACCCCTGCCTCCACTCTGCTGAAGGGCTGCATATATCTGTAAGCCCAGTCTAACCCTCTGTATTATTATGGCTAATTAAGAAAAACCTATAAGATGAGCTGGATTGAAGCTGAAAGAAACAGACTGGTTGTTCACGTGTTCCAGGGAACATTGGTCTCCCAAGATGAGACTCTTGTCAAAGGTGTCCTGTGATCCTGTGCGTGTGGGAGACCTTTCAGGGTCACTAGCCATTAGGCTGTAAGTGTTCAGAAAAGCCTCTTACTGAAGATGCTGGTGGGGGTTTGTTGACTTGAGAGCCCTCTGTCCTTTTTTCTTATAGTCTTTAAAAAAAATATATTTATTTGGCTCTGCTGGATCTAAGCGGTAGCATGTGGGATCTAGTTCCCTGACCAGTGATCAAACCCAGGCCCCCTGCATCGGGAGTGCAGAGTCTTAGCCACTGGACACCAGGGAAGTCCCATGGAGCCCTTTTCCTCTCACTCTGCAGAGCGCACCCGGGAAACAGTCTGGGCTGGCAGCACATCTGTGGACCATCCAGGTGGCTGCGCTGATTCCCATGCCCATCTTCGTGTTAGAGTCTATTTTAGGAAAGAGCCTGCACCTTTGTCTCCTGGGAGGAGTCATGGCTTAAGAGAAACAGAATAAGGTGCAACCAGAATTAATAAAGACATGGGTAGCTCCTCACTGCCCTGCTCACCTGCAGGGTGATTGTAGAATGAGTCCTGCTGGCCTCTGAGGCCAGGTCGCCCCAGGGCTCACCAAATCCCCACCGCTTTTTCTCTGCACCCTGGTGGTGTCTGCTGGGTGCTGAGTCTGCCCCCCTGGTAGTTCTCAGGCCTGCTCTTTAAGAGGATGCTGTTAGCCTGCCTGGTAGAAAGGAGCCAGCACAGCAGTGGCACCCGGCCTGTTGTCTGCCGGGCCCTCGGGTGTCAGTGGAACAGCAGCTGAGGGACCCACCTTGGGGAGCTCACCCCGAGTGGGGAAAACAGGTCACAAGCTGAATTCTGATGGTGGCAGGTGCTTTGTGGGGGAAACAAAGATGGAGGGCGGTACTGGGTGATAGTGCGGGTGGGGCTGGCCTTCACGTTGAGAGGTCAGGGAGAGCCTCTTGCTGGAGGCGCCCTTGAACCTGAACGGTGTGCAGGAGCCACTGTGGGGTGCACTGGAGGCTAGGGGAGGGGCAGGCAGAGTCCTGGATGAACCCTGGAGGTGGGCTGCCACTGGCTTCCTTTCCTGGAGGGCAATAGGTTTTGGAATGGATGGGTCAGCTGGAGTCCGAGGGTGGAGGTTCTTGGGTTCTGAGATGGCGGCGAGCCTCAGGCCTGGCAGCTGCAGGGGTCTGGGCCCAGTGGGCCCTTCAGCCATGGACACTGCGGAGGAGTGTGCAGGCAGGATCCCCCCACCCCACCTTGGTGGTGGCTTTACCCACTCCTCCCGTCTTCAGGGTTCACATCAACCGACAGCTAGAGGTGGAGCCTGAGGAGCCCGAGGGCGA
>SJXQ01003868.1:52994-77433 GCA_006408695.1 Aepyceros melampus | reverse complement strand
TGGTGCAGCGCCCGGGTCCCTTGCAGGGAGTCAGTGCTGCAGATGATGCAGGCGGGCCACAGGGTGGTGGACAACCCCATCTACCTGAGCGACATGGGCGCAGCGCTGACAGGGGCCGAGTCCCACGAGCTGCAGGAAGTCCTGGAGGAAACCAACGTGAGTGCGGCCAGGGGCCTCCCCCACTGGCTGCTGCTCTTGGGCCCTGCTGTGGGGCGGTTTCACGTTAGCCTGCCTCCTTCTGTCTGCCTCCGACCCCTGGTCCTTGGTAGTGGCCACGCAGTGTCCTCCTGGGTGGTGCCCATCATTCAGTGGGTGGCGTGTTTGGGTTGTTCCCAGACTCAACATTAGAAGCAGTGCCTCTGCCAATGTCCTCGTCCCCACAGCCTGCAGGCCCACAGGGTGTGGCTGGAGCCCTGGGTCTGAGGGGGCTGGCCTCTCGGATTTGGGGAGGCGTGGCCTGTCCACCGGCCAGGGCTCATACTTCTTGTGCTCTGCTTCCCCTGCCCCCCAACCCTCGGCCCGCACACATGATCTTCCCTTTCTCGGCAGATTCCAAAGCGGCTGTATAAGGCCCTGTCCCTTCTCAAGAAGGAGTTTGAACTGAGCAAGCTGCAGCAGCGCCTGGGCCGGGAGGTAAACAGAGGTTGCGAACCCATGGAAAAACATCACACTGGGGCCAGGAGCTGGGCGCAGAGTGAGAGGTCCCCTGACTGTCCAGGGAGCTCTGGGGGAAACCTAGTAATTGGGAGGCAGCCTGGGAAAGGTAGAAGGGACTTTCCCCACACTCGGCTGGTGGAGGCCTACCTCGGCTGCTCGGACTGTCCGTTTACCTTTTCCAGACTTAGGTCACCTTTATCATTTAGTTTTTAAAAATTTTTTTACTGGAGTATAGTTGACTTACAGTGATGTATTAGTTTCTGCTATACACCAAAGGAATTAGTTATGCAAATACTCTTATTTTAGATTCATTTCCAACATAGGCCATCATATCACTTGATTCTATATTAGGTAAAAAGGTTGTATTACATCTTTCATTGGAAAAGCCACGAGGCAGCTGCCAATATGCAGAAGTGCGGGGCAGCATGACCCGGGCAGGCGCCAGTGTTGAGCCTATGTCCTGCTGTGTCAGCTTTTAGAGGGTGACACCGCTTTGATGAGTGTGGGGGACATGCTGGCATCAGGTCCAGCTTTCCCTGGTTGTAACCAGGATTGAAGGGCGGATCCCTTCCTCCCCTGGAAGTTGGGGTCACTTATCGTGAGACCCGTGTGCAGGGGACTCCAGGTTGAAGGTGAGGGCCATTGGAGGCTGGATGTCCCAGGTTTGTCTCCTGGGTCCCGAGAATGTGGCAGGAAAGGCCCCCTCCTCTGGTCTGACAGTGGCCTGGGCCCCATAGGTGGAAGAGAAGATCAAGCAGACACACCGCAAGTACCTACTGCAGGAGCAGCTGAAGATCATCAAGAAGGAGCTAGGCCTGGAGAAGGATGACAAGGACGCCATTGAGGAGAAGTTCCGTGAGCGGCTCAAGGAGCTCGTGGTTCCCAAGCACGTCATGGACGTGGTGGACGAGGAGCTGAGCAAGCTGGGCCTGCTGGACAACCATTCCTCCGAGTTCAAGTGAGCAAGTGCCGCGGGGCCTGGCATGGGGGCCAGGATTCGACCCTGGAAGGCCAGGACGGTGGGGGGCCCTCGGGTGTGTTCTTGTCACCACATGGGTTCAGCCCTCTTGTGCGGTCCCTGTAGGGGCTGAGTCTCTGTCACCCTTGTTTCACAGATGAAGGAATTGCGGCTTGGAGAAGTTAAATCAGTGCCCCCGCCCCTGGGCTGGTAGATGGGGACGGATTTGAAGCCAGGGATGTTGGGCTGCAAGCCCATGCCACCCGTCAGGACCAGGAGTTCCCAGGGCCAGTGCCCTGCGGCCAGCCCCTCCCCTGACCTTCTGTCCCCTGGTCTCCTCGGCAGCTGTGAGAGTCAGCGAGTGTCTTCCTGGGCTTGCCTGGCTGTCATTCTCCTGTGCACGCTGGCTGGGGGTCAGGGTGGCTGCTAAGGGGTCAGGGCACCACGCGATGCTTCTGACTCTGCCTGGGCGCTGCTCCGGGACAGCTGTGTGGGACAGCGCCTCAGAAGGGTGGGCTTCCCGGGCTGCTGTGTTAGGCCCCTGTCTGATCAGGGTGTCTGGTGGGGTCTGGTATCTTGCTCAGGGACCCTGGGACTCCCTGGTTTCCGCAGATGCCGCAGGCCTGTACACCAGACACACTCCCAGCTCCTCTCCCTGGGGCAGCAGTACATTCCCCACGTTCACATCAGGGTGGACCACACATGTAGTGCCTCAGACAGCATCGACTTCTCTTCCGGTCTGGAGGCCGAGACCCTCACTTCTGGTGTGATGAGAAGGATGGGTTCCTTCTGGAGGCCTCGGGGGAATTGTTTCTAGCCTCTTCCAGCTTCTCGGAAACATTCCTTGCTCCCAGCCCATCCTTCTTCAGAGCGTCTCTCCCACCTCTGCTGCTCTTGTCCGGCTCCTCCTCTGACTGCCCTCCCTGCCTGCTCCTCCTCAGGCCCCTTGAGAGGGGGTTCCTCTGTCCCCCGGTCACAGATCCAGGCCTCAGTTTCCCCACTTGTGCTGGGTCAGGTTGTCCTCTGAGCTGTGGGACTCTGAGCTGTCCCCATGCTCACTGAGCCTCTGGGCCAGGAGCTGCACCCACACAGGCAGGCCTCGGGACACCACAGGCTTGGTTCACGGCAGGAAAGTGAGTCATGTGAATTTTGTTGGTTTCCCTGTTAAGTGTAAAAGTTATGTTTACTCCATACTGTAGTTTAAGTATGCATTGCTTTCTGTCTAAAGAAAGGAAAAAGTATGTTACATGCTTTAATTAAGAAGTACTTTATCACCTGCTGAGGCAGGGTCAGTACAGACCTTCACAGTATAAAACACGCAGTGTCTGCCTGGAGCAGTAGGTGAGGCGGGCTGGTCTGTCACGCACTCTGCAGTCCCAGTGTTGGGTGCCTGGGTCCCGGTGCCTGGGTGTGCAGCTGGAGAGTCAGGTGGCGCGCAGCCCGCTCACCGGCTCTCGCCTGTTCCATGGTAGCGTCACCCGCAACTACCTGGATTGGCTGACGTCCATCCCGTGGGGCAAGCACAGCAACGAGAACCTGGATCTGGCGCGGGCCCAGGCGGTGCTGGAAGAGGACCACTACGGCATGGAGGACGTCAAGAAGCGCATTCTGGTGAGGCCCCGCCCTCGCCCCGCCCACACCCTCGGGCAGGCGCAGGGCCTCCTGCCTGGGACCCAGGACTCCCCCGTGCAGCTGGGGAGACCCGGAGGAGCCCCCTGCGAGTCTGGGCTCTGGGAGGGGCTTGGCCGTGGCAGGGCTGGAGTGGCGTCTGCAGGGGCCTGAGGCACCAGTGTTGGAGTGGCTCAGAGGTGCCAGGGGCTGCCCGGGGCTCCTGGATCCACCAGGGGGATAAAAATCGTGCTCTTGAGAAGAGGAAATGAGACAGAGGCATCTGGCTGAGGGCTGGTGGGTCTGGCATTTGGGTCACCCCCCAGTCAGTCCCTACATCCCCTGGCGCCTGCTCGTCCTGTTGGTGCCACAGGCTGTCCCTCCCTGTGACAAATCACAGTTTGGTCAGCTTGACCCCTTTAGGCCAGGTGCTGTCCCTTCCCGCAGCCCCAGGTGCCTAGCCATGGGGAGCCTCAGGCCAGGTGGGGCCCCCTGCCCTTCAAAAAGTCTGGCACCGTCTCATAACAGTCGCCTGTGCACACAGGAGTTCATTGCCGTCAGCCAGCTCCGGGGCTCCACCCAGGGCAAGATCCTCTGCTTCTATGGCCCTCCAGGCGTGGGCAAGACCAGCATCGCCCGCTCCATCGCCCGTGCCCTGAACCGGGAGTACTTCCGCTTCAGTGTTGGAGGCATGACTGATGTGGCCGAGATCAAGGGGCACAGGTAGGTCCGACCCCCTACCCCCCAGAGCTCACCTCTTCTCCTGTCAGCCTGCCTTTCCTGGGTCTGTTCCTGCTCTGGTATCATGATGGAGACAAGCAGCAAACTGCACACAGGAGTAGGTAACTGAAAAGGTATTTATTGACTTCAGGCCCGGCTTGATCAAGGTGCTCAAACATGCGCTCAAAATCTCGGCTTCTCAGTCACTGGGAGAGCCTCTCGGCCTGGCTGTCAGTAGACAGCTGCACAGCTCCAGCTTACATCCCACCAGCTCAGCTCCCCACAGCACTGGCTGAAGTTCGGGAGCTGTATCGTGGCCTCAGGCCTGGGCACTAGAGTGGGAGGTCTCCCCGGTGAAGACTCAGGGCCTGTCTTGGTTCTTTCCTCCCTTGTCAGGCGCAGAGCGGGGGCTGGCGTTTCCTGTGTGCCGGCTCTTAAAGCCACCTGGTCCTTGCATGGCACCCTTCAGTGGCACGTTCAGGGTGTTGTGTTCCAGGGCTTCCCGCCCTGTTGGCCTCTGCAGAGGGTGGTCTCTGAAAAGCCTGGCTTAGTGAGAAGCAAGCACAACAGATACATGAGTGTCTGCTCCGAGCTGACTTGGAGCATACCTTTATCCGGTGGTGTTCAAAGAAGGGTTAGATCTGTGTCTAAATTACTTTTCTGGTTTTTCTAAAAACACGGACAGTTCTGGACACTGGGACCTGCAGGTCTTCCTGGCAGCAGTCCTCCTGAAAGCATGTGCCGGCTGGGCCCTGGGCCTGGTGACCCCCAGGACCCAGGCATTGGAGACGTTGCTGCCACAGGCCTCAGCTGCTCCCCACTCTTTCCTTCTGCCGAGTCAGGCCATGCAGGCTGGGTTTTGGGGGATGCGTCTGAGTGAGACTTGGCTGTGAACCTGTTCCCTGCACTTCCTGCCTGAGCTGGGGGAGGGACCCTCCAGCATCGGGGTGATCTAGTGCTCTGCCCACCTGCACAGCACGGAAGCATTTATCTTCTGCTGGGTCCCCCACGCTGCATGTGTCTCCTCTGAGCGGCTCTCGGGGGGGCCCATGTGTCTCACATGAGCATCCCAGAGCTCAGGGAGCTGGACCTCAGGCACTGGTGTGGCTAGCCCAGGTGCTGGGGCACCCACTGCCCCGCCTTGTCCTCTTCCCCAGGCGGACATACGTGGGTGCCATGCCGGGCAAGATCATCCAGTGTCTGAAGAAGACCAAGACGGAGAACCCCCTGGTCCTGATAGACGAGGTGCGTGGGGCTGGGGGGTGGGCCTGGCTGGACGTACACCCCTTCCCGAGGCTGGACATGAGCCCTGGGCCTTCCTGGCCCCCAGCTCCAGGTGGCCCTGAGCAGAGAGTCTGTGTTCAAGGTGAAATCATGGCCCCTGTAGTTTCCATGGCGCCAGTCACGGGGTGGCCTTGCTGGTCCCAGGCTGTCTCCTGACATTGGCGCCCCTGCCCTGGAGGGCGCCGTCCCTGCCACAGCCTCATGATCATGCCGGCCTCCCTGCTCTTCCTTCTGCTCCGGCCTTCCCCAGCCCTGACCCCTGGGTCTGTCTCCTACTGGGGTGTCTGGTGAGCAGGCGCTGGGGCAGGACAGGGGCCAATACCCCCGCCCACTCCTGCCCTTTCAGGTGGACAAGATTGGCCGGGGTTACCAGGGCGACCCCTCATCTGCACTGCTTGAGCTGCTGGACCCTGAGCAGAATGCAAACTTCCTGGACCACTACCTGGATGTCCCCGTGGACTTGTCTAAGGTGTGTGTCCCGCCCGGGGCTGGGCCAGTGGGGAGGGATGGGCACCCTGTCCCCCGGCACCTCACGGCCCCGCCTGTCAGGTGCTGTTCATCTGCACGGCCAACATCACCGAGACCATCCCTGAGCCACTGCGGGACCGCATGGAGATGATCAACGTGTCAGGCTATGTGGCCCAGGAGAAGCTTGCCATTGCTGAGGTGAGACACCCACAGCCCGGCCCTGGGCTCAGGAAACAGCCAGGTGCTCCCTCGGGGCCAGGCCCTTAGCTAGAGCTCAGGGTACTGCTCAGGGGCTCTCTTGCCAGAGGGACAGATGGGATGGGGATGGGATGACGAGAAGCAGATGAGCTGGTGTGAACCGTTCCTACCAGTCACACCTCTGACACTGAGGTGCAGGGGGTCCCTGTGCCTGCCGGTTCCTGCTGAGGGGCCTGTGAGTCAGTGTGGTCTTGACTTGGCATCCAGGAATAGCATGAGACTCAGGGTCAGGGCTCAGAGCAGAGCCCAGCCCCCAGCTTGGATGCAGGCCCCAAGTCCCTGGCCTCTCCTACCTCAGACTGACCAGGTGTCAGTCAGGGGTTCCCACCATCCCCTCCTCAGTTTGATAATTTACTGGAACAGCCTACAGAACTCAGGAAATGGGTTTATTTTACCAGTTTATTACAAAGGATTCAACCAGAGAACAGCCAAAAAAGAGACACTGGGGCAAGGAGTGGGGAAGGGCCCACTTCTCGGGTTATTGATAGAATCCTTGGTTGTGTGTGATTAGCCCCTAGCGCCCTCCCCTCCCTGGGGGTAGAGACCTCTCTCCCTCCAGTCTCTTGGTTGGTTCTTCTGGCCCCCAGCCAGCTATGCTAATAATTACCTTGTTATTCTTAGTGTTCTGGAAGGGGCTTTTCCTGAATAAGAAGGGCTGCTCTTGTCCCTGTCACTTGGGAAGCCCCACGGGTCCTGGAAGCGCTTCTGTGGGAATTCTCATGTCCCAACACTGCAGGCCGTAGAACCAGAGCAGGAGCCACCTCTGCAAGCACAGTGCTGAACACAGCACGGCCCTACCCGTGTCCTCAGGGCCCCACCCCGTCTTGGGGTCCCGAGTTCAGCTTTGATAGGAAGCCCTCGCCTTTAATGTCACACATGTGGCTGGTGTTCAGGCCCGGTCACTCGCAGCTGTGGGCTTTACAGGGAGGCCGTGGTTCCCAGTTCTGCGACCGCCTGCCTGGCCTTTTCCTGGTCCCAGGCTCACCCAAGGTTTGGGCCTCTGCCTGCACCTGTGTAAGAAGCTTTTCCTGGGTGAGGGGTCCTTCCCTTCTGGTGCTGGGGGGTGTGGCGGCTTCGCTAGCCTGCAGTCAGCAAAGCCAGGCTTCCTTCCTGAGGACTGTATTCCTCACAGTGTTCTCTTTCTAGAATGGGCTTGAGTGAACTCGTCCCCTTGAGCGTTCTGCAGCTGTGACTGGAGCTGGCTCCCAGTCTGTGTGTCCCCTGGGGGTGGGGGGGATGGGCAGCGAGAAAAAGAGCTCTTAGCTGAGGTGGTGGCAGAGGTGCTGGACTCCTCCCAGCCTGGAGACTTGATGGGACAGTGGAGGGGCAGGCTTGGCGGAGTGGGTGGAGGGCTTCCTTCAAGGCCCTGGAGGAGGAGGAAAATGAGGACTATGGGATGCATCGGGCCTGTGGTCAATACTCAGGACTGACTCTCCGGCCACTGCTGTGTGGCAGGAGTGACCTTGGAGCCTGTGACCTGCTCCCCATTCCTGCCTGTACTGGGCAGCATCTACTAACCAGTCTCAGTATGAGCAGCAAGTCTAGGGGATCAAGGAGACCTTCCTGGAGGAAGAGGCACCTACGATGGCACCTGGAGGGAGGGCAGGAATCAGATCTGGACAGAGGATGCAGCAGGAGCAGAGGCTGGAGCCTTGGGAGCATGTGGAGGTGGCAGGCCAGTGTCTGCAGGTCCCAAGCCCTCTGTTCAGGATCCTGGCACCCGCCAGGATCGCTACCTGCACCTCACGTCCTGGTCTCGCTGACTCTTCACCCTTTGGGTCTTGGCTTAGGCATGGCCTCCTGGAGCAGCCTCCCTGACACCCTGTCATTGCTGGATGACTCCCAGTGGACAGGGGCTCCTCAGGGCAGGCCCAGGGTATACCTCAGTGACCTCATCTACCCAGCCAGGGGTCTTGGAAGGCTGGGCGGGGTGGGGGAGTCCCACAGAGGCCCTGGGGGTCCTGACAGTGGCTTTCCTCCTCCCTGTAGCGGTACCTGGTTCCTCAAGCCCGTGCCCTCTGTGGCCTGGACGAGAGCAAGGCCAAGCTGTCGTCCGATGTGCTGACCCTCCTCATCAAGCAGTACTGCCGGGAGAGCGGTGTCCGCAACCTGCAGAAGCAGGTGGAGAAGGTGACTGCCTGCCCAGCATGGATGGAGCCTGGGGCTGTGATGGCTAAAGTGAGCCCAGCCAGACAGGGGACACATGCCACAGTGGGTGCCCAGAGGAGTCACAGCCACAGACTGGAAGCAGATGGTAGGGTCAGGGCTGGGGGTGGGGAACAGGGAGTGAGTGCTTAATGACCAGAGGGTTCTGGAAGGATGGCTGGACACGAGTCCCTGTGCACTTTTGCCTCCGAGTTGTCTGCTTACGAATGGTTCAGATGGCTTTAGGTCATGTATGCTTTACAAACTGTAAAAAGTTAAAAAGCGAGTGGAGGTGAGCTGGGTTCAGGTTGGGGACAGGAGGGTCCTGTGGCCTGGCCACCCCCCAGCTCACCGTGCCCATGCAGGTGTTACGGAAGTCTGCCTACAAGATTGTTAGTGGTGAGGCTGAGTTTGTGGAGGTGACGCCTGAGAACCTGCAGGACTTCGTGGGGAAGCCAGTGTTCACAGTGGAGCGCATGTATGACGTGACGCCGCCTGGCGTGGTCATGGGCCTGGCCTGGACAGCCATGGGTGAGTGGCCTCTGCACCCCCAGGAGAGGTGGGCGCGCTCACCATGGGGTGCTCTGAATGCCCTTCCCTCCTGGTAGGAGTGTGCAGGGCTGATTTGGAGACCCTGAGGCGGCAGCAGCGCCATGAGCTTTAGTTCCTGGTTTTCGGGTTTGCCTGAAGGAGAGCCCCTCACAGCAGCAGAGGCAGCTCTGGGTAGAGGGTTCGGGGAACCCTGTCCAAGTGGCCTCGTTGCGCCCACTGGCCCTGAGGTCTGGGAGCTGCAAGGTGGTGGGAGTGCAGCTCAGGGGCTTGTGTAGCTGAGATACATGTCTGCAGGCAGGCAGGGGGTGGGTGTCAGAGGAAGTAGGCTGAGGGCATGAGTCTGCTGATCTGGCCTGTACTGAGAGAGCTGTGCTCCTGAGCCTGCAGGCTCTGTGCTACAGGCAGGTACTCTGGGAAGCCCAGCACAGAGGTCTTCAGGTTTCGTGTAACCGGGTCCGTCCTGCAGCTCCACCTGCTGCCCCAAGGAGGTGGCTGCAGGGACAGTGTGAGCACTGAGGGGTGAGGAGGTTCTAAGCCGGGATGAGCTGGGTAAGGAACTTTACTGGGAAGTGCTGAGCAGGTGGTTGGGGCAGTTGTCCTGGAGTCTGGGGCTGCCCTTGTTCATGGCTCTGCCCTGGGGTCCCCAGGAGGCTCCACGCTGTTTGTTGAGACGTCCCTGAGACGGCCAAGGGACAGAGACAGTGACAGTGACAAGGGGGACAAGGATGGGAGCCTGGAGGTGACGGGCCAGCTGGGGGAGGTGATGAAGGAGAGCGCCCGCATCGCCTACACTTTCGCCAGGGCCTTCCTGATGCAGCATGACGCCTCCAACAAGTTCCTGGTGACCTCGCACATCCATTTGCACGTCCCTGAGGTGAGGCCCACCCTGTTCCCTCGCCCTGGGTCGCACGTCCGCCAGGCTCCCTGCCCAACCGCCCGTCTCCCCGCAGGGTGCCACCCCCAAGGACGGCCCAAGTGCCGGCTGCACCATCGTCACAGCCCTGCTCTCCCTGGCTCTGGACCGGCCAGTGCGGCAAAACCTGGCCATGACGGGCGAGGTCTCCCTCACAGGCAAAGTGCTGCCTGTAGGCGGCATCAAGGAGAAGACCATCGCAGTGAGTGTTGCACCGGCTCAGCCAGAGAGACCCGGACAACGTATGGCCATCACAGCCATCACTCGGGGCTGACCTCACTTCCAGGGGAAAAGGCAGGGTGACAGGCTGAGTTTAGATGGGCAAAGTGAGGCTCTCTGGGCTTAAGGTTGGACCCAGGGTTGCTTGGCCTGGAGCCTCTATTGAGCTGACTCCCCACCCCTTGCCCCATAGTGGCTGCTCCAGCCCATCTCAGCTCCTTCCTTGAAGTTGAGACAGGGGTCTCCATCTCTGCCTAGTGGTGGCTGAGCACTGAGAACACGGCTGCAGGAGACAGTCGCAGGGCCTGGGCTCTGGCAATGCAGGTGGGCAGGAGCCCAGAGCCTGGTCCCCCCATTGTGTAGGTTGGACTGTGGAGGCAGCCCTTTGTCCTGGGTTTCCTCTGTTGGGCTGAGGGGTTCCTAACGGAGCCCCATTGTCTGAACCCCCACACACCTCACTGTGGCACCCTGGTTCTGGCCCTCATATGGTCTACTCTGGTATCTCAAGAGACTGGTCCCCAGAGGCTCTGGCGAGGGAGACACTCCAGGCAGGGTGTGTGGGCCTTGCTTTCTTCACCTGTAGAGTGGGAGCTTCCATGGGCCATTAATCCCTAAAGCAGCACATGGGAACCCCCATCCCCCAAGGAGCAGTCAGGCTGAGGAACAGGTCGTACAGTGGAACTTTCAGCTCCTGTGCGCTTTCAGGCACCAAACCTCACACTGCATGTGCTTCCAGGCCCGCCTGGGGTTTGGGAGCGTCTGGGCTGCAAGCACCTGAGCAGAAGCCCGAGCCCTGCTCCCCAGGCTGGCGATGGTGCCCGGGGCCTGTTTCCTCATCCATGCAAGGCAGGGTGGGCACCAGGAGACTGGCTCCCTGCCCAGCCCTCTCGTTCCTCCACTGACCGGCCACCCTCTCCCTCCCAGGCCAAGCGTGCTGGGGTGACCTGCATTGTCCTGCCAGCTGAGAACAAGAAGGACTTCTATGACCTGGCTGCCTTCATCACCGAGGGCCTGGAGGTGCACTTCGTGGAGCACTACCGTGAGATCTTTGACATCGCCTTTCCAGAGGAAAGGGCTGAAGCCCTGGCGGTGGAGCGGTGACAGCAGCCCTTGGTACCCTTGGTGCTGCTGGGCCTGGGCCTGGCCCTGGCCAGAACTGCACCCCTGGAGGGGCTCTGGGCAGCTGAGCCCCAGGAAGCTTGAGGGAAGATGGAAGCCTGATCTTACTATGATTCAATCAGTGTATTTAATTGTGATTAAAAACTGTTTCCAGTACTGCTTATCTGTGGCCTCTTTCGTTGCTCCCCACCACCTCTCCAGGGTGCTCCAGGGGGTGGGACCCTCCCCCTCAATTCTCAACGGTGAACTACCTTCAGTTTCCAATGGCAGCAGAGAAACGCCGAGTTTGGGGCAAGATTTATTGTGAACAGAGGGGAAGGACTCAGTCCTTCTTGGCTGCCGCTTTTCTCATGGCGGCCAAGACGTTGCTCAGCTCCTCTCTCTTCCTCTTCGCGCGGATGTGTGTCCCCACCTGGCGGGCAAGGAGAGCCGTGAGCCTGAGCCCCGAGTCCCAGACCGGGCCGCCGCACGGGAATCCCACCTACCCTTTTCTTGATGAACTTGAGGGCCCGCTTGTCCTTGGAGACCTTGAGCAGCTCCATGGCTCGTCGCTCGTAAGGGGCGAAGCCACACACCTCCCGGATCATGTCCCGCACGAACTTGGTGTGTTTCGTGAGACGCTGCGCGAAACCGGGGCGTCAGGGCCAGGGCTTCAGGGGTCTGTCGGCGACGGAAGCCCAGATTCCACCCCCACCTCCCCAATCTCATCGGCATCAAAGCGGCGCGTCACGCCCGGCCCGGCCCCTGAACACTGTCGCCCTGCACACAAGCTGGGCACCATGGAGTTGGGGCCGCTTAACCAAGAAACACACGCACCCGTCGAGGCGGCCACGATTCCTCAACATGAAAATCAAGGAATCCACTTTCCCTCCACGTTTCAACCCGGATCCATGCACCTTCCTACACGGCAAACTCCTGCTCATGTGTCAAAACCCGCTTCCAAGTCGCTCCCGCCCGAGTTTCCGAATCCACGGCACGAGGGAGGGTCCTGGTACATGGCCCCGGTGGGCGTCCGCAGCAAAGGGGAACACACAGGAGGGTAACCAGCATTTCCACTCTCTCCCCTGCTTAAAACACCAGGGTTCCCCCGGTCCTCGATACCCCGACGACGCTCTGGGAACCTCTGCCCAGGCCCTGCCCTCCGCCCGGAAGGCTTCCTACCCGCTAAACGCGCGCCCTGGTACTCACCCCGCGGCGGCGGCTGTGCCTCGGCTTGCCCACGTTCTTGGTCACCTTATGACCCTTGTTGAGGCCCACGGCCATGGGGTAGCGCAAGCCATGGCTGCCGACAGAAAAGGGGAGAAGGGATGTGGGTGAGCTCCGGCTGGGTCCCCACCGCCTGGAACCCCGCGCTTCGGCTCCCACGGGCTCGCTCGCTGCACTCAGCCATCCCTTGAGTTGCCTGGGACCCCCAGGGTCCGGATGGCAACGGATGCTACTCGCGAGACAGTTCACTAACCTGTTGTTCCACAATGGCTGCCGCGGCGGAAGGGCCTCCGAGGAGCGGAACTCTGGGATATCTACCAGCTCGCGGGCGAAGCGGGCCAGAGAGGCAAGAATGGCTCGGGCGCCCCCTGGCGGCTTGGAGGAGTCCCTGCGGGCTCTCTGAGCATGCGCGAACGGACACCCAGCGCCAGCTAATTTACCCCAGCAAGCCTTAATCTTTAGTCGGACCGGGTGGGCGTGACTATGGCGGCGGTGCTTCCCTCTGCAGGGAAGTTGGGAGTTGGAATCCTACCTCTGCCGCCACCCGGCTGGCCCAGCGCCAGGGACTCCACCTGCCACTACCAGAATTTCTCCATTTATAGAAGGATGACAAAAATAGTACCTATTCCGAACTGAGAAAGATATAATGACACCTGGCACAAAATAAAACTTCCACTAACGGAGGAATTGGTTTTACGATCGATACATGAAGCCAAGTTCTGGACTAGCGTTAAGGAAAGTGAAAGTGAAGTCGCTCAGTCGTGTCCGACTCTTCACGACTCCATGGACTGTAGCCTACCAGGCTCCTCCATCCGTGGGATTCTCCAGGCAAGAATACTGGAGTGGGCTGCCATTTCCTTCTCCAGAGGATCTTCCTGACCCAGGGATCAAACCCAGGTCTCCCGCATTGCAGGCAGACACTTTAACCTCTGAGCCACCAGGGAAGCATTAAGGAAAGTGTTGTGATATATTACCCCGGTGGCACTTGATATGTGCGTGTGTGCTAGGTCGCTTCAGTCGTGTTCGATTCTGTGGGGCCCTAAGGACTGTAGCCCGCCAGGCTCCTCTGTCCATGGAATTCTCTAGGCAAAGTACTGGAGTGGGTTGTCATTTCCTCCTCCAGGGGATCTTCCCAGGGATCGAACCCAGGGCTCCTTGGGTCTCTCTCAATTGACAGGTGGGTTCTTTGCCACTAGCGCCACCTGGTGTAATTTTAGGGGCAGAGATAGGCATGGTGGGAACAAAACCTTTTTCCCCCCTCGTTTTTATTTCAATCCTGTTTATCTCCAAGAGTCAGTATCAGTTTGGGGCTGATCTGTTTGGGGGTTACCCCTTCGAACATTCCCTGATCTTGGCGCCTTGGAGAACCAACAGTAGCTTGCATTTTATAACAGTTTTCATGCTACAGTTTTAATCTTTACAGTTAATTTTTCTTTATGCAAGCAGTGCTGGTTTACCACTCTAAGGAAAGTCTCCATTTTAAATTTATTCATGTAAATGTCAGTGGTGTGCAGATGCACACATTGCCTTAAAGAGGGGTAGTCTGTTGTAGGAATCTCAGCTTCTGCCACCAACTTCCTCTGTTTCCTCATCCATAAAATGACAATAATGATAGCACTGACCTCTGGTTGCAAAAATGCCATGAGGTCATGAATGTCAAGTGCACAGCGCTTGATGCAAGTGATCATTATTGGGGCATAAATCACATGCTTAGTGCTGCGAATAACGCCTTTGGCCCACAAGCGGTTCTCTTCCTTTCCATCCCTGACTTCCTGGATGAGGGCCACCTGTCTTGAAGCCTCCATTTCTCCTCCTTTGAAATGAAGTTGAGCATTCTGACATAAATATATCATAGACATCCCTCTTCACCTCCTGCCACAAACAAACTGTAAGGAATCTGAACAGTGGATGTGCAAGGGAGGAAGGATTTTTATTATCAAATGGGAGGTTGGACCTAGCTTAGAACATGTTCCTTTACTCCTCCCTCTCCTCAGACCCCAAGAGCAATTCGAGAGCTTCGAGGGCTCTCTTGCTTGGGGAAAGGGTTGGAGGATGCTCTGAGGCTGACTGAGAGGAAAGAACAAAGTAGGAGGCAGTGGATTCAGGTCACAGCAGAGCGGGCTCCAAGGGTGGCTCAGTGGTGGTATGACCTGTTTGATGGGGCCGGGGCTCTGGGGCAAGTCACATCACCTCTCTAAACTTCAGTTTGTCCATCTGCAAAAAGGAAGCAGCTCTCATATCATCAGTAACAGCTAAGAAGACTGAGATAATTGACTTCCGACTTCGTGACAAGATGCCTGGTACACTCCGAGTTCTGCTCGTTCTCAAGTGCTGGTAGTTTTTCTCGGGTTTACTTTTTTGTGTCTTGATGACTTTCTCTTGGCCCTTGACCACCTGCTCAGAAGTGTCTTCAGTGTATGTCCCAGCTCCAGGACGGTTGGCTGGAGGGTCTTCTGGGAAGATGAAGGGGCCTCAAGCCCAGACGCTCAGGCAGCAGTGGGCGTCGTTATGTTGAGCTCCTCGCGGACGAACCAGGCCCTCGAGTGTGGCATCCAACTGCGGAGCAGGCAGAGCAGGTGGAAGCGCCACGGGTAGAAGACCCCAGAGGCACGCGTGGCACCTCCGCGGATTACGGCCAGGGCTGCCTTGGGCCCTGGAGCCGCCCTGACCCTCGTGATGCTCCTGGGGACGGGAGGGTATGATGGGGACTGCGGCTGGGGCTGAGCAGCCCGGCCACAGCCCTTCCCAGGGTAGCCTGGCCTCGCCTCGCGTCCTGGGCCTCACCTGACTCCCTCGGCGGCTGAGGCACGGTCTTGGAGACCCAGAACGCACATGGTAATGGCCACGTTCACTTCTTGCACGTCCAGCTCCCGCCGGAGAGAACTGAAGAAGCTGTCCAGCGCGAACTTGGCTGCCGAGTAGGGACTGGAGAAGGAAGTGGGCACCCGGCCTGGGGGCGCAGGAGGGCAGTGGCTGACCGGCTGAAGGCTTCTTGCCCGCTCCAGGCTCGCCTGCATCAGCCCTTGTGGCTTGCCCACGCCCCGCCCCACGTACACGCACCGAGCAACGAGGACACCACCACCAGGCAGCCCTTGCTGTCAGTCAGGCTTGGCAGCGCCGAAGAAGTCAATTGCCGTAACTTAGGAAGTTCACCTGGAGGTGGCGACTGCGAGTCACTGGGCGGAGGAGGAATCCAAGCCCAGACGAGGAAGGGGCGAAGGCCTTGGTAGGTAGGTAGGGGCTTGAGGACTGGGACTGCGTCCTGATGAGAGTGTGGGAGCATTGGCCGGGGAACTGAGCCAAGGCCAAGAGGGCGGAGCCTAGAACCAGGAAAGGCGGGGTCTGGAGCCCCGAGGGGCAGGGCCTGATGGGAACAGGGAGATGGCGGAGTCTGGTGGGAGGACGGGGCCAGGGCCACGACGGGGCGGAGCAGGGACCGCGGAGGGGCGGAGTACCTGCATGAGCCAACGTGTCGACTGGGAGCTGCGGACCCGCGTGCCTGCTGGGGCGGCGCCGAGGTGGTTCAGCACCAGGTAGTCCAGCCCTCCTGGCCCGGAGAGGCCCGTCAGCCTGGAGCTAGTCCTTGAGGTTCCGTACCCCCCGGCCCTATGAGACACCGCCCCGAGCCCTGACCCCTGAACTAGCGAAGCTCCGGCCAGAGCATGGAGTCAGTGAGTTCTGACCTAGGTAGTGCCACAGCTAAGACCAAAGCGAACCCGTTCAACTCCCTAACCGGGCTCCAACCCTCATTCAATGGGCCGGGTCCAGAGTTCCACCCCCTGAATGGGTTCCACCCACTGGATGCCATGAGGCTCCACCCCCTAGTCACGCCCCTGAAGCCATAAATCTCCACCCTCAGACCGCTGTTACCACCACACCCCCACCCCAATTTAGGTCTTGCCGCTAAAGCCTAGACCAAAGTCCCAGACTCCAGGCCCCGCCCCTCACCCAGCTTGTCCAGCGCAAACTGCACCACGCGCTCGGGCACCTCAGGGGAGGCCATGTCCGCAGCGATGTAGAAGACCTTGGGAGCGCCCAGCTTCCGGCAGTTCCCTACCACCTGGGGGGGCCAGAGCTGCCCGTGGGCCCCTCCACCCCAGCTGGTCCCCTTCCACCTGTCGGCTCCATGAGGGCCCCAGCCTGAAGCCTCCCCTCCCTTCAGTGAGCCTCGGGTTCCATTTAACATCATCCCCAAAGCTTTAACACTGGGATGGCAATCTGGCAGCTCACGGGTCAGAATAGGGGACATTTTTGCTTGTTAAACCATCAAAATTTAAAACTCAGGAGATTTCAAATAAATCTTGAGATTGCTGGCCTTTTTGGAAGGTTTGTCCCCAGGAGATGTATATTTCCTTTAAGCAATACTGGGCTGTTGTTAAGAAATGTCTACCCACCTCTCTTTTGTCCTTGAGAACCCAAGTTATCAGCACAGCCTTTGTTCACTATCATTACTCTCCTTCAGTGAGGAAAGCTCCTCGCTTTACAGCTATCTTACTGCTTCAGTCCCACACCAGAACCCAGGAGAAGGTACTTTTCTTGTCTTTGACTTGCAAATAAGGAAACTAAGGCTCAGAGAGATAAGATGACTTGCCCAAGGTCACACAGGAAGCCCGGATGCTTGCAGGGGTTCAAACTCAATCCCTGTTCCCCACTCCCCACCCCTACTTGAGATGGAGTGTCTCACCTGCTGCAGCAGAGCTTCGGTGTGGGCAGTGAGCACTAGGTGGGAGCCCAGGCGCGCGTAGTGATACGCCAGCTCTTCCCCTATGCCGGCACTGACTCCGGTCAGGAGTACACGGGCTCCGTGGAGGCTAGCTAACGGTGAGCAGGCGTGGTCAGCTTGAGGGATGGACAGGATAGCCAGACCATCCCTCCCTCCCCCACACCCAGGCACTTACCTGGGTCAAAGTTGTCATCCCAGTAATAGGCAAAGAACAGAGCTCCTAGCCCCGTAAGGAGCAGCACCTTCATGGCCCTCCCTGGGTCTGCAGTGGGACAGAGGGTGGCCCACACAGGCCTGGCCCAAAGTTAAACCTCAGTCACACCCATTTCCCCAATGGTGTCTTTGTTCGAATAGCAAGTGATGACGCCCCCAGCCCTGGCCCTGGCCCCTTTTTTCTGTCCCCATAGCCACAACCTGGTCCAGGTCATCATCCAGCTCACCTGAGCCACTGCAGCATCTTCTTACCTGCTGAAAACCCTGCCTGTTTCACTTAGGACAAAAGGTGGGTGACCAAAAAGACCCTGCTTGGATCGGCCCCTGTTATTGACTCTGCTTGGCCACGCTAGCCTTGTCACTGATCACAGGAACCGGCCAGTCACCGGCCTCAGGGCCTGGGCACCGGCTGTTCCCTCTGCAAGGATGCTCTTCCCAAGTACAACTCAGTGGCTCTCTCAAGTCTCGCGGCAACCACCGCCTCCTCAGAGGGCGCTTGTCTGGCCTCCTTCTCTGCAGCACCTCTCTTCCTGTTCCTCCTCTGTTCCTTACCTGTAGAACATTCATCTCCTTCTTAGCACTTGTCATCCCCTGAAATGATCTTGATGATTCATTACCTGTTCAGGCTCCCTATCTCCCCTTAGACTCACTTCCATGAGGGCAGAAAGGAAAAGGAAACTTGCTTCTGTTTTGCTCACTTTTTTTTTTTTTTTAATGTTTTGGCCACGTGTCATGCCACATGTGAGATCTTAGCTCCTCGACCAAGGATAGAATCCAAGCCCCCTGCAGTGGAAGTGCAGAGTCTTAAACCCTAGACTACTAGGGAACTCCCTGTTTTGCTCACTTTTGGATCTTCAGTGCCCCAAACTGCCAGACTTGTAGCAGGTGCTCAATAGATAGATCGATCCAGAGTGATATGAGGAATGTGGGAGGTGAGAAGTGGGGGAGCCCAGAAAGACAACTCTATCTGGAGACACCCAGAAGGAAATGAATACTCAGGACTGGCTTGGAGATGGAGGTGTCCATGTCATCAGGGTTAAGATGTGACTTCAGCTGTGGGAGTCGATTTACTTGTATCTCAGTAGAAGGCATAAGAGAGAAAAGCCAGCTAGCTAAAGTTCAGGTGGTCATGGGTTTCCCCTGAAAAGAGCCCAGGCCCATTCCATCTTGGGGTTTCTATCCTCTGAACTGCATGGGGCAAAGATTACAGAGGATAGGGATCTCTGTCCAAAAAATGGGGCATGTGTCTTGCTGTTTCAAACCCTCCAGGGTTCACCACTTCCCAGAAAGGAGACCCAGCAGGTCTGGCCCCTGCCTCCCTGTCCATCCTGAACTCCCTCACTTCCCATCCATAAATCTATCAATTCTCAGAGAAGTGAACTCCTCGCCTTAACCCAGTTATGCCAGCATCCCCTCAGCAAAGAACGCTCTCCCACCTCTCCTCACTTCCAGGGAAAGCCTTGAAGCCCCTCAGCTCAACCCTCTCCTCAACCAGGCCCTGATCACAGCAGCCCCGCAGGGGTTACCTGGCAAGCTGGGTGGGAGGGCGGGGGGCGGGGTGAATGGATGAACGGGTGGATGAAATAGCTAGGTTGTGAAGGGGGAGAAAAGGGAGAACCCAGATCCTCGCAGAACCCACTGGCCTCCTAACATCGCTGGGCCTCAGTTTCTCCTCTAGACAAAGGGGGCGTGCAACCCACTTGCACGTTCCCAACCGCGCATTCACTCACTCAGGTTTGTTTCTCCCAGCGTTCAGAGGAGCCGGGGTCTGGGCTTAGGAGCCACGCACGCGCCCCTCCACCCTCACTTCACTGTCGTGTCCCCTGGGCTCGGACCGCGCCCCCCCGCGTAGGGTCTGAGTCACGTGACTCCGAACACCCCCTCCTCCGGGGGGGGCTAGATTGTGTGTTTCGGGGGGGAACTCAATTCCAGGCGTTGCCAGGCAACAGCCTCCTGACTAGCTCTTTCCCTGACCCCACCCCTTAGGGAAGCCCTAACCCCGATCGGATCACGTGACCAAAGCCCCGCCTATCAGACAATTCCGCCCTCGTGTTGCCGTGACAACCGGCAGACACTCTTCCTAGTCCCACGCGCGGGTGGATCTCCTGGGTGTGGCTCTCCCTCAGGCCTCACTCAAGACACCTAACTTGTAGTTCCCTCACGTCACCAGGGCGGTGCCGCGTCCGACTGCATTTCCCAGGAGGCTTGGCAGCTAGAAGAACCGTCCGGCGCCTCACGGAAAGTGCCGACTACTTTTTCTTCGCGAAGATGTTTTTTGCAGTCGGAAGCAGCTCATCTTCGGTTTCTCGGAGCCGAGACTCCGACTCCCGGAAGCCTTTGCGGCTGACAAGAGACTACGCGTCCCAGAGGCCCCTGCGGCGCCGCAACCGGAAGCGGCGAGCGAACCGAGTGTCCTTGCGCGCGGAGCCGGGCGATCATGGTACCCCGAGTTTGGTCGCTGATGAGGTTCGTGGGGTCACCGGGCGGGCCTCAAGTCCCCGAAGATGTTCCCTTCTGCGGGCACCCGACATCTGGTTTGCTCCCGATCGCCTCTTTGCTGCCCGTAGTGTCAGGTCTCCCGTGTCTATTCAGACAGGGTGGAGCTTCTCCACTTCCGGCTTCCTAGCGAGCCCTTGCCTTCGCATTCTGTATACTAGAGCTTTCGGCGTCTCAGTTGCCGGCTCTGTGCCGCACGCATTTGTTGCGAGGTTAAATGGACACTTAGAAACCTCCCGCGGGTTCCTCTCGGAGCATTCCACGGGAACTGGAAGGTAGAAGATGGTCAGACGTCTTAAGCCTTAACTTTTCCCTGGCCTCTGCAGGATCTCGAGTGACACCGTCCCTCTCCATGCTTCAGTGTACCAGTTAAATGGCGCTGAATATTCCTGCCCGCTCTAAATTACGTGCTGTGTGTCAGGCCCGCCTCTGGGCTCCCAAGATGCCCCGCGCTTCCCCCATTAGCTGCCTGGCTTCAGGTGTGTCCTTTGGACAGTGGGCACCCTTCCCCTAGGAATCTAACCCCACCCCCACCCTTGCAAGCCTGGGAGGTGGCCAGCAGTGTCTGTTGAGCTACTGTGGTTCCTTTCTCTGCCTGCAGGTTCCTCATCAAGGGCAGTGTGGCTGGGGGTGCTGTCTACCTGGTGTACGACCAGGAGCTGCTGGGGTCCAGTGACAAGAGTCAGGCGGTCCTTCAGAAAGCCGAGGAGGTGGTCCCCAATGCCGTGTACCAGTTCAGCCAGTACGTGTGCGAGCAGACAGGCCTGAAGTTACCACAGGTACCTTGAGGTGGTATTGAGGCTGTGCCTGGGGGGAGCAGGGGTGACAGCTTTGTGATGGCCTTTAATCCCGGGTCCTTCAGCCCTGCTTGGCATCCTCGGCACCGGATGCTGCTCTCCTGGCTTGTGAGGGAGGCTGGGCCGGCCAGGTCTTCTTTCACCAGCCCCTTCTCTCCTTCTCTCCCCAGCTCCCAGCCCCTCCAAAGTTTAACTTTCACATCCGCGACTCTTGGAATTCAGGTAGGCGCTGGTCCATGTGCAGGCAGGGGAGGGGCCCCAGATACTTCCCGTATCCCTTCCTGGCCATTCCTTTTCATCACTAGCTTTTCTGCTCTTTGTACAACCCCCCTCCCTGAGAGCTAAAAGAGATAAGGGGGTGGAGATTCCAGGGAGTGGGGAGTAATGTGTGACCTCCATCTGTTTCCTTGTGTGGAACTGACAGCTGGTAGAGGTACCTCTAAAAGTCTCTGCTCAAAGTGCCTGGCCCTTCCTCCCCACAGGCATCATCACCATGATGTCAGCCCTGTCCGTGGCCCCCTCCAAGGCCTGGGAGTACTCCAAGGAGGGCTGGGAATACCTGAAGGAGCGAACCAAGTAGCCTGTCAGAGAAGCTGTCTGCCCCAGGCGGGAACAGGGGCAGGGGCGCCACGAACACCAGACTGGGACCCAACTGGGCAGCTCCTGGCCTTGCTGGCCCAATAAAGGACTTGGAAGTGTTTCTCAATCCATGTGCTTGGACCCCCAGGAAATGGGCTTCTGGCTCCTGGGGGCCTGACCTTGATCAAAGGCCAAGGTCCACTCCTTTGTACCTGGACTCTGCCCACCAGTGGGCCCTCGACCTGGTATGGGAAGTGGGAACAGACCATAGCCCTTGGGCTCAGGGTTCAGAACATGCTGAGAGCTCATCCGGGTCTGGGGTCTCCTTGGGTTTTAGAGGGCTGAGCACAGGGTGGGGCAGTCTGGGGGCAAGGGCTAATGCACACAGCCGGCAGTGCCCACAGCTGCTGGTTCTCCTCCCTGCTCAGCTCCCTGATCTGTATCGTCGAGTCCCTGCCTCACCCCAGGCCCACTCTTATTCCCCCCTCTCCCCATGATTTGAGGGTTGTTGCTCCCCTGGGAAGCCTTCTCTGACACCCCATGCCTACTCTGGGTCAGCTGCCTGGTGACCCACATGTCTCTCCATCCAGCTGGAGCTCTAGGGAGGGTGGGCCCTTGAGATGCTCCCTGTGAGGTCCCCAGCACCCAGCCACAGAAGGCATCCCACCATGGTTGCAGTGAGAGAAGAGCTCTGCCCCTGACAGGGTAGGAGGTGGATGTGGGTGGGAGCTAGCCACCAGCCCCTGAAGCTACCCTGGGAGCAGGGGGCAGGCCTGGCTAACGACTGGCGCCCTGAGCTGGTGCAGGATTGTCTGTCCCCAAGGGTTCTTGGGTTCATGTCACTCTAGGGGATGGAGCTCACTCAGGACTGTGAGCCAGGAGTGGAGAGCAGGGTTACAGATGAGGGAGGCAGAGATGAGAGGCCAGGGTGTCTCCTAGGCTTACCTGAGCATAGGAAACTGCACATCTGTCCATGCATTCAGCCAGGAATGGGTGGGGAGGGCTGTGTGCTTGGGAAAGGGGAGCCCTGCATGACCTGTGCCACCCTGGTCATGATCTGACAGCCTGGAGACTGGTGCTGCTCTTGACCTTTCTGTGCCCTCGTCGTCAGACCCAGATTCCTCTCTTTTGCCTTGTATTTGTTGCCAGTGACCAGCTCCCTGCTGGCGCCACCTCTGGGACCACCCCCTCTATCTGCTCCCCATTGACCGTGTCTGATGACATTATGGACCTTGCTCATACACCTGTGGCTCCCCTACCCCTGAAAGACTCTTCAGAGGGGCCCCACCTCCCCTCTGTCCTTCTGGGACACACCGGAAGCCCTCAGTTCCCAGAACACAGCTCTTTCCTCTAACGTGCGGCCCCTCACTGGGCCGTCTTTCCTCCTGGCTGACTCCTGTTTATCTGCCCCTGGCTTAAGACGCCTTCTCCAGGAAGCCTCCCCTGCCCCCTTCCTCGAGAGCCCCTCAGTGCCCCATCAAGGGTCCACCACCTCGGGGCACATTTCCTCAGCTTGGCATCACTGACATCTAGGAAGGATGAATCTTTGTTGGGGTCACCCCAGGCACGGTGTCCAGCAGTGTCCCTGCCTCCAACCCCCAAAATACCAGTGGCACCTTACCCACCAATGTCTTCTGGTGTTGCCATCTGTCTTCAGAGGACACAACTGCCCTATGTGGCTGGAAGGCCAGCGTGGGTCTTAGTAGGCTGGAATCCAGGTATATAACGCTTCCTTCGGCAGACCATGGGGCCTGGGATCTGTTTCTGTCTTTTCCAACTTCTAGAGGCCACTGTCCCTTACCCCACCCTCACAGCCAGCAGGGCTGTCTTCCTCTGTCATATTTCCATCTTGCCCCTCTGCCTCCACTTCCCTTGTAAGGACATTTCCAGTAACAGGACCCGCCTGGGTGACTCCAGGTGCTCCCTTGTGTGAAGCCTCTTAACAGAGTCTTGCCTGCCAGGTCCCTCTTGCCCAGTCAATATGGAGGAATTATGACAGGGATGTGCCTGGCCTGGTGGAGTGTATTCAGCCAACAGGTGAAAAGGCCTGTCCCGTGTCTGTCTTCCCTTGACTGTGGGCCTGGGGGAACAGGCCTAGTCAGCCTTGGTTGTTGGTACATCTCAGCCTCCAGAGAGGGCCAGGCCAGACTCTACCTGAGCGTGAGAGATGGAGCCAAGCAGCAGTGGCTTCTGACCACTATTCCCCTAGGAAAGTGGAGTTGGGTGGCCCCAGCCCCATCCACACAGACCCAGGGCCTCTTGAGACAAGGCACATAGTTGACCTAGGGAGGTGGCACGGCCCAATTACACACTGCCTTCTGCAGTAAAGCTGGCCACCCCTGGAGTCCAGGCAGCCCTTGATCCCTGAACACACCTGTACCTTGCGTGGAGTGAGACCCCACCCCACTCCTCCATCCTGACAACTCTCCTTCCACTTGGGCCGTGCCCACCTGCCCAGGCCTACTTTATCACCTGATGTCCAAGAGCCCTTCTGCTCCTGTCCAGAACACATGGTTGTCTGTCGTTCACAATAGGACACAATCTCACTAGAGGAGTCAGATTTCAGAGACAAAAAGTAGGTGGTGGGAGCCAGGGTGCTGGGGAGTAAATGCTTGATGGGGACAGAGTTGTAGTTTGGGAAAAGAAAGTTCTAGAATGACAGTGGGAACAGATGACACAGAGAATATATACAATGCCACTGAATTATACCCTTAGTTAAAATAGTAAATTTCATGTGTATTTTTACCACACAAAACCCACATGGGGCAAGCATCTCATATATGGAGGCAGAATGTGGGCAATGGGAACAAACATTAGGCCCCCAAGGAGACACAGATGGCTGAGATGCACAACCCAGACAGTCCTCTGAACTCCGGGCCTGGGCTCATGTTGGGCATGCTGCTTGGCCAAGTGCTTCTGGATAATCCAACAGTCCCTGAAAGCTGCCCCCTTCCATCCTCCTTCCCTGAAGGAAGAGCTGTGGCTTAACATCGATGAGTGTAATTTCATTTTACTTGAGGTAAAAAAAGACACAATGCTTTAAATAAAGGGTACTGGAACAGAAACACATTTATTACAAAAAACCCAAAAAAAAAAAAAAAACCAAAAACAATTTCACATTGTATTGAGCTACAATATGGCAGGAGATTAAAAAAAAATTATTGTACACAGTTTAAGGGAACTCTTAACAGAACATATTCTTGTTGCCATGTGACGTGTAACACAGGAGCCCAAGCACTTAATAGCGGCGAGTGAAGTGGGCGTCGGTGGGTCTGCTCCCAAAGCCACCTCGTGGGATCACGTGGCCCCGAGAGGCCCCCCCAGGGGCGAAGCTGCCGCGCCTGGAACAAAGGCAGATTGTGTTTGTTTTCCCTCAGTGGGCTCTGCCCTGTGCCCAGTCGCTTTGGGGCTTTCTTCCCTCCGGGGTGGCACCACCAACGGTCAGAGGTACACCCTGTGAGCAGCAGTGACACCCACCAGAGCCTACAGGCAAAAAACGAGACCAATGATGACAGTCCTTACCC
>SJXQ01003868.1:0-52667 GCA_006408695.1 Aepyceros melampus | reverse complement strand
AAAAAGACAGTGCCGCTCCCACCCTCAGAAGCAGGGGCGCCTCTAGTGTCTGGTGCTTCTGCACAGACACTGCAACTGCTGAGAACCGGCCCTCACCTTGCCACCTCCTGTGGTCCCTGTCCATCAGGCCTCCGTCAGCAGCGCCCTGCCACGCACGGTCCTCCTCTATCCTGCGGCCATGGTCCCCCCACTCTCGTCTGCCCCTTGGAGAAAGACACCTCTGATTTGGATTGCCCCCATCTTGGCCTTCCAGGACAGCAACGACACTGGGTTTGGGAAGGTGGGTTTGGCATTTTGTGATCAGCCCTCTGAGAAATGGAGGGCTGCAGGGAATGGAACTGGCACTTGGTCCAAGGCTGTCCACAGAGACTGGAAAACAGCCTGGGCTGCAGAGCCTACACTCAGCTTATCCCCAAGACCAGGAGTCCTCAGCTGGATAATCAATTAGGCCAGCTGAATGTGAGGCCCTGGTGGGCATCATCGGACATGGGTCACAAACCTGGGTGGAGGAGGGAGCCCCCGGCCCTCGCTCATCCTCTTGTCGGAGCCGTAGCCGCCCCAGCCATCACGGGAGTCGCGGCCATGGCGCTCTGGTCCTCCGTGGCGTTCAGGGTAATGCTGGATGTGAAAGGGCCAAGAAGAAAGATTTTAGTACAACCCTGGATCCCACGGCCTCTGGGCAACAAGTTAATAACAAGGAGGATAACTCAGACAGAAGACCCTGTAGGTCTGAGACCGTGCCAATAGGCACTGTATACACTGTCTGGGGTCTAGAGGCCTTCAGCTGGCACAACATAGCTGCACCCTGGACATCTGCTCACATCATGGGCAGAAGTGCTCGTGGAGCCCAAGACTGATTTAGGTGCTCCCTAACCAGAAGGCAGAGGTTCAGGCAACCATGGACCAAAGGGTGGAGGGGTCAAGTGGCTGACCCACAGCAGGAAATGATCACCGTGTGCCAGGTGCCTGCATGCAGAACATAATCATGGAGTCACCAGGGATAAACAGCCTTCTGATTTCAGGAGGGCACTGTCTAAATCAGATGACAGAAGCCATCCATGTTCAAGAACAGCACAGCAGGACTGGATAGACACAAGCAAGTCATCTTATTTAACACCCCTGCTCCCTTACACAGCTGGAGAAACAGGCTCAGGAGGAGTGGGAGCACCAGGATGTGACCCTGCTCTGGATCCCAGAGTGGGACATGTAACCACCATGATGCTGCTCAACGTGTCCACCACAGGAAACCCAGGACACCAGGGGCACATTTAGGAAACAGGAATTGGTAGAGGGTCATGAACTGCTCCTGAGGCAGCAGGAAAGGCCTCAGGAGCTTGGCCACTCCCAGGCTCAGAGGGAGGTGGACAGTATATCAAGATGCTATGGTCAGAGAGACCACCAACCTCAGGGTGGCAACTCTGTCTGCTGAATAACACCTTGACCACACCTTCCCTCATCTTTCCATTCTCCAAGGAACCCAAGGCTCTTTGGAGAAAGTTTTTCAAGCTAAATATAAGAGAGGGGAAAAAAAAAAAAGGAAAAAACTGCACTTGTTTTCTAATGTGTTAACGCTGCTAAAGAAAAAATGCATGGCCAACCACTGACACTCGAGGTGCACCTGGAGCCCACACTAGGCATCACATCTGGCCAGCACCGTGGGTCTCACGGAACGTTCCAACAGACCCTGTCAGGCTCACGCAAAGCTCTCTAGCACATTAGTACCCATGCAGTCACAAAGACGTATAGAACTTCAAGGTCAAGGCTATACGAGGCTTCAGAATACCTGCTTGAATTCTGGGCCAGCACAAAATACAAGCTATTCATTCACGCTGTTGTTCCACACAGGCTGCAGGTGCCACACTCCCTTACTCCTTATCACTCTAACTTGGGTGGTGGAGGAAGCAGGCATGTCAAAAAAAGAGAGAATCAACTGTACAGGGAAAACTGGCAAAAATAACAGCTTCTGACTTACCTGTCCTTCTCTTTCTCCCATGATTGACCTTGAACCTTCTCTCCTGAAAAAGGCAATTCAAATGAAATCATGAGGAGGAACATAGGTTGGACAGATCCCCAAATGGAAAACATTTCCCAAGTTGAACTCGGGTAATTTACACACACACTGACTGGTTCAACTGGTCTTGACACCTAGAAGTGCCACTTGAGATCTTCATTATGAATGAACAATGATGACAAAAAAACCCCCAACAAAAACAGGACAGGGAACATCTCTGTGGTCCAGTGGTTAAAACTTAAGCCGTTCAATGAAGACGATGGGGGTTCCATCTCTGTTTGAGGAGCTAAGATCCCACATGCCATGGAGCAATAAAACCAAAACATAAAACAGATACACCACTATAACAAATTCAAGACTTTAAAAATGGTCCACACACACAAATAGAACAGAATGAACCAGGGGTAAACACACACACACACACACACACACACACACAAAAAACCCCATGAATTAAGTGGACAGGGTGAGTGCTGACCTGTCAACGGAGTGGTCAGGGTAGCGGCCCCGGTCCCTGTGGTCAAAGTCGTGGAAGCGGTCCTGACGGTTGAAGTCAGAATGGTAGCGCTCATCCAGGGCTGCCCGCTTGGCTTCCGGCCAGTAAACATCATCTCGCCTGGGGTGGGGGGGCAGGAAGTAAGAAAGGAGGGCATACATTTCCCCTCCTTAATGGATGACCTCTGTGGAAGCTGGTAAACTAAACCCTCAACAGTCCAACTGTCCCATCACTTGAAAGAATGAGAACTAACTTTATCCATAGAGTCCATTCTCTGCTACTAGAGGTGAGAGTGCCTGGAGGGATGATGTGGAATGTGACTGAAAAGCTCCCTTCTCTTATCCAATATACTTGAGTTCCTCAAAGAGAAAGCTCAGGTCTCCTTCCAGGAGGGGATGAGTGAGGTGCATGTCAGATCCCTCCTGGGAACTGCTCATGGTCACAGGGTTGGCAAGTCTATGGGACAGTTGGTGCACTAACTGTCCTGCCCCGTGCAGATTTGACTCAGGAGACACCCAGTGCAGAGGACTACTAGTAGCACTTGCAATGCACCTGTTCAAAACCATTTATATCCCTGCAATGATTTCAAAGCCTGGAAAGTGTGTGTGTATGTCTATCTGTGCTGCTACTCAAACATAATGATCTACTAAGCACCACTTTCACCCACTGTTTATCCAACAATCTCAAACCACCTCAGTTTTCCATATAAAGTATAGAATATCAAGTTGAGCTGTAGCAAATACTCATATGCTTTTTTCCCCCTTGTACTTCTTTTTAAACAAAAATCACTCATTAATAGGGTTCTGGGGAACATGGCACAGTTCTAAATGCCATGGGCCACCTTAGGGGTGGCAGCGAGCTATGGCATGGCTTACCGTCCATAGTCATAGGGCCTGCGGACGGCAGGCCGCCGCTCCTGCTCATAACGCAGCTCCTGCTGGCGCCGCAGCTCCTCGCGCTCGTGGTGGATGCGCTCCTGCTCACGACGGCGCTCATGCCCACCCGCCGGCGCTCACGTTCCAGCCGCTCCCGCTCCATGCGCTCCCTCTCTAGGCGGTGTCTGTGGAAGGCCAGCCTCTCACGGGCAATGAGCAGCTTCTTGCGTTCCTGCCGCTCCAGCTCTGCCTGCATGGACTGCTCACGCTCACTATGCTCGCGCAACCTGCAAGCAAAGAGTAGAGGCTGCAGGGACCCCCGAGCTGCAGCAGTGCCCCCAAGTGGGATGGGGGGGCCTTGAACTGCAGATAAATTTAGTAACAAGAAGTGCCAGAGGATGGTGGAGGCAGCAGGTTGTGCAGGACCCACACTCCCAGCACTAGGCTGAGACTGACAGCCCAACTTTTGCAGAGATACTGATGATGCCCAACATGTACTTCCCTCCATTCTCTGCTCTGTTAACCAACAGGGAATAGTACCAGCAGAAATGCCTTATCTAGTCTTGTTTTCTGTATCAAGGACAAACATTTCTATGATTTCCTTGCTTCAGGTACCATGTCTTGGACCCTGCGCATCCCCATCCAACAGATAATAACACCAGGCTTTTGAGAAGGAGCCCATGAAGTGGAAAAGGCTGGGATCACCTCTCCCAGTGCATTCATCTGCATGGTAGTGATCCCGGGTAAGACTCAATGATGTTTCATAACCTCGTTGAGCCACTTCTGTCAACCTTGCTATCAGGCTAATTTTTGTATATTTATTTCAAATCACCTTTATTCCTATCCGTCACACATCTTTGGTCTTTCGGGAAATTTTAATTTAGACGACTCCTTTATAAATTTTTGCTACTGCTACAGCTAAGTCACTTCAGTCGTATCTGACTCTGTGCGATCCCAGAGACGGCAGCCCACCAGGCTCCCCCATCCCTGGGATTCTCCAGGCAAGAACACTGGAGTGGGTTGCCATTTCCTTCTCCAATGCATGAAAGTGAAAAGTGAAAGTCAAGTCACTCAGTCGTGTCCAACTCCTAGCGACCCCATGGACTGCAGCCCACCAGGCTCCTCCGCCCATGGGATTTTTGAGGAAAAGTACTGGAGTGAGGTGCCATTGCCTTCTCCGTTATAAATTTTTAGTCTTTTCAAAAGCTCAAACTCAAATAGATTTACTTTTGCATCATACAGATGAATTTAACTTTTATGTTTCTGTGCAGCCAGCAGTTTATGTTGACATGGGTGTCAGTGACGTGAGCCAGAGACCCAAAAGATGGTCCAAAGGCACAGACCAGTGATCTGAAGCCGCTGAGGAGAGCCTGTCCTTCTCTCAATTCTGGGAAATGTCATGATAAATATTCTTATCATGTTAAAAGTAAACATGCATGAGGGTTGGTTTCACTGATGTATTTGCCAGTTACTTCACCAAAACTGTACTCTGGCTGATATGTCTGTTGCCCAAATCAGTCAACATCGCTGGATCCCAACTCACCTGCGAGACTCCGAGTCTCTTGACTTCCTCGATTCTTTGACTTCATCAAAGGACACAACAGACCGCTTCTCTCTGCTGGCCGATTTGCGATCCTGGCTCTTAGACACCTGGTTCACCAAGAAGCATTGACAAATTAAAGCAGGAAGAAATCAACTGTGTCTAGGCCCAAGCATCCAAGATCAGAAATGAAGCTGAATAGCGAATGAAACAATCAGGTAAGACTGTATTCTCTCTGGAGAAACCTCACCTTGGCTCACCAAAACCCAGAGGCATAGACTCACTACCAAGCTAAACTGGAATCCATTGCCTACTTTCAGTAGTCAACACTGAAAAGGGGATTTTCTCAGAAACTTAAGAAAAAAAAAATTTTTTTTCCTTCATTTTGTCAAGTGCATCGAAAACACATTCTCTAATATTAATCACGCAGTGGTGCCCAATCAAGGCCACGTCTGCCATGTCTCAGGATTCCTTATTTGTGTCGAGGGCATTAATTTTTGTCATCTATTACTTTTGGCCCTTGAATCTATACTTTGATTTTTCCATTTGACATCATTTGTTAAAAAGGGAGAAATTATCTGATACAGTAAAATATCTGCACAAACACAGTACAGATATGAAATGCCATAAGGAAATGGCAACCCACTCCAGTATTCTTGCCTGGAGAATCCCATGGACAGAGGAGCCTGGTGGGCTACAGCCCATGGTGTCCCAGTCAGACATGACTTAGAAACTAAAGAACAACAACAAGGGGGAAAACACTCTGACACAGTAAAACAGTGGTAGAAACACAGTGCAATAATGAAATGCCGTAACAGAACTCTCAGCTTGTAACTGGTCCATAACATTCATGAGTTTAAATGGCTGGTCATCTGGCCAGCACAGGTTAACATGGCAGGCCTGAGGCTAGTGGTGGGAAGCTTGGCATTGAGTACCCTAGTCAACAGTTAACTGGCAAAGGTGGCTCCCTGTGCCCTGACCATGCAAACGATGGTTTGTGCTGAACAAATGCTTTCCTTCTGGGAGTTGGGAGAAGGTACGTATGTGACCAGCCCCAGTAAGCCTGGGAACTGAGGCTGTTAACGGGGCTCCCTGGGCAGAAGCATGACTTGTGCTGCTGCACTGTCCCTGCTTGGGGAAGGAGACCACAGGGAGCCAGGAGAGTTCCCTCCAGACTCTGGGGCTTTCCCCACCTGCCTGGCTGTGTGACCTCCCTGCATCACTGGAGCCAACCTTAGGCGTTAACTACAACTATGTGCTGGGCCCAGTGGGACCCTGAGTGGCTCTGGAAATGTGGGTAGTCTTGGGGACCTGGGCCCACATCCATCCTAGTTGTAAGGCTGTCAACAGTTGAATTACGAACATCCAGAGCTGCCCGTGACCCTACAACAGCAGGCAGAGTGAAGTGGTAAGAGCCCAAGGTGGGCACTCTGTGGATTCTGTGGCTCTATGGAGCGTCTGCACAGAGACAATGCACGGAATGAGTAAGAGGGAGACTGGGCGCAGAGGCAGCCGGAAGGCCGGGTCTGCAAGTGTGGGTTACGAATGCACAACGGAGAGCTGCTGAAACCCAAGGCCGGCACTGAACATGGACTGCTGTGCCCAGATGCAGGCAAATAAAGCCAATCACATCCATAAATGAATTTCAAAAGTTTTTTTTTCTTTTAAAAAGGGCAGTAATTCTTACCAAAACTATGAAGGAAAGCCTTTAAACTTTCTCAATTTTAAAGTTCAAAAAAACCCTCCATTTTCAGAAGACTGACAAGCTTTTCTCAAATTAAGCTCAAGAATCCCCTAAAACACACAGAGAACTGTCAAAGGAAATAAATAACCCAGGCAAGAAAAGAATACTCACTCGCTCTTTGGATCCCAACGTTTTGACACTGATAACAGGCACACCTTTAGATTTATCCATCACCACAGTCCGCTCAGTTCCTCGGCTTCCTATAGGAAGAAAGGAGTCAGGTAAGAAGGGACACCTCGTATTGAGAGAAAAGTACTCAACTTCAAGGAAACCAAATGTAGTTTGTGTTGCCCATTAACCACATCAGCCAGGAACAGAAGCCAGGGTGCAATCTCTCACACCCACTGGTCAGCTACCTGACTTTGTGGCTCGAGAGCGCTCTGAAGAGCCAGGTTTCTGATCATCCTGGTCTTCACTCTTTTCTCCACTCCCGTCTTCACCCTTTTTAGCGTCATCTTTTCTGTCAGCCTTCTCTTCCCTCTTGAGGTTGGCAGATCTATAAATGGCATGCAGATACAGATATGTATGAGATGAAACACTGAGGGAACAACCCAGCGAAGACTCCTGCAATGAGCACCGAATGAGGATGGGGCTGCCTCGGAGGCATCCACACGATGGAGAACATGCAGCCTAGGAGAGGAACTCGAGACACCTCTGAGGGCTGGCGGGAAAACCCTCCAACAAGTGCACAGAAGGCAAGGGGGTGAAAGCCTCACAGCCTTTCCCACCTAGCTACCTGACTTTGTGGCTCGAGAGCGCTCTGAAGAGCCAGGTTTCTGATCATCCTGGTCTTCACTCTTTTCTCCACTCCCGTCTTCACCCTTTTTAGCGTCATCTTTTCTGTCAGCCTTCTCTTCCCTCTTGAGGTTGGCAGATCTATAAATGGCATGCAGATACAGATATGTATGAGATGAAACACTGAGGGAACAACCCAGCGAAGACTCCTGCAATGAGCACCGAATGAGGATGGGGCTGCCTCGGAGGCATCCACACGATGGAGAACATGCAGCCTAGGAGAGGAACTCGAGACACCTCTGAGGGCTGGCGGGAAAACCCTCCAACAAGTGCACAGAAGGCAAGGGGGTGAAAGCCTCACAGCCTTTCCCACCCATGGAAAAGTGAGGAACAAGACATCAAGAGAAAGGTCATCTTGGCCATAATCCCCTCGAGAACACTCATACCTGTCAGCACTGCTAGACTTCTCTTTTTTCCTCTCCCCTTCTCTTCTCTCAGTTTTCTTTCTAGCAGGTTCATTTATCACCTGGGAAAGAGAATCAGGTGAAAAAGAATCCGTTGGGAGTAGTAACTGATTTTGTAACATGGTCACATCCCAGGAAGAAAATGGCCCCTTACTTTTATCCCGGGAAGAAAATGGCCCCTTACTTTTTCTACTGAGATCATCTTCCCATGGAGCTCTGTTTTGTGCAGGTTGTTGATGCATTTTGTGGCCTCTTCTGCCGTGGACATGGTAACAAAGCCATAGCAGCGTGCTCCAGGACTCCGGGCATTGGTCACAACTTTGGCGCCCACCACCTTGAAGGAAAGCACACAAGTATAGCTCAGACATGAAGAACCTCACACAGACCCCAACTGTGGTTCCTGCTAGTTCACCCCACTCCTCAGAGACACTGAGAACAGGTGGACAACAAGTGGTTCGTAAAAACTGGGGAGGGTAATGCTGTGGCCTGACTGCTCCTACTCCATCCTGACTGTTTCTCTAGAGGACTAGGATGACAGCAAGGTGGAGAAAGGAGTGAAGCTGAAGGTACTGTCCTGTCAGAATTCCATTAATAATGTAAACCTTGAAAGGAATGTTTCTGAATATGCAGTCAGTCAGGTGGACAGTGAAATAGGAAGACATACCTACAGAAGGGGAGGAACACAGGACAGGTTTACAAAGAGCCCACCCTACTCACAAAACAAAATTTAAGGAGATGTTTAAGGTGCTACAGATACATCTCAGATGCTAGATGTACACGCTAGATGCAAGTTAACTGGCCCAGCCACAGCAGCAAGCTGGTGCTGGGGACACCCTTTAATGGCAGAAGGCCCACAGCTCAGAAGAGGTCCCACTGAAGCCAGGAGCAGTGGCTGGTATTCGTCTTCATTTTGCCACATGGAGTCTTAGCCCCTAAGGCAGGCTTCCAAGGGGCCTGGTGCCCTATTCAAGCTACAATAAGCCTGCAGTATACCCAAGACACTGCAGGTTCCAGACTTAAACTTCCCTGCAGAGAGCAGGTGTCTGCTCTGATGGTCACTGCAGAATCAAGAGATGGGTCCTACGGAGTTACAGAGGCCAGGGTTTCATGAGTGTCTATGAGAAGCAAGTTTAATTTTAAGTTTTAAGTCAAGTCAAGTTTAGTTTTCCTTGTTAGTCCTCAGCATAAACAGCCAAGGTAAACGATGTTGGTTTTCTCCATTATCATTTTTTAATCCTGGGAATGAAGGCCCAAGGCCTGTGCTGGGTCTGACTTGTCAAAAACTGATTGAAGTTAGGGTGCAGCAGCTTATCTGGAGAAGAGTCCAAGAAGCACTGGGAGGAAGGAGGAGGTGGAAAAAGGAGGAAGGAAAGGCAGCACTGTGTGTGTGTGTGTGTGTGTGTGTGTGTGAAAAAGAAAGCACTCAGTGTGTGTGTGTGTGTGTGTGTGTGTGTTGGTGGGGGTTGCCCACCTGGGCATCATGCCCACCCTTTTCATGCCAAGGGAGAGGGAGACAAGCAGGTGTGGCAGAATAGACACAGGCAGAGGTAGCCAGGATGGGGTGAAAATAGGGAGCAAAGACAGGGCTCCTGCAACTCTGTGATCCCCACGTATGGAAATGAGGCTCCGATGGGACCAGCAACGTGTCCTGGTGTAGCAGAGCTGGGGCTTAAGGCTGCCCATAGGGGTCGGATCCACAGGCCTTGTTCATAAAATTTCTCTACAGCTTGATAGTGTTCTGTAATCACCACCATCTCAGAAGAATGCAGGCTGTACCTCTGCCCAGAATTCCCCACGCCACAGTCTTCCCTCCCTGGGTTTAAGGCTGGAAGCCAGAGAAACGGACTCAGGAAACTATCAAATGACTTGGTGTCTTGGAGGCCAGGGAAGCACGAGAAATACAAAGTGGATGTGGGCTTCGGGAACTCCTGCTGGCCTCACATCTCTTTGAATGGGGGTGGACCCAGCACAGGCCTATACACCTGCGAGTTCAAAGAACCGCAAGGTGTTCGAAGTTCTCACTGTCAGGGACAATGATCTGCCACAGACACCATACTGCATGAGCTCACAAGTCTCTGCCCCTGGTCTTACCTTCCCATATTTGCTGAAAAGATTCTTCATTACCTCTGCCCAGAATTCCCCACGCCACAGTCTTCCCTCCCTGGGTTTAAGGCTGGAAGCCAGAGAAACGGACTCAGGAAACTATCAAATGACTTGGTGTCTTGGAGGCCAGGGAAGCACGAGAAATACAAAGTGGATGTGGGCTTCGGGAACTCCTGCTGGCCTCACATCTCTTTGAATGGGGGTGGACCCAGCACAGGCCTATACACCTGCGAGTTCAAAGAACCGCAAGGTGTTCGAAGTTCTCACTGTCAGGGACAATGATCTGCCACAGACACCATACTGCATGAGCTCACAAGTCTCTGCCCCTGGTCTTACCTTCCCATATTTGCTGAAAAGATTCTTCAAATCTGCAGCTCTGGTGGTAGAAGAAAGTCCACTAACCCAGAAATTCCTTCCACAACTGCTACAACCTATTTTAAAAGAAAAGTGAAAGTGAAAGTGAAGTCACTCAGTCGTGTCCAACTCTTTGCGACCCATGGACTGTAGCCCACCAAGCTCCTCCGTCCATGGGATTCTCCAGGCAAGAATACTGGAATGGGTTGCCATTACTTCTCTAGGAGATCTTCCCGACCCAGAGATTGAACCCAGGTCTCCCACATTGCAGGCAGACGCTTTAACCTCTGCACCACCAAGTTCAGGTCAAAAACAAGACACAGACAAAATCCTGAGTCTTAAGTATATTAGAGTCATTCCAAACCAGATACTCCCTACTTGCTCTAGAGGCTGGCAGTACAGAGAAGGCTGGGGCTGGAGGCTGGCCTGCTGTCCTGACGAGTTCTAGAGCTGCCCAAAGGGTGGACAAAACTGATGGCAATGTCCCTTACTATGACTGGTCAGGGCCCACTGGGCCCGTGGCTGGGGTAGCCGTCAGCTACCAGATGGCATCACCCATCCCAGCGAGGTGACTCTGGAACGAAAGACAGGAGCTGTCACTGTGGAGCCTGAGATACATCCTCTCCCCAGTTTCTGGCCTTCTTTGAACACCAATTAAGGATCAGTCTGGAGCAGCCAGCAAAACTACTTCTCAATCAGCAAGTTAAAAAGGGCTCTGGTGTTGATAAATCTGCCATACCAGGGACCCACCAAACCCCAGTATCTGAAAACTCAAAGCATTTTCTCCATCTGCATGTGTCCAAGAAGTTCACAAATCAGAGGGAAAGTCAGGATGGAGGAACTCAAAGGACTCTGGCAAAGTCAAGTGTCCAAATCAAATTGAAGTGACAATTCCGCCCTGCAACCCAGAACCCGCAGAGTGAGGAAGCAGGTGGCTAGAATGGAGAAAGGCTTTTGAGACAGGCTCACAGGACTGTGAGGTATAAATGGGTGTGTGATGGCTAGAGCCAACTAGAACCATCGCTCCCGGGGGTGCCACCCTGCTGACTTACCCTTCTCCTCTTTGGAAAGCTTTTTTGTATCCGAGTCATCTTCGACAGAACTAGAGACAAAAGACAATGTCACTCCAGAAGGAAGAAGCAGAGAGGAAACTAACTCAAAATTATAAAATATGTGCTGAGGTTGCATACCTACCCGAAATTTAGTTCTGAAAAAAATGATACCCCTACAAACGCGTATTGGAAATCTGACCTAACGATAAGATTTCAGACCCACAGGAGTTAATTAATTCTGCTGGGCTAAAGATAATTAGGAAGAATTAAAGAAAACAACCATGATAGGTTGAGAAAAGAAAAAAGATTATGTAATCAGCTTAAAATAAACAAAGAGAAATCAAACATTCTTTAGAGGTAAACTACAATTGCATCAGTTTGGCTGGCCAATTGCAGAAAAACAGCTCATGTGTGTCATTAAACGACCAATGAAAAGGAGATAGCGTCTGGTCTAAAACTGAGAAAAAACAAACCTCATTTTCTGATCAGCGCCCTCACTGGCTGAGGACTCTTTAGGAGCCGGAGGGACTTCATTACAAGCTTCAAAAGCAAACTTCTTCACGTCTTCTTTGCTATCCCCGGGGTCCGGGCTTGAGGCTTCCGGGGGCGCTTCCGCGGCCTCCTCGCTACAGGCTTCCGTGTTCTCTGAGGCTTTACTACTCTGCTCAATTGGCTTCTCTAGCCCTACAGGCTCACAGTCCATCCTCTCGTCATCGCCTGTCTGCTCCACGGGCTCCCTTTTCACTACCGCTAACAGGGTGTCTGCCTTGCTCGACTGAGCGTGTGCTGTTGACTCGTTGGCCAAATCTAAATCACCCTCCTCCGGATGGGCGCTGTCAAAAAGGTCCTCTTCCTCCGCAAGTTTTCTGTCTGGCCCCACGCTACTTGTTTCCTGTGCAAATGGCTGCTCCAGCTCGGAACCTTCTTCTTTTACTGGCTCAGATTTACAAGTTTCCCCCAAAATGTCGAGTATTTTCTCATTTTCTACGGATTTAACAGGAATAGAATGGCACAAGGTTTAATTACCAGGGAAATAAAGCAATCACAAATGCGGAACTGGCACGGCGGCCACACTAACACGAAGAGAACTGCTAGCTACACAGAGATTGGAAAACCCGTGGGTACACACACTTAACACTGGTCACACTACCTGCACTCCGACCGACTATAGAGTAAGCCTCTATGCTACATGGAAGAGAAATGCATCCCAGAGACTTATTTAACCCCCAACACCTTCTGGCTGATTCTTGACAGTCTTCATTCTGTCGGCGTGTATACATGACTCTTCCAAATTTAGCTTCCAAAGTCCAAGTTGCTTAACTCAATGTATCACCATTCACTGAACAGAGCTCAATTTCCAAATTTCTTTGAATTTCTTTTAACAGAACAGTCTGACATGAAAACCAGAATCTCTTCCATCGGTGCTCTGAGATATTTGTAGTCCAGAAAGTGAATAGTATTTGTTTGGAATTCTCATGAAGAAACTTTTTCTTCTTCTGGAATCCAGTTATGTCTCAATGCTTTAAAATGTTATCTCCCTACCACTGCCTGCACTGCCTGAATTAAAAACCACAAAATTAACACACTGCCCAATATCACAAGATCTGTTTTGTGGAGTACAGAGGTATTAGCTTTTGAGAGGCATCCAAACTCTCTATATCTGTTTTAAGTGCTGTGTTCATTTAAAAAGGCATGAGATAGTCTCATCTCACCCAATACGCTTTACAAAATGAGAAATCAGCCACTTTCACAGATCTGGTGATATGGCTGGGTTTCCAATCTCTATGATCCTGGCATGTTCCGGCTAGTAAACTTTAAAACAATGTATACTACAGTAAGGTAACTCTTTAAAATTAAAGATTCCAAATTAGAGACAGTGGAAAATTAGAGTGACTCCAAACCCCGATGCTAAGTTTTTCATTTAACAGTACCTGGCTCCATGGATGGCTCTTCGATTTCCTGCAACAAAAAACATAAATAAAATTGTGCCAGATGGATGAAACCTAGAATTTTTCATATCCTCAAGTGTAGTAACTAAGAAGGGAATTTTTAAAAACACATACAAGGAGCCTCACAAATACAACAGGTGGAGGAACCTGCTTTTACCAGGCAAAAGCCTGCAAGAGAACTGCCACCCCACTTCATCCACCTTAGCCCCAGGCCCCACGTCCCAGGCTGATCTCAGGGGGATTGCTGTCCATCATTACTCTCGTCTGCTTCTGCATTTCCCAGCACCGGGTAACAGTATCATGTTTAATAGTGATGAACTCATCACATGCTTGTCTGTCCTCTAAACTGTCTTATATGCCTAGAGAACAGTGCTTTCATTTTTCTATGTTGAGTTTCTATAAGAATGCCTGACACATATTAGGAAATCGTTTTTCACATAATTAACATAGCATTTGTTTCCAAAAACTCAAAAGAGGGAGGGAAAGAAGGCACGGGTGGCTTGACCCCTTTTCTTCCTTTGCACAGTGGTCTTACCGTCTCTGCCCACTTGGTCCATCAGAGCCCTACAGTATCACACATGCCTCCTGATCTCTTCTAACTACCCACCCACCAGGCCAGCTCCAATTCCTCAACAACGCCCAGGAACCCCCGTGAAGTCACACCATTGCTACTCCTCATCAACTGAGTTTGGTTTTATTACCCCTATTCCACCTCCCTGCTAAACAGGCTCATCTGCACCTCCTTCCAAAGCAGGCCAAGTCCTACACGTGCCTCAGCATTTAGTGCATGGACCACCTCCTCACAGAGAGGCTGCCCAACTACAGTAAGGGGTTTTCTTAGTGTGGAATGTGGTTCCTGGAATCTACATTCCCTCTGCATAAGTGACAATATTCCAGAACTCTAGCACACATTGCTAAGCACTGTCCAGGTTCCAGACAGAAATTCCACCTTACATACACATATATTAACCAATCACCACACAGCCCTAGCAGGATGGTTCTATTAGTATCATCCTTCTTTTCCCAGATTAGGAGACAGGCACACTGTGGTTGACAAATTCACTCAAGGACACACAGCAGAGCCAGATCTGAGCAATGAGTGTGAGAATTGAGTCTGTATCAGTCAGGCCTCTACCCATCGTTCTGTTTACACAGGGAGGGTGGCAACCAACCTTTCTCCTCATGCATCTGATACAGCACAAGTTACATGCACATGAATGGTTTGCACAGTCCATTGGGCACTGACCTGCCATTTTTGGGAGCCCTAGGAAACAGGCCATTTTCATAACCGTTTCATTTGTAATCAATTTTTTTTTTTTCATTTCATGCTGGGAATTAAAGATTCTACACTGAAGGAAACAACCATTTTAGGCAGAATGATTTTCTTAACTTTCCCTAGACGGAAATGTATACATTCCCATTGTCTCTGAAAGGGGCTATGTTTACTGTCCTGACCAGACAATATACACAGGAGTCTCTGAACTGAGGAGACACTCAAGAAAATGACAAGCCCCACTCCTCCTTTCCTTCCTGAGTCAGGCTGTGTCAGCTGAGGAGACATCAACTCTGGAGGGACATCAACCAGGTTTTACCAAGATTTCTTGACATTTGCACCCTCCTTGAGGCTGGCTTCTGGCTCACTAATAACACACCTGGCCCCCCCCTGGCAGAAGTGAATGAAGATCTTGTCTGAAAAATAGTTTCCAATTAATCAGCACAGTAGACATTATTTAAACAAAAAACAAGGACTGGAATAAGCTGACTGTATTTTCATTTCCTCACAAAACTTTCTCCTGGAAATCAGACACTCAGGTTTATTCCAACAGTTTATACCTACAAACGCTGACAGAAAAAGTAAAAGGAAACTTAACATCCACATTTATGCAAACTACACCTGAAAGTCAGTGCACATCTCATTTGTTCTCATCTAACATTTAACTTTTACACAGGTGGCAGTCAAACAGTCAAGATGCTATAGTCATCAAGAGAAATCTGTGTACTTTCTGAGAAGAAGTTTCCAAACAGAGAACCAGAAACCCTGAGAATTCACCTTTCCCAGCTGTGATGTCAGTGTTGGGCCTTCCTCACCCTCCTGCACCCTCATCTGGCCCCATTCATCTCTCCTGGGGAGAGGGTACCTCCCCTTGCAGTCTCATTTCTTACCTAAGAGTACTTCTGCTGCAAAGGAGGCCCTCCAGGACAGATCCCACAGGCTGTCCTCCTAGCCATCATATTAACAAGAGTCTCCCAAATGGCCTGGGTCTCAGCTGCACGGATCCACAGTGCTGGTGGGGGAGCCGAGACGACAAGCCCTTTTCATTAACACATTTTATTCGGGGAAAGCTGAAAGCAAAGCCCCCTCTTCAGAGGCCAAAAAAGGAAACAGACCTTCGGTGACTTTTAGTTGGGACTGCTGTATGATATCGGCAGTAGTCTCCAAAAATTGTAGTCTAACCTTTGATTCTAAAATTATTGAGACATACAACTTACCTGTAATACAGTGAAGTCAGGTGATAAAGTGTCTAAATTGTTTATACTTTCTTTGTCTTCTACCTGTAAAACAAATGGAGAACAAAACTTATGACATCAATAATAAGGTAACATGACAGGACATCTATACAATGAAAAGTTACAGCCATGAAAAGTCCTTTAAGGTGACATTCTAAACACAGAGCACGAATCAAACAGCATTACATTGTGATTCCACCTCAACTGAGAGAAATGTACATAAACACATACCTGCAGATAGTCTAGGAGAATCACTTAAATGGTATCAGCGGGGGTTCTCAAGACACAAGTCAAACAAAGAAAAACAATAGTCTAAGTCAAGCAAAAAAGTACAGCTGGGTAGTACATACGTTCTCCCAGTAGAACGAACACTAGGGTTGGGGCTGCTCTTCCAGGAACAATGTGTAGAATCACGTTGCTGAGGGTGTTCTTGGACTTCATGGCCAACATGACTTCCCGAAGCCTGGATGCCTCCACCGCTGGGACTGCTGCCCCTGGGGTGGCTAGGGCCCGTGTGGGAGTGGCATCTCTGGGACCCCTGCCTCCTAGCATCATCAACTTTCAAACTGAATGTGGGGACAGGAGCACAGGACTGGCAAAGCCCAGGTGACCCATCACTGCCCAGCTGCAGGGGAAGAATCATTGGTATGCCGAGTTTCTATTCTTAGAGCTAGGCTCTGACCTGTGAGGCGAGGGATTCCTCAACACAGAGAGGGGGTTCATAAAATCATTATTGTGTAACCCAATAAATAAATAGACTGTTTGCTATCAAGTCCAGAATGTTAGTTTATTTTTTGGGGGGAGGATATTTTTCAAATATTTTATGAGCATGTACTATTATCACCTTTACATGACTATGACCTTGCACCACTCCTTCCTTCCCTTGACACAATCATCTCAGGACATTCTATGCATGCTCCTAACAACATGGACACGCACTCATGTCAAAGACCATCTCCGCTTCTTCTGTCTACCTGATTAATAGCACATTATTCTGGTTCCTGCCTTACTTTTGCATCCTTCTTGGAGATTATCATTTTAGTTCACACAAAGAAGCTTAGTTCACTGATATGGTATACAGGAGTAGTCACTGTATTACTGGAAGTCATAATAAATGTCTTAGTAATAGTAGCAAAAACCCTACTGTGTTTGCTATACACTAGGCACTGCTCTAAACCAAGGTCAAGGGCCAGATAGTAAATATTTTAGGCTTTGTAAGCCAGACAGAGATCAAATTGCCAACATCCGCTGGATCATGGAAAAAGCAAGAGAGTTCCAGAAAAACATCTATTTCTGCTTTATTGACTATGCCAAAGCCTTTGACTGTGTGGATCACAGTAAACTGTGGAAAATTCTGAAAGAGATGGGGAATACCAGACCATCTGACCTGCCTCTTGAGAAACCTCTATGCAGGTCAGGAAGCAACAGTTAGAACTGGACATGGAACAACAGACTGACTCCAAATAGGAAACGGAGTACGTCAAGTCTGTATATTGTCACCCTGCTTATTTAACTTCTATGCAGAGTACATCATGAGAAACGCTGGGCTGGAAGAAGCACAAGCTGGAATCAAGATTGCCAGGAGAAATACCAATAACCTCAGATAGGCAGATGACACCACTCTTATGGCAGAAAGTGAAGAGAACTAAAAAGCCTCTTGATGAAAGTGAAAGAGGAAGAGTGAAAAAGTTGGCTTAAAGCTTAACATTCAGAAAACGAAGATCATGGCATCTGGTCCCATCACTTCATGGGAAATAGATGGGGAAACAGTGGAAACAGTGTCAGACTTTATTTTTGGGGGGCTCCAAAATCACTGCAGATGGTGACTTCAGCCATGAAATTAAAAGACGCTTACTCCTTGGAAGAAAAGTTCTGACCAACCTAGATAGAATATTCAAAAGCAGAGACATTACTTTGCCAACAAAGGTCCATCTAGTCAAGGCTATGGTTTTTCCAGTGGTCATGTATGGATGTGAGTTGTACTGTGAAGAAAGCTGAGCACCGAAGAATTGATGCTTTTCAACTGTGGTGTTGGAGAAGACTCTTGAGAGTCCCTTGGACTGCAAGGAGATCCAACCAGTCCATTCTGAAGGAGACCAGCCCTGGGATTTCTTTGGAGGGAATGATGCTGAAGCTGAAACTCCAGTACTTTGGCCACCTCATGCGAAGAGTTGACTCATTGGAAAAGACTCTGATGCTGGGAAGGATTGGGGGCAGGAGGAGATGGGGACAACAGAGGATGAGATGGCTGGATGGCATCACTGACTCGATGAACGTGAGTCTGAGTGAACTCCGGGAGTTGGTGATGGACAGGGAGGCCTGGTGTGCTGCAATTCATGGGGTCGCAAAGAGTCGGACACGACTGAGTGACTGAACTGAACTGAAGCCAGACAGTCTCTGTTAGAACTACTCTACTCTATTGTTCTCAGAAGTCAGTCATAGACAATTGTCACAAATAAGTGTGGCTGTGTTCCAATAACTCCTTGGCCAGCTTGATGACTTCCGCTTTAAGTTAGCAATAACATTCATCTAATTAGACTTCAAACCTATTTTTGCAAATGAGGCTCAGGAGGTTAAGTGAATTATCCAAGGTCACATAGGAAGTTAAGTGACCAACCTCTAGTCAATGCTGTTACCACTTAAACAACTGGTTCCACTAAACCATGTTATTTAACCTTTACTGAGAGACATTTAGGAGTTTTCAGGCTTTTGTTACTGAATATATTATTTTCTAATTACAGGGAATAAAACAGCCTTAAAGAAGCAGTCACTAGGAAAGGTTTCACAGTCACACGTTTTTGGTGTTCCTTCTTAGGAAGCTAGTGACTGAGACTCATCAAAAGATAAACAACTGCATACCCTCCCTATCTGTGTCCAAATAACCACCATCGCCCCACCACCCCGCCACAGCCATTCAAAGAGGACAACCTGCTACTGTGAAGGGTACTGAGGATCAGTTCCAAAAGAAATGCAAACATTTCAAGGAATCCGATACGTGGATGGATGGACTGGTGGAGCACATGGTCTCGTTCCTCCCATAGCACTCATGAGACACTCCGTAAAAGAACTGAGGAGGCTATGAAAATGAGGTGCCACCTAGGACCGACCCTTAGAAATTCCTACAAAGAAGCCTCCTAGTTTCTATTTTTCATTGTCTTTTCTGTCTACCTGAGAAATATTCATCGTCATGGAAATAACATAATCCATTAAATTAATAGGTCTGACAAATGTGGTGTATGAATTGTATATGTAGCTTAATGCTACACTATTCAAATGGAGAGCAGATACAATTACTCCTCACAAGACACCATTTTTCAATGAAGCAAAGTGTGCTTTTCAAACTCATCTAATTTTTTACATGTGAATGGATGAGTCAAACATGTACTGAAATGGCATTCAGTTCAGTTCAGTTCAGTTGCTCAGTCATGTCCGACTCTTTGCAACCCCATGAATTAAAGAACATAATTCCAAATATAAAGCTTATCATCTGTTAGGCTATTTGAGCAATTATTACATCTAGGATACATCCTGGAGACCCTGCCAAGGTACCTACAGCATGTTCTTGCAGTTGCTCTGGAAGCTCTTTCATCTCCCCCTCTACTAGCTCTCTACTGTCAGACAGTGATTCTTGGAGGTTATCGTCCTCTTCCACACAGTCTGCAATGCTCCCATTATCAATCTCTGCTTATCCAACACACTTATATCCAACATGTCGATGACCTGTAAGTTCTCCAAACTGGTCTCAACATCCTCCTGTGACAAAGAAAAATACAAGCATCAGATGATGGTCAATGGTCCATGCACAGAGCTGATCACTGACGAGGTTCACATACCTGTCCATCCCCAGAATTTTCCTCTAGCCCGTTATCTTCCAAACTCTCTTCTTCTGGTTTGCGGCCTGAAGGAATAATTTATGGCATGAGATCAATGATATGCATTTTCCAGAAGTGACAACTTTCATTTTTATATGCCTTAAGCACTGAAAAAAGATGACAACCTAAAACACCCGTGGCTCTTCTCCATTTAGAAACACAGTAATCCAAGAATGGTAGGGCCACTCTACCCCCTAGTAGAAGTTGTTGTTATTTAGTTGCTAAGTCGTGTCTGACTCTTTAGCACCCCATGGACTACAGCATGCCAGTCTCCCCTGTCCTTCACTATCTCCTGGAGTCTGTTCAAACTCACATCCACTGAGTCAGTGATACTTTCTAACCATCTCATCCTCTGCCACCCTCTTTTCCTCTTCACCTCAATTTTTCCCAAATCAATCATTTCCAATGAGTCAGCTCAGTGCATCAGGTGACCAAAATATTAGAGCTGGCACTGGAACTATTAGAAGTGTTTCTGTTCTTATCAACTGGAAGTTTGAGGAGCTGGAAATGGATTTTTAATAAGGTGGAGGCAACCAGACCTTTTCCAGGCCTGCCCTTCTTGTTAAGTGGCTTTGGTTAAGGGGAGAAGAGTATCTCATACAAATGTGCTGCTGTGGGGAATTCTCCGGCACTCCAGTGGTTAGCATTCTGTGCTTTCATTGCCTATCGCTCAGGTTCAAAACCTGGTCAGGGAACTAAGATCCCACAAGCTGGATGGCAAAAAACAAACAAAACCAAAACAAACAAAAAAACACACAAAAATTAAAAAAAAAAGAAAATAACAAAATCACAAAGTGCTGCTTTTTAGTTAAGGAATGTGAAATGTGTTTTCCCAGAACAATCACATAAAAAAATAAACACAGAAAAGCAAAAAGAAAGTAAAAGCCTTTCAGAATTTTACCATCTAGAGTGAGCAGTGGAGCTGTCCTATAGTGGGGCATGGATATCTTCCCATACTGTGCTACGTACATATACATACGCTGGTTTTGAAAATGGTACTGCCATTTTATAATCTTTGCACTTAGTATTTTGTGAACAGGTTTCTACATTCTTTCACAGCATTATATGGAGATATCATCATTTCCCCTCAAAGTGAAGATCAATTTTTTAAGGTCACTAAGTATTTTTCAAGTAATATAAAAGTACTAGACATTACTCCACCTATATTTATCTTAAGTGTACATAGAATGTGTAAAATGTGGTGGGGGGGAGAGAGAGAGTGAAAAAACCCAACCCTAATCATTTATACCATAATTTACACTTGAGAATATTCTTACCCTATATGTACTTGATTTTTCCATATTCTATATTTCACTCATGTTTTCAGAAATATTTTATTTAGGAACACAGGGAATTGTGACACTAATCAGTTCAGTTCAGTTGCGCAGTCATGTCCGACTCTTTGCGACCCCATGAATCGCAGTACGCCAGGCCTCTCTGTCCATCACCAATTCCCGGAGTTCACTCAGACTCACGTCCATTGAGTCCATGATGCCATCCAGCCATCTCATCCTCGGTCGTCCCTTTCTCCTCCTGCCCCCAATCCCTCCCAGCATCAGGGTCTTTTCCAATGAGTCAACTCTTCGCATAAGGTGACACTAATACTAGTATACAGTACATTATGTGTAAATAGTCTTGGTGGCTGGCTGGGAATCTCAGTACCACTATATAATATTCCTATGGCAAAACGCACCTTAAACTTTCAAAAATATCAGGAACTCAACGCAGTGGTCTTTATAAATATGCTAGGAAGATATACAGCAACATTTCCGCAGACTCGTACCACTCTAGAATATGCACATTGGCTTTTGCCCAATTCCACTGAGTTAGTAGGAAAAATCTAAGACTACCAGAAACTTCCACCCTTTCTATTTCTACTGTCTTTCTCCCCTTCACAAGAAAGGCAGCAGGTTTTCATCAGACAGATCCAGATCTCATTACAAGCAGCACACACAGGTACATTGCAGCCTGAAGCCCTTCCAGCAGAGAATTCTCCCAGGTAAGAAATGCCCTAACAAGCAATGTCAAGAGAATATGCAGTCCTAAGAACATCCAGTCTTCAATGTGGAAAGCACACCCCCATCGGGATGCTAACCAACAATCACTACCTGGGAAAGATACCCTGCTTTCCAAAGATGAAAAACAATGTGTCTCAATGAATCCAAAATTAATGTGAATGAGAAATATCACTGTGGCAAAAAATAAAGCAACTGTTTTTGGTACTAAGAGAAAAGGTACCCCTCAAATTCTTCCTTCAAAGAGTAAAAAGGCCTCCCACATTCACAATCTCCAAACCAAAGGACTGCATGTTTTTTGTCTCCATAACCTTCTCTCAGCCACAACTTCTCCTCTGCTGGGATTAACCCCCAGTACCCTGTGTGGCTGGCTCGATGTGGGCAGGTGAATATTTTTCAAAATTTGTTTGATTACACAAACACATTCAAACATACAACTCAGCAGTGGCCACAGGACTGGAAAAGGTCAGTTTTCATTCCAATCCCAAAGAAAGGCAATGCCAAAGAATGCTCAAACTACCGCACAATTGCACTCATCTCACATGCTAACAAAGTAATGCTCAAAATTCTCCAAGCCTGGCTTCAGCAATACGCGAACTGTTAACTTCCAAATGTTCAAGCTGATTTTAGAAAAGGCAGAGGAACCAGAGATCAAATTGCCAACATCTGCTGGATCATGGAAAAAACAGGAGAAATCCAGGAAAACATCTATTTCTGCTTTATTGACTATGCTAAAACCTTTGACTGTATGGATCACAATAAACTGTGGAAAATTCTGAAAGAGATGGGGAATACCAGACCACCTGACCTACCTCTTGAGAAATCTGTATGCAGGTCAGGAAGCAACAGTTAGAACTGGACATGGATATGTGTAGTAATGAAATCAGTAGAGCGCGTTCAGAGATGTCAGCTAACAGTTCACACGTGATTAGAGACTGTGTTCTCGTTCTGTCGCTCAGTCGTGTCTGACTGAGTATACTGTTAACACACTTCGTGTCCGACTCTTTGTGACCCCAGTGACTGCAGCATGCCAGGCTTCCCTGTCCTACACCACTCCTGGAGCTTGCTCAAATTCACGTCATTGAGTTGGTGATGCCATCTGCCCATCTTATCCTCTGATGTACCCTTCTCCCCCTGCCCTCAGTCTTTCCTAGCATCTAGGTCTTTTCTAATGAGTCAGTTCTTCGAATCAGGCGGCCAAAGTATTGGAGCTTCAGCTTCAGCATCAGTCCTTCCTGTGTGACCATGTTTAAGACAGAAAAATTACTAACATGCTCCTTGGAAAAGGTTATTTTAGGCTGCAATGTCTAGTGAGCAAGGTGAGTGAAACTCAACTTGTAAAGGCTGCTATTTTGAGGGAGAAAGGTGACCCAGTTTCTATTGCTTTAATTCTATGATAAAATTTAACAGAGAAATATGAAGCCAAAATAAAATTTTAAAGAATTAGAATGTTTATTTTTTTCCTTTCTTCTTTAATTTATGGTTCTAATAAAATCTGCTATTTTCTTGGTATTTTATAGGATAGAGCTCTTAGTTAAATTAGTAATTCTCCTCTTCATAAAATATAGAGCCAGAGAATAAATGGCCAAGTTACTATTAAGTTTACAGTATTTCTCAGAAGGACTAACCTATTTCCACTAGTAGTTTTTCCAATTTCCTTAGAAAAAAACAAAAGCCTATTGACTTTCTAGGATGCAATATTGTGTTAAATATATATGTCATTGATTGCTTCAAAGGATCAGAAAAACATATTTTCAGTTATCAAGATGCATTTATTGCAAATATTTATCCAGCTTTCTTTTAAGCAGAAGTATTTATTAACTGGCATCTCTACAATTGGCAATGTAATATGACTCCAAAATAGTGAAAATATTTCAAGTGTTTTCATCAACATCAAAAGGATATTTTGGGACTTCCCTGGTTGTCCAGTGGTTAAGAGTCCATGCTCCCAATGCAGGGGGCATGGGTTCAGTCCCTGGTCAGGGAACTAAGATCCCACATGCTGTGTGGTGCAGACGAAATTTTTTGTACAAAGAATAACTATTCTGTCATCATTTTAATATTATATCTCTTGTGTTCTTATTTCTTAAAGGTTCTTGATCCATAAATGTTATAAGTGAACACTTGTAGGCCCAGTGTTTGGCATCCTTCTTTCATTGACATCCAGAGCATGCATTTCAGTGCATATTCAGTTATTTTAAAAATCTGCTGCTTGTAGTAGTAACTGGACAAGTCACTTTTCCTCTTTCAGCTATTTAAAGTAATTTTTAACTTAAAAGGACCTCGGTAGAGTGTCTGCAGTAGTAAAGTTCTTTCAGCAGCGCCTTCACCCACCCCTCGGCTAGGCCTTGGTGGCAGGCGTGGTGAACCCCCAGCCAATGAGTTGAGCTCAGGCCCTGCCCGCAAGAGCCAGACTGTTTCAGGTTCAAGTGCACAGTTGGGAGGTGGAGTGCTTACAGTAACAGATCAACTGGCAAAGACCCACGGCCACCTGTCATCATTTCCTTCCCTGTCATGGGAAATGGATGAGTGTGACGTGCCTTTTCCATGTACTCGGACACGACTGAGTGACTTCACCTTCACTTTTCACTTTCATGCATTGGAGAAGGAAATGGCAACCCACTCCAGTGTTCTTGCCTTGAGAATCCCAGGGACAGGGAAGCCTGGTGGGCTCCCATCTATGGGGTCACACAGAGTCGGACACGACTGAAGTGACTTAGCAGCAGCAGCAGTATTCCTGTGATTGGAAATGACTTTCTGCTTTAAGATGTCATTAAGTCCCATGGGAATCAGTCTCTGCTCTGAGACCCAGGCCCTGCAAGAACATGGTGGTCCCCACGCTGCTCAGGGATTTTCCACGTCCTGTCATCATTTCCTTCCCTGTCATGGGAAATGGATGAGTGTGACGTGCCTTTTCCATGTACTCGGACACGACTGAGTGACTTCACCTTCACTTTTCACTTTCATGCATTGGAGAAGGAAATGGCAACCCACTCCAGTGTTCTTGCCTTGAGAATCCCAGGGACAGGGAAGCCTGGTGGGCTCCCATCTATGGGGTCACACAGAGTCGGACACGACTGAAGTGACTTAGCAGCAGCAGCAGTATTCCTGTGATTGGAAATGACTTTCTGCTTTAAGATGTCATTAAGTCCCATGGGAATCAGTCTCTGCTCTGAGACCCAGGCCCTGCAAGAACATGGTGGTCCCCACGCTGCTCAGGGATTTTCCACGGCTGCATCTCGATATCGGTGCAGAGATAAACACCAATCCATGGGCTTTTCTCAGACTTGCCACCTCAAAGGCCAGCAGGGCTCTGGGAGGTCCCTGGCTGGATTCCTAAGTCCTTGGCAAAACAACTCTAGGACACTATATGTCATCTCATCTTCAGTACTGGTGTTCTTTGGCTTTCTTTTGATTGATACCTGTCTCTTTTCAGTGTCATATTTGCCTTATATCCAACTAGAAAGATTTCCTCATCAAAAAAATCTCCTGCAGTGTTACATGGATCAGTTGCTGTTTATTTCACAGACAACACACAGACTTAAAATTCACATCTGGTTGATCTTACATTTTGCAGGCAGAAATTTTACTTTTTACATGGACAGTGATAAAAACATAGTTATGAGCAAAATACCTTGTACAACTAGTGAGTTGAAGAACCCCATTGAGCCCGTTTGTGCAAGAAACACAAAACCTAAAACAAAAAACCCAGTCTGTGTCCAGGGGTGGGATTCTCTAGATCACAAAACCTGCTCTTTCCAAACAGCTGTGTATCTCCCACTTCATTTTGCTACCTTGTAAGTAGAGTCCCATTACTCATAGAGCTGAGTAATACAGCTCATCAACCTGTATTAAAACAAGTGTAGTATGAAAGCTGGGCTTCCCTGGTGGCTCAGCGGTAAAGGATCCACCTGCCAATGCAGGTTCAGCGGTAAAGAATCTACCCATAATGCAGATTCACAGCCTGGGTCGGGAAGATCCCTTGGAAAAGGAATTGGCAAGCCACTCCAGTGTTCTTGTCTGGGAAATCCCATAGACAGAAGAGCCTGGTGGGCTCCTCTTTGCCATGGGGTGGCAAAGAGCTGGACATGACTGAGCCACTAAACCACAAGTAGGAAGGTTGGTTCAAAGTGTGATGATCCGTGTACTGCCCCAGGGGGTGGGCGGCATAGCTTGACTCTGAAGAGGTCATTACTCAAGTTTATCTTCAGACACATCCATGAAAGTGGGAACTCAGGAAGTAAGGTTAATAAAATGCTGACTTAGATAGGTGATGACAGATTCAAGTCTTTTAAAGATAGGCCTTCCAGATCTTTAATCAGTGCCCTCGGGGTGACCTCCAGGAAACCCACCTATTACAGACAATGCTTCTGTAGCCGGCCTCAGGTCTCACATGGGGCTTGTGAACAGGAGTGGACTTGCCTCATGCTTACTTCTCAGAAACAGTGATATTTTGTAATTAAGAGCGGGAACAGCAGAGTGAGCAAAATGCTGATTTCCTGAGCTCATTTTAGCTATGGTTGTCCCATCTATAGTACCTTTTTATTGTATTAAGTGCATTCATTTTTCAGTGTGAATATTACTGATTGTGGTTGTCACTCATCTTTTTGCTCTTTTTGTCATTACTGATTATTAATATTTTGTTTTGAAGTATTTCTGAGCAGTTGGAGCTGCTTCAGCCATGTGTAGGAGGGTGAGAGCCTCATAATTTGTATGTCTCCACAGGGGTTGGGAGGGCAGATAAGGGAGGAGGGGCTGCCAGGGGAGCCTGGGCATTCTTGGCAAGGATATACTGCCTGGAAAGAACGTTTTCCAGAAGACCAAGTCCCCCAGTTCCTGTCCGCAGGATCCAGATGAAGATAAAACCCGGAATATTGGCCAAGTCTGAAGGAGGTGATGTATCATTGCTTTCATCTTTCATGTAATTGGATTTGGAGAACTGATTGGAAGAAGAAGCAGGGGCTTTAAAATGATGAACATGACGTGGGGCCCTTGGACCTTGATGCTAGAAGCCTTGCCCCTAAAAACATCTTTGCTGCCTTGTGTTTCAGGCTGAATGTCCACAAATCAGGCTTTAGCTCTGGTCTAATAAGAGGTCATGGGGATACCAGGGAAGGAAGGTGGATGAGGGACAAGGCAGTTGCGGAGGGCCGTGACAGACACTGTCCAGCGAGAGGGCTGAGCTCTTCTTGAGGGGCCGCAGATGCACACTGTACACTCATCCTGGAACCAAACTAAAGGCAATGCCCCCAGAAGGTAGAAGGGACCCACGGTGTCCACTCACGCAGGGAGGGACTCTGACAAGATACAGACTTGCACCCCCAGGCCTGGTTGGCTTTTGACTGTTTTCTTTCTGCTCTGAGGATTTACTGCCATGAAGCCTAATTGAGATCATTTTAGGTGAAAAAAGTGAAGCATATAATCACAGGTGAATCATTACTCGTCACAGAGTAGAAAGGTGACACTTAGCACAGAAATATTTCTCCATTTGGGGCTCCAAAGCAGAGATTACAGCCCTCATAAAAGGGAAAATATAGCTTCAATCAGACCTGAAATGATCTCACGGTTGAAAACGTGCTTCAAAGCCTCCGCCTCATCCTTTCTGGTCTTCCAGTCAGTGTGAATGTGATGAGCCTCCTTGTAACAGGGAACTGCAGTTCGTCTACTTAGCACTTTGGAAAATTTGTCTGGTTCAACATTTCTTAAATTCTAAAATGGAGCATGTAGATTGGAGATCAATTTCTTGTGAACATAATTTTTGTAGTCAAAGAACATCTGCAAAGTTATTTAACAATTACTAATAAACATATTGGACTTCCCTGGTGGCTTACATGGTAAAGCATCTGCCTACAATGTGGGAGACTGGGTTCAAGTAAACTGAGCCACCTGGGAAGCTGCATACCAAAGTATACACCTACTTAACGTGTGCACTTCATTGATTTTAGAATATATACAGAGATGTACAACCATTCAGTTCTTCTGTGTATTCTTGCCACCTCATCTTAATATCTTCTGCTTCTGTTACGTCCATACTATTTCTGTCCTTTATCGACCAAGATAATCATAATGGGATGATCACTCACCTACAGCCAGATATCCTGGAATGTGAAGCCAAGTGGGCCTTAGAAAGCATCACTATGAACAAAGCTAGTGGAGGTGATGGAATTCCAGTAGAGCTGTTTCAAATCCTGAAAGATGATGCTGTGAAAGTGCTGGACTCAATATGCCAGCAAATTTGGAAAACTCAGCAGTGGCCACAGGACTGGAAAAGGTCAGTTTTCATTCCAATCCCAAAGAAAGGCAATGCCAAAGAATGCTCAAACTACCACATGATTGCACTCATCTCACATGCTAGTAAAGAAATGCTCAAAATTCTCCAAGCCAGGCTTCAGCAATACGTGAACCATGAACTTCCAGTTTTAGAAAAGGCAGAGGAACCAGAGATCAAATTGCTAACATCCTCTGGATCATCAAAAAAGCAAGAGAGTACCAGAAAAACTTCTATTTCTGCTTTCTTGACTATGCCAAAGCCTTTGACTGTGTGGATCGCAATCAACTGTGGACAATTCTGAAAGAGATGGGAATACCAGACCACCTGACCTGCCTCTTGAGACACCAATATGCAGGTCAGGAAGCAACAGTTAGAACTGGACATGGAACAACAGACTGGTTCCAAATCGGAAAAGGAGTATGTCAAGGCTGTATATTGTCACCCTGCTTATTTAACTTATATGCAGAGTACATCATGAGAAACGCTGGCTGGAAGAAGGACAAGCTGGAATCAAGATTGCTGGGAGAAATATCAATAACCTCAGATATGCAGATGACACCACCCTTATGGCAGAAAGTGAAGAGGAACTAAAAAGCCTCTTGAAAGTGAAAGAGGAGAGTGAAAAAGTTGGCTTAAAGCTCAACATTCTGAAAATGAAGATTATGGCATCCAGTCCCATCACTTCATGGTTTCCCATGAAGTGGGGGAAGCAGTGGAAACAGTGTCAGACTATTTTTTTGGGGCTCCAAAATCACTGCAGATGGTGACTTCAGCCATGAAATTAAAAGACACTTACTCCTTGGAAGAAAAGTTATGACCAACCTAGATAGCATATTGAAAAGCAGAGACATTACTTTGCCAACCAAGGTCCGTCTAGTCAAGGCTATGGTTTTTCCTGTGGTCATGTATGGATGTGAGAGTTGAAATGTGAAGAAAACTGAGTGCTGAAGGATTGATGCTTTTGAACTGTGGTGTTGGAGAAGACTTTTTTTTTTAATTAATTTTTATTTTTTAGTTTGTTTTCCTTTACAATACTGTATTCGTTTTGCTATACATTGACATGAATCAGCCACGAGTGTACATGGACTCCCAATCCTGACCCCCATCTCCCCCCTCCCGCCCCACACCCTCTCTCTGGATTATCCCCGTGCATCAGTCCCAAGCATCCTGCATTCTGCATCTAACCTAGACCGGCGATTCATTTCACTCATGATATCATACATGTTACACTGCCATTCTGCCAACCCATCCCACCCTCTCCCTCTCCCACAGAGTCCAAAAGCCTGTTCTATACATCTGTGTCTCTTTTGCTGTCTTGTGTATCATTACCATCTTTCTAAATTCCATATATATGTGTAAGTATACTATATTGGTGTTTTTCTTTCTGGCTTACTTCACTCTGTATAATCGGCTCCAGCATCATCCACCTCATTAGAACTGATTCAAATGTATTCTTTTTAATGGCTGAGTAATACTCCATTGTGTATATGTACCACAGCTTGGAGAAGGCTCTTGAGAGTCCCTTGGAGATCCAACCAGTCCATTGTAAAGGATATCAGTCCTGAGTGTTCTTTGGAAGGAATGATGCTAAAACTGAAACTCCAGTACTTTGGCCACCTCATGCGAAGAGTTGACTCATTGGAAAAGACTCTGATGCTGGGAGGGATTTGGGGCAGGAAAAGAAGGGGATGACAGAGGATGAGATGGCTGGATGGCGTCACCAAATGGTTGGACTTGAGTCTGAGTGAAGTCCGGGAGTTGGTGATGGACAGGGAGGCCTGGCATGCTGCGATTCATGGGGTCACAGAGAGTCGGACACCACTGAGCAACTGAACTGAACTGAACTGAACTGAACTATACAACCATTGGGCTTCCTTGGTGACTCAGATAGGAAAGAATACAGCTATAATGCAGGAGACCAAAGTTTGATCCTTGAGTCAAGAAGATCCCCTGAAGAAGGAAATGTCAACCCACTCCAGTATTCTTGCTTGGAGAATCCCATGGACAGAGGATAGTGGCAGGCTACAGTACATAGGATTGGAAAGAGTAGGACACAACTTAGCAGCGAAACAACAGTGAGGAGGCTCAAGATAGGTGCCTGACACACATGCTACTGAGCATCTCTCTACAGACTCTCCTGGGAATCAAACAGGAGACTGGACAGGAGGGCGTGATAGTTCCTCTGGCACTCTGCCTGCTTCTCATCTCGGCAGATCTGATTTTGTTTTGGTTTATGTTTTGGGCTTGCTATGTTCCTTTATAGACTATGATTTCACAAGTTCATTATCTTTTTAAAGTCATAGTTTGTAGGGACTTAAATTACTGTTTCAGTGAAACAGAGTTTCTTTGTTAGTGTTTACTATATTTTCTGAAAAATTAAGGATCATTTAAGGGGATGGGACCGAGGATGAGATGGTTGGATGGCATCACTGACTCAATGGACATGAGTTTGAGCAAGCTCTGGAAGATGGTGAAGAACAGGGAGGTCTGGTGTGCTACAGTCTTGCAGAGTCAGACACGACTGAGTGACTGAACAATGATCTTGCTTCTTTATCTTGCAGGCAGGCATTGTTCCTTGCAATTCTGTAAGTCAGGTAGGATTCACGTCTGCTGCTTATGGGCCTGGGATTCCTTTTCTGTGAGCAACTGATCTTTAATACCTTTGGATGACTATCTGAGCTCAAATTCATGCAGCACTGCTATGAATAGCTCCCAATTTATTTCAGTGAGTTCTGAAAACTGTTAAAAATAGGACCTTGCTGAGACTTCATATTCTCCTGTTTTTCATAGCTGATCTGACAAAACATGTCTTTGTAAATCTTTTCAATTTAGAAAGAATTTTGCTTTACCTTCTCACTAATGTCTGATTTTCAAAATTTATCTCTAAAACTCAGCATAAAAAAAAATGATATGAGTCAAATCTGTTAAATTTTCCCCACTTATTTTCAACATAAAACAAGTTAACTTGAATACCTATTTCACACATCCCAGGGCTTATACATAGTAGGGCCTCCGTGGGATTGTTAATTTTGTATGTCAAGACTGAAGTACCCAGATAATTGGTCAAACCTTATTCTTAATATTTCTGTAAAGGCATTTTTAGGTGATGTGTGTGCATGCGTGCTCAGTTATCTCGTCATGTCCAACTCTTTGCGACCCTATGGATTGTAGCTCCCCAGGCTCCTCAGTTCATGGGATGCTCCAGGCAAGAATACTGGAGTGGGTTGTCATTTCTTCCTCCAGAGATCTTCCTGACCTGAGGATCCAATCCACAACTCCTGTGTCTCCTGCATTCCAGACAGATTCTTAACACACTGAGCCACCAGGGAAGCCCTTTTTATACGCTATTGACATTTAAATCAGTAGACTTTGAGGAAAGCAGAGTGCTCTTCCTATGCAGGTGTGCCTGACTGGTCAGTAGAAGACTGGCCTCCCTGAGTGAGAGGACATCCTGCAGCTGATGGCCTATGGACTCAGCTCATCCCCGGGTCTCCAGCCTGCTGGTTTACCCTGCAGGCCACCACAATCATGTGATCCAATTAAGCTAAATCTCTCTCTCTCTGTGGACACATGCATAGACACACACACCTACATCGTCTGGTCTGTAGGTGCTATTTCTCTGGAGAACCTTGACTGATTATTAGTGACAATGGATTTACTCCTTCCTTCTTTCCTTCTCATGAGGTTGCAAATTCTGGTCCAGGTGTGCCCTGCTCAGCTTTGCAATCTTCCTCACGAGCACAACCCCTCTACAGGGAAGAAGCAGTCATGTCTGTTGAAAACAAGATTAGGCTGCTCTTCTTTTTTTTCCCCCATTTTTGCTGTGTTCATATTTTCTTCTTTTTAATCAGAATTGTATTTATCCAGGTCAATGACAATCAGTATTCGTTTGTGATGTCTTTGATGCAATGAAGTTTTAAAAATTATCTCAGAAATCTGCAGAATAGAAGGAATTATGCTCAGTATAATTGTGAAGTTGTGTCTGTGTTGTTTCTTTTGTAATTGGGAGTCATCGGTGATGCACAAAGTGTTGCCAAGGCATTTTATATAAATTAGAGTTTATCTGTAAAGTATTCATGGGGGCAACTGCGAATTATTAATGACATATGGAGCAGGAAAGGGCATGGGATTTCCGACCTTCGTTTTCAGTTAAGCGACACTATTTTTGTGAAATAAAGTTCAGGGCCATGCTCTAGTTCTTGCTGAAGGTCTGTGTTTGTTACTGTCATCCTGGTAAATGAGATACCAGAGCTGAGACTACCTGCCTCAGGTAAAGAGCATGGGCTTTGGCCGCTTTCCTGAATGGACTAAAGTGCCATCATTTGCCTGGATGGATTTTCATTTAGTAAATGCTGACAGGCTGCACACTGTCAGCTCTGAGAGCATTATTTTCTACTGCAGAGTGGAAGGTCTTGTCAGAGAGCAAGACGGTTAACAGGTGACATTAATGTGGTGGTTAACAAGACGGTTAACAGGTAATGGTAGATCCCAGGGTCCCTTTTTCTACTTGTTTCTGAGTATGTACCTGTATGCAGTGGACATGAGTGTACATGAATATGTATGCATATTGTGAGATTCAGAGGCCCTAGTGTATCTGCCAGCTTAACAACTTGCTGTGCAGTCAGTCTGTTCTCTCCCCAAGAACATCTTGCTCTGATTGTCATATTTACTCACCTGAACAGGGAATGCATTCACAAATTGAATAATTTAGGCCATCAGTGGAGCACACGAGCGTTCTTGTCCCAGACCCCAGGACAATGATCTCTGTAGAGATTTGAAATCTGGATAACCAGAAACTTTTATTTCCTTGAGGTGGATTCCTTGTCATGGATCTTAGTCTTTGCTCCCTCCCTCCATGAGAAGGATTCAATTTTCAGATAACAGAATTTTTTAATGAAAACAGGACAGATAGGCATCACTTTGGCTTTTGTCATCTTGAAGATATTTACAACCAAACATTATATTACAAATTTTTAGTTTTTTTCCTCTCCCTTTATCTTTTTCCCCTATATGTTATTTTCACTCATTCACTGAGACTTTTTTTTCCTATCTTTGCCCTGAGGTCATTCATCATCTTTTATTTACCCTTTAATGGCTACTACCATTGTCAATGTGTTGATTGTTGTTTCAGCTTCTTCTGTCAGCCCTTCTCATTTTTCTGCTTCATCTGCTCACTTAATGTTGGTGAATCTTCCAGACCGTGGGTTTCTTTTCCAGTATCTTCAGCATGTAGTATTCATTCCAAAAATGTGTTTGGTTTCTATTTGATTGAATTTTTATTTATTCAAGTCTCCAGTGTTCTATTTTTCTTAACTCTGTTAGGAAAACGCACGCCTGCATGCTCGGTTGTGTCTCACTCTTTGTGACTCCATGGACTGTAGCCCATCTGGCTCCTCTGTCCATGGAATTTTCCAAGCCAGAATTCTGAAGTGGGTTGCCATTTCCTTCTCCAGGGGAGCTTTCTGACTCAGGGATCAAACCCACATCTCTTGCACCTTAGGAACTTTCAGGGGAATTCTTAGCCATTTGCCACCTGGGAAGCCCATATTAGGAGAATGGTGGGGATGAAAATGGACTTTGGAGTCTGCGTACTTGGGTCTGAGTCTTTGGGCAAGTTGCTTCTTTAACGTCCCAGCTTGGATTTTAGTGCATAGAGTTGTTAATTGTGGGTTTGCACTTGAAATGTAGTCAGTATTTTAGATGTAATAGTTACCATTATTGTTTTTCTTGTTTAAAACAGTCTGCTGCTTATTTCAGTTCTTTTTAATAAAACATAGATTTTTGCCTCTGAAAATGATTTAGTTTTATTTCACATTTTCCTAGCGGTAGTTAATTTGTGATAAACAAAGGGTATGATGACTTATGAAATCATTTTCATTATTTTATAGGCATATTTTGTATGTACCACTCTATGTATGCCTACCACATAATTAATGGTTAATAAATATTTTTATGATTCTGTTGCAATGCTAACAGCTATATTACATTTTATGTAAATTTAGTGTCATGTTATTAATTTGCCAATGATACTTTTTTCAATCTTTTTATAAACAGTGTCAACGAGTATTTTTATGCTCTGTTTGGAGGGTGCAAGGCTAGACAGTTCCGTAAATAATGGTAAAAGCCAAAGCTTCCTAAACACCCAGTACTGGCAAGCGTTGCTCTAAGCTCTAAGTGCTTATTGGAGTCCTCATAATAACCCACAAAGCTGAACCTGTTCTCATTTGTATCTTTCAGGTGAATAAACTGACCACAGAGAGGTTAAACAGCTTGCCAAAAGTTACATTAATATAGTGACATAGCAGGGCTTCGAGCAACACCTGCTGGCTCTGGATTCCATGCCTTTAATAATTATTCTCTCTTTCCACCTAAATGATGAGGCCCTGTCCTTAGAGAATTTTCTGTCTATCCTTTTACTGTGTTTTAATCTCTTCCAGAATCTGCTTATGTAGACATGAGCCTGTGAAGTTTCCTGTCGCGGTTTACATTCTCCTACACACATTTGCTCAGAGCATATATAGAGATGAGTTTTTCATCTGATAAAATCTTCCCTATTCATCCATGTTCTGTTTTTCAATTTTTGTATATTTAGTATAATGTGTATACTGTGTTTAAGTTCTAGTGGGTTGATATGGATAATTTTCTTTTTAAGTTCAGTAAATGTAATCTTACCCTTTTTTCAATCTATCTTCACTATGACAGTGCTGGGTCTTCTGAGTTCTGCCCTTTCTCTGAATTATCTTTTTCATTTATAGTGAGAATTGATAGGTGTTAATTATCACTGAGAGCGAGATTAAAGCAACGAAGAATCCATTACGCAGAACTAATTACTAGGGTGGCATTTTACAGAAAGTTTTTAAAGCAAATACAAGGATGTTATGAGCATGTATGCCTTAGGAGTGACATTTATAATTCAAGATAATGATAATCAAAATAACATGTCTTTCGAGCATTTCCCTCACTGTGCCCCAGAAGTGTGGCTATCAGTCTGTGAAGGTACAGATGTGAGCATGTTCTCTCCTCACAGTTCATCCTGTCCTTAATCCTTTGCAAGCGGCCAAAACTTCCCTCCTCACCTTGTAAACCCAAGCATGTTTCTGCTATACCCTGGTGGCTGTTCTCTGTTTTATTTTTTTTCTACAAAGAAGTACAGTGGTAACTGTTCAATCTATATTTTTGTTTATGAGTAACTTTCTGAGAGGGAGCAAAGATTTTTGCAGAGAGAATGGATTTGTTTTCTATTCTTCCATTTCTCCTGTGTCCAAAGCCATTTGCTCACATACATCATTGAGTCTGATGATATGAAATGAGCCCCATATCCCAGACATTAGTTTATGGGGTTTCAGCATCCTGTCCCCCTCCTAGTCATTCTGTATTTTGTCTCAAGAATAAGGATGTTGGTTAATTCTGTGTATCATTTTAATGGGTCAGAAGATGCCAGGAGTAAACCTAACTCCTGTTATGTTTGTGAGGGTGTTTTGGGTGAGGTTGGCATTTGAATTGGTGGGAGGTCCTCCCCAGTGAGGCCTGGTACCATCCAATCTACAGGGACCCTAAACAGAACAGAAGATGGTGGAAGGAAGGAATGTCCCTCACTGTTGAGCTGGGATATTCTGTCTCATCTTTTCTGCTCTGCATTGGGAATTTCACCACTGGCCCCTTGTAAGGTCTTTGGACTCAGACTGAAATGTGTCGTAGGCTTTCCTTTGTTTCCAGTTTGCAGATGACACATGTTTAGTGTTCCATAATCACGCGAGCTGATTTCTCACAGAAAGAAAGTGAAAATATTAGTTGCTCAGTCATGTCTGACTCATTGTGATCCTATGGACTATAGCCTGCCAGGCTCCTCTGTCCATGGGATTCTCCAGGCAAGAATACTAGACTGAGTCGCCATTCTCTTCTCCAGGGGATCTTCCTGACCCAGGGATTGGGTCAGGAGTCTCTTGCATTGCGGGCAGATCTTTACTGTCTGAGCCACAAAGGAAGCCAATAAATACACGTATATATACCCTGATTATCTAGAGAATCTGACCAATAAATAGATCCTTTCTCTTACTTTTGCTTGTTGTGACTTGAGAGGTGACTGTAAAGAACACATCCATTTTCCTGCAGAAGGTGATGCAGAACCTGACTTTGAGCTTATCTTTTAGTCCCTGAATTTTCACAAGTATCTGAAAAGGAAAGATTACTGCATGAGGTACTAAAGGATATAAACTAAATCCGATGTGATCCTTGTCCTGGACAGCGTATAATAACATTCCCAGGTTACCATGAGCAGAGGTGTCTTGTCATTCCGAGAAGATCACATAAGACTAGGAGGTCAGAGGCAGCTTCATAGTGAAGGTGATTCTTGAACTTGGGGAGAAGGAGCATGGGTCCCCTGGGCTCAAGGACATGCACTTGGATGCACTGTGCTCCAGGTTTCAGGAGGCGGAATGGCCCTGGATGGCAGGTCTATTCAGAACACATCTAGGGACATAACAGAGCATTCCCTTGGTTTGGTGTTTACTCAAGGAAAATGCACAATACTCTGGCCACGTGATGCGAAGAGCAGACTTACTGGAAAAGACCCTGAGGCTGGGAAAATTTGAGGACAGGAGGAAAAGGGGATGACAGAGGATGAGATGGTTGGATGGCATCACTGACTCAGTGGACATGAATTTGAGCAAACACTGGGAGATGGTGAAGGACAGGGAAGACTGAGGTGCTGCAGTTCATGGGGTTGCAAGGAGTCGGACATGACTTAGTGACTAAAAAACAACAAGAGGGAAAGTGCCAGTATCCAGGAGGAGAAATAAGACCAGGCGGCATCTAAATTGAGGGGCTTGAATGCAAGTTAAGGGAAACTTGGTAGAGTCCCTTGGTAGAGGAATGGGACATGAGTGAACGTTTCTGAGCTTCAGAAATTTTAATTTCAGAATAGTGTGTAAGATGGATGAGTGAAAGAGTGAGAGAGAACCCAGGTGACTACACATCCAGATCCAAGGTGACTAATACATCAGTGGTGGCTTGGGTACCCGCTGCTTAATTCAATTAAAGTCTTCTGTTCTGATTATTTTTTTAATGAGGTAGTTGAACTAATTTATTTAGGAGGCTTAATCCACTTTTTAAATTTCCTCCTTTTGATTGATTATGAATTTGTGAGAACTCAGAGAGAGACATTAATACAATGAAACCTTGGATATATTTCACCACAGGGTTCATAAATCACGTTACGGAGAATTATAAAATGTAGGAAAATTCTTAGTAACAAATTTATTTTTGTTCCCTAGTTTTTCAAACTACATTTGAGACATGTGGCATGCCATTGGGGCATGTTATAAAAGAGAGATGGCTGCATTTATCAAAACAATAATTATGCAGTTTCATAAATTCCTGTTTACAGAACATGAAAAGGTGTGTCTTCCCTCCTCCCTTCCTCAGCTAATACAGGCTGGGTTTTGATGATGGGATTAAAGACCGCTTGTGTGTTTTTTTCATCATGGTGTACTACTGAATCTTGGCAAGAACATCTCATGATCTAATTATTTATTTTAATCAAATATCATGATGCACAGTGACTTAAGGGAATAGTTAGACCAATCTTGGGATGATTAGCAAGGGTTGGTTGCAGAAGGCAAGTACTAGGCAGGCTGATGTCTGACTAGGAAAAGGTTTCAGTGATTTGAAAATCCAGTAATATCTCTACTTCATCTTCTTGTAAACCGTCTTTCCTTGTGTGGTGAGGAAGAGGCTCTACAAGGCCATCACCAGGCAATTGTCAGCCCAACAAACAGTTTCAGTAACTTCTGTGGGCAGCAGGCAGTGCTGCAGCCATGCATTAACACACGCTGCATTCTTCCTGCAGTGCACACATGTCCAACCTTGAATATTCATTGGAAGGACTCATGCTGAGACTGAAGCTTCGATGCTTTGGTCACCTGATGTGAAGAACTGACTCTTTGGAAAAGACTCTGATGCTTGGAAAGGTTGAAGGCAGGAGGAGAAGGAGGTGACAGAGGATGAGATGGTTGGATGGCATCACCGACTCAGTGGACATGAGGTTGAGCAAGCCCCGGGAGATAGTGAAGGACAGGGAAGCCTGGTGTGCTGCAGTCCATCGGGTCCGCAAAGACTCGGACATGATTGAGAGGCTATATAACAACAATAATGTATTTATGCAACATCTGGCATTTAGTGGCCTTGTCTGACCTGAGTAGTGATCCTTTCTCAGGACACAGCCACTTGTTTTAGGTGATTGTTTCTGTTTTGGAGCTTCCAAGATAATAATAAAGTTATCTATTTCATTAAGAAATGGGCATTTACTACCTGAATCCAAACTAGCCAAATGTTTTCTTTTATCTTTTGTTCAAAGATTCCTCCCAAGCTGAGAGTCAAAGATGTCAGTTTTGCGGTTCTGAGCACCATGCTCTAGAGAAGCATCCTTTTGGTGCCCTAGACCCTCAGGCTACTGAGCCTGACCAACAGCTGTCATATCAATACTAGGGACCCCTTTTCTCCTTGTTGGCAGTCGTGGTGAGGGAGGTTCCCTTGTCTAAGTCAAGGAGACTTAAAGGTGCAGAGGGTGTGGAGGGCTGTGGTAAATGCATGTCGGATGTCCTCCAAGATGGAGTCTGTTTCCGATGAGATGAGATTCACTGCTCCAGCCTGGTGACTCCTGGGTTTCATAAAATGTGCACCAATGTGCTCTAAAAATTAAGAATAATTCAAGCAAGACATGAAGGTGTAAAAGGAAGTATGTTATTGTGGTTATTTATTCACTAAGTTGTGTCTGACTCTTTCTTGAGCCCCATGGACTGTAACCCACCAGGCACTTCTGTCCATGGGATTTCCCAGGCAAGTATACTAGAGTGGGTTGCCATTTCCTATGCCAGGGGATCTTCCCGATCTAGCAATTGAACCCACATATCACTTTATGTCTCCTGCATTGGCAGGTGGGTTCTTTACCACTAGCACAACCTGGGAAGCCTCAGGTGAAGTATATGGTGGGACAAAAGAATATTCTTTCAATAGATTTAGTATTCATTCAGTATATTTCAATATGTAGGTCAAATCAGTTGAACTTAGGACTTCAGAAAAACACTAGAGATGCACAGGGTGAGAAAGGAATATCTAGAGGGAAAAATGATAGCAAGAATGGTCACTCTGATTCTATCTGGTAGCATATATCTAATTTCCAAAAAATAATATTTCTGCAATTACTGGAACAACTTTTTTAGGTTCTGTCTTTTTATTCAAATGAAGTAAGAGAGGGTTCTTGGTGTTCAGCATATGACCATCTTAGGAGAGAGAGAAGCATACCAACTTTTAGAGAATCCCAGTTTTCCCACTGTTAGACTGTGAGGCTGTTTGCTCTTTGAACATGTTAAGATCATCTATGAATTCTAGTGTTTATTTAGTTACACTAGGAAGTGTGCTTTCTTCTAAAGTGAATGAATATAGCTTCTACAGTTTCAAATCATTCAGCTGTCCTTTTGCTCCTATGTGTTTAGAAAAGTGAAAGTGAAAGTCGCTCAGTTGTGTCCAACTCTTTGGGACTCCATGGACTATACAGACCATGGAATCTTCCAGGCCAGAATGCTGGAGTGGGTAGCTCTTCACTTCTCCAGGGGATCTTCCCAACCCAGGGATCAAACTCAGGTCTCCCTCATTGCAGGTGGATTCTTTACTAACTGAGTCACAAGGGAAGACTAGTATGTATAGAAGCACTGGCCAAACACCGTTAGCAAAGAGACTAATTCTATGGGTTACTAAAATCACCTTCGTCCTCCAAATGGAGGTCGATAAACTAAAACACCCACTGGAAAAACATTAATTTATGATATTAGCCCTCCATATGGATAGAGTTCATTTCTATATTTTGTTAATGTATTTGGCCTCTGGACAATTCTATGAGATAGATAAATGAAAACAGTTTTTTTTTCCCCCCTAAGAGGGGAAATCAATATTCCCAAGGATGTTTAGTTAAAAGTAGTAAAATTAGCCTCAGGCTTTTTGATTTCAACATTCTTGCTCTTTCAGCCATTTCTCAGGATGATGCATATGGAATTTCTTTTGTTTTATTTTGATGTCGGGAAAGAGCCTGGCCTGAAAATTGGAGAATGCAGCCCTGGCAGGCCAGGTCAGTGACTTCTTTGTGGCCCGTGTGTGGCTTCTTTCACCAACTACAAAAGAGCTTGCACTGGATAATTTTCAGCTAACAACATTTGGGGATTTTATTTAAAATATTTTAAGATGCTTTAGAAAAATTACATCTACAATAATGTATTTTATTGGTGAAAGTTTCCCAGAATATATCCTGAAAATGTTAGTTTCACATATGCTAATATGCATATGTCACAAGTAAGCTTTATGGCCAATTTGGTTTGGGATATACAGGGTGGAACCAAATTGGACCTACTTCTGTTTGTGGTAGGATACTCTGTCAGTCTCACAGATGAGTGCAGAGACTGAAAGAGAACACATGGGACGAAATCACAAGCATGCCAGGAGGGCATTGTGGGCACCTTCTGGGCAAGATTGTCTAGGGGTTGAGTCCCGGGAAGACCCCTCCCAGCCCGACATTTGGAGATGGTTTTCAGTCCCCACATCACCACTGCGTCTCCCACGCTCTGTCTCTTCCAAAATGGTTTTGAGGTGGCTAAAGACTTTGGTGGAATAAGACATAAAGAAGTTTCTTACCAAATATAACCACAGGCATACAATTTAGAATGTCTTAATTCAGACTCTCCTCAGCTGTTGAGATTACTTTAGTTCTTCTTTATTTATGGCAGTGTTCCTCATTTCTGACATTTCTTAGAGTTTCATTCGAAGAATCCTTGACTCTGTTACCTTAGCATGCTTTCTGATGCTGACTTTATGATATAAACCTATTACATGAACTTTCCCAAGGTTAAGATTTTAACTGATCACCAGGAAATACACAGAAGCTTTGCCTTCCAGATCACTGGAGCCGTGCAGGGTCGCTGTGTTGGTGCACAGCCTCTACACCTCCTGATGATGTTTTCCCTTATTATGGGTTTTTACCATTAAAAACCCTGTGGAGCTGGCCTGAGTGTGCCTAGCACACCCAGGCCTTCCAGGTGAGCTCGCCAGTAACTGGGAGAATCACTCTCTATGCCCTGAACCATGAGTGGTCCCAGGAACGGGGCCCTTCCTTTCAGTGTGGGGTTAGGCTTATCATGGTTAAATCACTGTGTCCCTGAAATACCTCAGACACTGATTCACACATGAAAAGCCTCTGTTTGTTGATATATAATTTGAAAATATTTTGTTCTTGTTTCTGACAAATTAATGAGGTTGAGAATTTGTTATAGTGCCTGCTTTCAGCATTTTTCCCCTCTTTTTTACATTTTGTTTTCTGTTCCTGTTGGTGGTGGGGTGCATGACATTGCCTCATTTACCTTTTAATTAACAGCTTCTTTACAGAGTAAATTTGTTTCTTGAGTTATTTATTCTTCTTATTCTTATTTCAAAAATTGGAATGAAAAGAGAATTGGAAAGAAGACCGGGTGCCATGTCTGTCAGCTATCATTAATCTCAAAATTCGCAGCCAGTTCACCACTGAGCAATGATCCGTCCAGATGTACCTTGCAATCAGTGCAGACTTAATTGGATTTTATATCTTTTTCATGGGAAAGTAAGGCCTTCTTTGAAGCTCAGAGTGTGAATAGTTATGTGGAATACAGAAAGGAGTGGGAGGGAAGGCTTCCTTCTTGTAAAGTCAGGGTACACAGCATTCTGTAGGTGACTTTGATACAGACAGGAAGGGCTGCAAGGGGAGCACTCACTTATTCCTGTTTCTGCATTTGTATATTTATTCACAAAATGCTACCTGATGTTTTCCAGACCATGAGGCTGAATAAGGCTGACTGTTGACTCATTTCATGAAACTGACCTCCAAGGAGGTCTGAGAGGGAATAGGAACATGAAGTAAGCAAATGAAAAGATAAAGAGGTGATGCTGCAGAATGTGATATAGAGAATTTTACAGTATTAGAGGGAAAAAAGTCCAGAAAGGCTTTTCTGCGAATGTGCCATGTGCTCAGTTGTGCCTGACTCTGCAAGCCCATGGACTGTAGCCTGCCACACTTCTCTGTCCATGGGAGTTTCCAAGCAATAATACTGGAGTGGGTTGCCATTTTCTACTCAGGAGATTCTCCCAACCCAGGTGTCAAACCCACATCTGTGTCTCTTACATTGGCAGGTGGATTCTTTACCACTGAGCCACGTGGGAAGGGAAGACTTGAACCGAGATGTAAATGGCAGAACAAAGCCACCTCTGTGATGAGGAGGGTTTGCCAGCAGCGAGAGGGGCAGTGAGCAGCACCAAGGACAGGGATCCCCACAGGATTCCAAGTACAGCTGAAGCCACGGCAGTTCTCAGGAAGAGTCGGTGGCTGATTTCACTCCTCTTGAAGCGTCACGCTGGGTCTTGTGGGCAAAGAGAAGTGCAGGGATAGGAAGGCAGGTCAGACACCAGGATGTGCTGATCACTGTCCGCTGCTGGCGGACACCGGCTCTGGCTTTGCACGAGGACTTGCTGGTAGGAAACGTGTGTGCTGGGGACCTTGAGACCCGACTGCATGGGGACGTGGGTGGAGGCAAAGGCTTAGGTTCTGGGGTGGAGGCTGCTCTGCAAGTGGGCTGAGTGTCCAGTAGGACAGCTATGCAGCTTCTGTACTCGCACCCTGGGGTGGGTCATGTATAGCTGTGTGTATGTGCATGTACACATGCTTGTGTGTGCCTGTGTGTGCAGACAACCAGGGTGATGTAATGGTTATTTGTATCCAACACTGGTTCTGCCCACACTTCCCCTGGGACGTGCTGGGGAGACAGCGAGATTCATACCTGGGAGTGTGGGGCCCTGGAAAGTCCAGTTGCTCTACACTCAGCAGTCACATTGGTGCTGGGCAACTTGTCCTGGGTGGATGATTGTACTTATGATTGTATTTTTATGAAAACTTAACGCTAAGTGACAAGGGAGAATTTGAAAAAAAAAAACACAACTTTCTGATTAGTCTTTGTTAAGAGATAATTGTTGACACAGCAAGTATTAATATAAGTTCAGATCATTTGCAATTCAAAGTTCAAATAACTTTTTTGTGAAATTTAACGTGACTCCATGCATATGGTATTTATTTATTTTTAAAATTGGTTGTCAGTTTATTTTCTATTTGATTTTTTAAAATTGAGGTTGATTTACAATGTTGTGTTAGTTTCAGTTGTACTGCAAAGTGATGCAATTCTACCTGTACATATATTCATTGGTTTTTTTTAGACTTTTTTCTCACATAGATTATCCTTAAATATTGGGTAAAGTTCCCTTTGCTCTACAATAGGTCCTTGTTGTTTATCTGTTTTGTGTGTGCTGCTGCTGCTAAGTCGCTTCAGTCATGTCGACTCTTTGCGATCCCATAGATGGCAGCCCACCAGGCTTTCCCATCCCTGGGATTCTCCAGGCAAGAACACTGGAGTGGGTTGCCATTTCCTTCTCCAATGCATGAAAGTGATAAGTGAAAGTGAAGTCGCTCAGTCGTGTCCGACTCTTCGTGACCCCATGGACTGCAGCCTACCAGGCTCCTCCGTCCATGAGATTTTCCAGGCAAGAGTACTGGAGTGGAGTGCCATCGCCTTCTCCAGTTTTGTGTGTAGTACTGTGTATATATCAGTCCCAACACCTAATTTATTGTTTAGTCTGAGTTCAATAAAAAGACAAAATTCTGTCATTTGATACAAGGGATATGCATGTTATATATTTAAGGAATCCTTTCTTTTGTTTGAATCTCTAAGGATTTATTGTTAATCTTATTGGCCTTTTATTATTGAGAAATGGATGAGATAGGTGAACTTAAATAAGCAGGTGAAGTAGTATGTGTGAGATAACATGGATCACGATGGTCCTAAGTGGCCAGTAACTTACTGTTCGTCCACTTCCCTCCAGCTTCTCTGTTGAGAGAGACACAAATCTCATCATGGAAGAAAGCCCTTGGAGGTCCAATCACAGGCTTTCAGTGTCCTGGTGCTTGTAGGTTTGCAGGAGAGTGTCATAGGAAACCAGTTCTTGTGCCTTCCCCACCCCCACCCCATGTCCAAGGAGTGCAGAGAACACTGCTCCTGAAGCTGGAACTTCAGTGCAACTCAGTCTCAGGAGGAGATGTGACCTCGGATGGGGCGGACTGTTGCTCTGAGGCCCTGATGGGACACGCCTTGGGCTTGTGCTGCGAGGTTCTGTCCTGCTCCCTTCCAATCCACCTTTTCTCTGACTCTCCACAGCACTAGTTTCCTTTGGGGGCATTTTATTCCAAGTCTAGATTTAAAATAAATAAATAAATTGATTTGGAATAAAATCAATACACAGAAATCCCTTGCATTCCTATACACTAATAATGAGAAAGTAGAAAAAGAAATTAAGGAATCAATTCCATTCACCATTGCAACGAAAAGAATAAAATACTTAGGAATATACCTACCTAAAGAAACTAAAGACCTATATATAGAAAATTATAAAACACTGATGAAAGAAATCAAAGAGGACACTAATAGATGGAGAAACATACCATGTTCATGGATCGGAAGAATCAATATAGTGAAAATGAGTATACTACCCAAAGCAATCTACAGATTCAATGCAATTCCTATCAAGATACCAGCGGTGTTTTTCACAGAGCTAGAACAAATAATTTCACAATTTGTATGGAAACACAAAAAACCTCGAATAGCCAAAGCCATCTTGAGAAAGAAGAATGGAACTGGAGGAATCAACCTGCCTGACTTCAGGCTTTACTACAAAGCCACAGTCATCAAGACAGTATGGTACTGGCACAAAGACAGAAATATAGATCAATGGAACAAAATAGAAAGCCCAGAGATAAATCCACACACCTATGGACAGCTTATCTTCGACAAAGGAGGCAAGAATATACAGTGGATTAAAGACAATCTTTTTAACAAGTGGTGCTGGGAAAACTGGTCAACCACTTGTAAAAGAATGAAATTAGATCACTTTCTAACACCATACACAAAAATAAACTCAAAATGGATTAAAGATCTAAACGTAAGACAAGAAACTATAAAACTCTTAGAGGAGAACATAGGCAAAACACTCTCTGACATAAATCACAGCAGGATCCTCTATGATCCACCTCCCAGAATACTGGAAATAAAAGCAAAAATAAACAAATGGGATCTAATTAAAATTAAAAGCTTCTGCACAACAAAGGAAACTATAAGCAAGGTGAAAAGACAGCCTTCTGAATGGGAGAAAATAATAGCAAATGAAGCAACTGACAAACAACTAATCTCAAAAATATACAAGCAGCTTATGCAGCTCAACTCCAGAAAAATAAATGACCCAATCAAAAAATGGGCCAAAGAACTAAATAGACATTTCTCCAAAGAAGACATACGAATGGCTAACAAACACATGAAAAGATGCTCAACATCACTCATTATCAGAGAAATGCAAATCAAAACCACAATGAGGTACCATTTCACACCAGTCAGAATGGCTGCGATCCAAAAGTCAACAAGCAATAAATGCTGGAGAGGGTGTGGAGAAAAGGGAACCCTCTTACACTGTTGGTGGGAATGCAAATTAGTACAGCCACTATGGAGAACAGTGTGGAGATTCCTTAAAAAATTGCAAATAGAACTGCCTTATGATCCAGCGATCCCACTGCTGGGCATACACACCGAGGAAACCAGAATTGAAAGAGACACGTGTACCCCAATGTTCATTGCGGCACTGTTTATAATAGCCAGGACATGGAAGCAACCTAGATGTCCATCAGCAGATGAATGGATAAGAAAGCTGTGGTACATATACACAATGGAGTATTACTCAGCTATTAAAAAGAATACATTTGAATCAGTTCTAATGAGGTGGATGACGCTGGAGCCGATTATACAGAGTGAAGTAAGCCAGAAAGAAAAACACCAATACAGTATACTTACACATATATATGGAATTTAGAATGATGGTAATGATAAACCTGTACGCAAGACAGCAAAAGAGACAGAGATGTATAGAACGGCCTTTTGGACTATGTGGGAGAGGGAGAGGGTGGGATGGGTTGGCAGAGTGGCAGTGTAACATGTGTGATATCATAAGTGAAACGAATCGCCAGGCCAGGTTTGATGCAGGATGCAGGATGCTTGGGACTGATGCACGGGGATAATCCAGAGAGAGGGTGTGGGGCGGGAGGGGGGAGGTGGGAGTCGGGATTGGGAGATCATGTACACTCGTGGCTGATCCATGTCGATGTGTAGCAAAACGAATACAGTATTGTAAAGCAAAACAAACAAAAAAATAAAAATAAATAAACATTTAAAAATATAACTCATATTGTGACCAACTTTTTATTATTATTATTATTCTTAAATGTATAATTTTCTTGCAATGAAGGGAGGTCAAATATAAATTATTTCCAATAACATTCAATGAATGACCTGAGGTATAAAATTTTCCTAATGTTTTAAACCTTAATGTGTAACTTACCTTTCCAAATTACTGTGTTTTGCTCCTTTTTTCCTCAAAACCATCACTAAATTCCAAAGGGAGTAACTTGAAGAATTGACCCTTTGTAATAGGAAGAGATTACCACACTAAGTGTTGTACAGTTTTAAGAATTTCTGCCTACCTGATTTCATTAATGAAATGGCAAACTTCCCACACAATAAATATCATTAGACATTTTGGCTGGGGAACCCTCGGGAAAGGTGAGCTGCTTCGATAATGTTAAGTTCTTAAGCATCTGAAGCAGAAAGCAGTCTGTTCTCCTGTTGGAATATGTTTCTTAAACTCTACCTTATCAATTTCCAGAAGGAAAATTATCTAAAAGGCATTTTTTATTGAATTCTAATTAACCAGCTTTGCTTCTGGCTTCTAGGATTAGATAATGTGGGAAGTAAAATTTCATAATCAGGAATTGAGAATGAAGTTTACAGAGGCAGAAATTGGTGGTTCAAATATAGTGTACATGTTATAAAAGTGAAAGCATATATAATTCTTTTAGTCTATTAAGATAAATATTCAAGTCATAATTCTTATTATCTTCCTAGAGAATATCGACATTACTAAGTTGTCAGAGAATCTTCTTCGGGTGGGTTAAGCTTTTATTTAGAAATGAAAATAGAAATTTTTTCCTTAGACTTGCAAGTTGAGGGAGTTAATGGCTCAAAACATTTCATATAATCATATAACACACAGTAAATAGAGTTCAAAGAAGACTCATATTCGGTCTATACAATAAGTTTTGACAGTCAAATCAGCTATTTCAAATAATTTAACAGAGGACACACTTTCCTCCCATTCCTAATGGTGTCATAGTTTCTTGTCAAAGGTGGTCATAACTTTAAAAATTAAAAAAAAGTTCTTATAACCACTTTTATACACTCTCAGCTTAAAACTCAAAACAAAACTCAAAACAACCAAATTTGAGTATGGTTTATTAAATTGACATTTTTCCACCTAAGATGGTTTTATTTGCTCCATACTGTGTACACTTTCATTTAGCCATTAAAGAAAAAGACTGGTTGCTTCTTGAGAGCAACAGGCTAAGCTATGGACCATCTGAAAGTTCACAGAGAGAAATAAAAGATACATCCAAGAAGAACCATCTTGGGATTGGAAACAAGCCTCAAAATCTATTCCTAAAGTTAACCTCTGCAAAGGAGTCCAAATTTAATTAGATCACACTTTGGAACAATTTGTGCCTAGGGCATTTTTGAAAATAATAAAACCATCAGCTTGAAATTAGTGGAAGCTAACTAACAGCTAGGTATGATACAAACAGATGTAGAGAGCTTAACAGAGAGATTAGGAAGAGAGAGACACTCAAAAGAATTGTATGAACACCATGGTCATCCCAGGGTGGCTGCATCCAGGCTCAAGGCTGTGACTTTCAAGAAGTGACAGGAAAGATACTTCAGTGAAATGGTCTAGCCAAGACAAAATTAGGAAAAGAAAACTCTCCTAAGACAAGGGCGATCCATAGATAAGGGAAAACAAATGAATAAATGAATGAAAAACTCCCAGAAACTGCTTTGGAGAAGGCTCAGATGCCAGATTTAGCAGAAAAAGACTTCAAAGAAGCTTTTACTAAAGTGTTCAAAAAGAACTAATGCAATTGATACAAAAAGAAGTAAAGGAAGATAGGACAATATGTCATCAAATATGCAATATAATGAAGTGGATAAAATTATTAAAAAAAAAAAGAAATTCTGGAGTTGAGAAGTATAATTAATAATCACAATGAAAAATTCACTAGTGGCCCCATTAGTAGATTTGAGCTGGCAGAAGAAAGCATCAACAAACGTGAAGATAGATTGATAGAGATTATGCAACCTAAAGAACAGAAAACACAATGAAGGAAAATGAAAGGAACTTCAGGAAGTAACCAATATTCAAATAATGGGAGTACCAAAATGAGTGGAGAGAGAGAAGTAGAAATAGTATTTGAAGAAATAATGGTGTAAAATTTTGCAAATGGGTTGAAAAAAATGAACTCGACTTCGGAGTTCAATATAGTCTAGTTAACATAAAGACAGAAATCCTCAAACTCAGACACATTGTAGAAAAAGAATGGAAGCCAAAGATGAAGATTCAGTCTTGAAAGCAGCAAGAGAAAATTAACTTGTCATGTTATGAAGGAAAATGAAAGGAACTTCAGGAAGTAACCAATATTCAAATAATGGGAGTACCAAAATGAGTGGAGAGAGAGAAGTAGAAATAGTATTTGAAGAAATAATGGTGTAAAATTTTGCAAATGGGTTGAAAAAAATGAACTCGACTTCGGAGTTCAATATAGTCTAGTTAACATAAAGACAGAAATCCTCAAACTCAGACACATTGTAGAAAAAGAATGGAAGCCAAAGATGAAGATTCAGTCTTGAAAGCAGCAAGAGAAAATTAACTTGTCATGTACAAAGAATGCTAATAAAAGTTATTGCTGACATTCCATTAGAAATGGTGAAGGCCAGAGACAGTAAGATGACTGAAAGGAAATGAAGAGTATTGAAAGGAAAAAATGCAAAACAAAACTATCAGGTAGGAATCTTATATCCAGAAAACTATTTAAAAAATTAAGAGACAATAAAAGCATTTCCCAAATGAAAGCTGACATTATCTTTTGTTCCTGTAGCTGCCTTGGAAAAAATACTAAAGGAAAATACTCAGACTGAAAATAAGTGACTTCATAAATTAATTTAAATCCACTCAAAAAGAGTAAAAGGCATTGAAATCAAAGTATTTTCTTAGATCACAGGTGTTGAAATTAGAAATCAGTATCAGAAGGAAAGTTGGAAAATGCACAAGTATGTGGAAATTAAACAAAAGTATGTCTGATATCAATTGTAATTGGAAATGGAAGAGTATCAGACAATAAAATTAATGAAGTAATGATACTTGCTACAATTGGATAAACCTTAAAAACTTGCTAAGTGAAATTATGTAGTCACGAAAGAACACATATTCTACGATTCCATTTATATGTACTACCCAGAATAGGCAAATCCTTAGAGAAAGAAAGCAGATTATAGTTGCCGGGGGTAACGGAGGGGAGAACGGGGTGTGGCAGTCAATGGGTACGTGTTTCTTTTGGGCTTCATGAAATGATCTAAAATTAGACAGTGGTGATGTTTGCACAACTCAATACTGTAAACAAATAATGTCTAAAGTTAAGTAGGGGAGTATTATGATATGTGACTAATATCATTAGAGCTGTTAAAAAATAAAGAAGGCCATAAAGAAGAATTCTCCCCATTTTTTTTCTTCTGTCCTTCTCTAGTATTATACCCTTCCCCCCCACAATATACCTCCTTTGGGCTTACCTGGTGGCTCAGATGGTAAAGAATCTGCTTGCAATTCAGGAGACATGGGTTCAATCCCTGGGTTGTGAAAATCTCCTGGAGAAGGGAATAGTTACCCACTCCAGCATTCTTGCTTGGGAGAATTCCATGGACAGAAGAGACTGGCAGGCTATGGTCCATGGGGTGGCAAACAATCAGACATGACTGAGTAATACACAAATGCACACACATACACACACACATACGTGTACACACACATGCACATGCCTCCTTTACAGCATGCTGTCTCTGAGCCGGAAAGTAATGTGCACAGACCTAAAACTTGTACATAGAGTACCAGTATTCATGGGGTACCTGGTTTAGATTTCCAAATATTTATGGAGAACGTTCAAGTGCCACTATGGTAATAGATTTCAACTGTGAATGTAAGAAAATAAGGAATTTTCAGAAATGGTGTTATGTTGTGGCATACGTGGGTAGAGCAAGCAGGAGAGCTGGGAAGGAGGGAGGGCAACAGCGACCCCATACTGAGTGCCAGCAGACCCCCACAGCACCTTGGCGCTGGTGACTTTGCATTACACCAACTACAGTGTGTTTTTGCTGCACCACACAGTTCAGTTCAGTCGCTCAGTTGTGTCTGACTCTTTGCGACCCCATGGATTTTGCAGCACGCCAGTCCTCCCTGTCCACCACCAACTCCTGGAGTCCACCCAAACCCATGTCCATTGAGTTGGTGATGCCATCCAGCCATCTCATCCTCTGTCGTCCCCTTCTGCTCCTGCCCTCAATCTTTCCCAGCATCAGGGTCTTTTCAAATGAGTCAGCTCTTTGCATCAGGTGGCCAAAATATTGGAGTTTCAGCTTCAACATCAGTTCTTCCAGTGAACATCCAGGACTGATATCCTTTACAATGGACTGGTTGGATCACCTTGCCGTCCAAGGGACTCGCAAGAGTCTTCTCCAAAACCACAGTTCAAAAGCATCAGTTCTTCAGTGCTCAGCTTTCTTTATAGTCCAACTCTCACATCCATACATGACCACTGGAAAAACCATAGCCTTGACTAGACAGACCTTTGTTGGCAAAGCAATGTCTCTGCTTTTTAATATGCTGTCTAGGTTGGTCATAACTTCCCTTCCAAGGAGTAAGCGTCTTTTAATTTCATGGCTGCAGTTACCATCTTCAGTGATTTTGGAGCCTCCCAAAATAAAGTTTGACACTATTTCCACTGTTTCACCACCTATTTGCCATGAATTGATGGGACCAGATGCCGCGATCTTAGTTTTCTGAATGTTGAGCTTTAAGCCAATTTTTTCACCCTCCTTTCACTTTCATCAAGAGGCTCTTTAGTTCTTCACTTTCTACCATAAGGGTGGTGTCATCCGCATATCTGAGGTTATTGATATTTCTCCCAGCAATCTTGATTCCAGCTTATGCTTCATCCAGCCCAGCATTTCTCTTGATGTACCCTGAATGTAAGTTAAATCAGCATGGTGACAATATACAGCCTTGACGTACTCTTTTTCCTATTTGGAACCAGTCTGTTGTTTCATGTCCAGTTCTAACTATTGCTTCTTGACCTGCATACAGATTTCTCAAGAGGCAGGTCAGGTGGTCTGGTATTCCCATCTCTTTCAGAATTTTCCACAGTTTATTGTGATCTACACAGTCAAAGGCTTTGGCATAGTCAATAAAGCAGAAATAGATGTTTTTCTGGAGCTCTCTTGCTTTTTTCCTATTTGGAACCAGTCTGTTGTTCCATGTCCAGTTCTAACTGTTGCTTCCTGACCTGCATACAGATTTCTCAAGAGGCAGGTCAGGTGGTCTGGTATTCCCATCTCTTTCAGAATTTTCCACAGTTTATTGTGATCTACACAGTCAAAGGCTTTGGCATAGTCAATAAAGCAGAAATAGATGTTTTTCTGGAACTCTCTTGCTTTTTCCATGATCCAGCGGATATTGGCAATTTGATCTCTGGTGCCTCTGCTCAATAAGATCCTCTAAAACATAACCCAAATCTTGATCCTCAGAAACTTGCAATATTGTGTTTTCAGAGCAAGGGAGGATTAAAGTAGCAGATATCTGAGTGCCGAAGAATCAATGCTTTTGAACTGTGGTGTTGGAGAAGACTCTTGAGAGTCCCTTGGACTGCAAGGAGATCCAACCAGTCCATTCTGAAGGAGATGAGCCCTGGGTGTTCATTGGAAGGAATGATGCTGAAGCTGAAACTCCAGTACTTTGGCCACCTTATGCAAATAGTTGACTCATTGGAAAAGACTCTGATGCTGGGAGGGTTTGGGGGCAGGAGAAGGGGACGACCGAGGATGAGATGCCTGGATGGCATCACCGACTCGATGGACATGAATCTGAGTGAACTCCGGGAGTTGGTGATGGACAGGGAGGCCTGGCGTGCTGCGGTTCATGGGGTTGCAAAGAGTCGGACACGACTGAGCTACTGAACTGAACTGATGATATGTTTGCTAATCAGCTGGCCCAAAGATAAAAGATTGGCTACGGTTATTCAGATACATACTGGTGTAGTCAGCATGATCCTTTGAATGTGGAAAAAGCAAAATTGTTGAAATCAGAGGGAGATTTGAATATGCTGCTGACTCTCAGGATCCAGCCCCAGTGGATCCAGGGAATTTGAAGCAGGGACAGAGTCGGCATCCTAGGAAAGAACTATTTAATTAGAAATATAAAGAGAGATTAGGAAAGAATAGTGCAGTAGGAAAATTAGTGGAGAAAAGAGGCTGAATATCTTGGTTTATGCGGAAAACCAATAAAACTCCGAGACAAGGAGTTTGCACCACGTGTGTAGGCCACAGGTGTCTTCCTGGTCTCTTGAAGGAGTGAGGACACAAAGTCCCC
>SJXQ01003867.1:327125-346337 GCA_006408695.1 Aepyceros melampus | reverse complement strand
AAGTGGATTGTAGAAATCTCTGAGGCTTTGAAGAATTACTTTGTAAATCAAACTAAGTGTTTTACATTGGCTTTGAATACTGTTGTGAGTCCTCTAAATTTTATTTCATTGTTTTCTCAAAGCCATTTGGAAATCTTTAATCAAAGCATTCAAAGAATGTTCACATTTGAAGATGTCAGAAAAAGAAAATCATTGCAAACAAAGCTTGCAAACAGAAAAACATAGAGATCTATTTCTTCGAAACAAGAGAGGAACTAAACAAACACGTGGCATTTAAGATGCTTGCTGAGAACTCTTCAATGATTTTCCAGTGACCTTCCGTTAGCCTTAGAATTAAAGTGAGATCCTTCAAACTACAAACAATTGACTTATAAACAGAGTTGAAAGAAACTCATTCTCAAGTTTGGGAAAGGACTGGGAATAAGGCAGTATGTGCTGAGTTTTTAGGAGATGGTGATGCAAGAGTGAGAGATGGTCACCAAGGAGGCCTAAGATAGGAGTGTAGCTTGGGAATGGCTAGGGACGCAGGACTGGCAGCAGAGTTGCTTCCAAGTTGGCAAGCAAGTGACCTGACGTTAAACTGGGGTAGTTTGGAAAGAAGCCTGGGAGTGTGCGGAGACTGGACATTAGGCAGAGCAGGGACTCCTGCCTATTTGCGTTTTTTTTTTTTTTCTGAACGCTGAAAACCAGGACTAGGGTCAGGCAAGAAAGGTATCAGGTGCACAAAATGTAAGGTGGCATTCCCTCACAGATGTGTGTAAGCACACCCGAAACCTTGAGAATGAGTTCCTCTTTAAAGGTGGTGCCCTAGGTGCTTCTCTTCCTTGGCTCTAGTCCAGGCTTTGTGGAAAGCACGTTCTCTCTACATCCAAACACGAGTTATCCAATCTAGCTGAACATCATAGTTACCTACAGAATTATTCTTGTGTTATTTTTTAAATGCAGATTTAAAAATATAGATCTCTATATCTACAGGTCAAATATACTGAAGTAGAGTCTCTAAGGAACAAAAACAAAGCTACTTCAGTGATTCTGGTGTATGATGTCTATAGGATACACTGGCCTTCAGCACTTAGGTGCTGTTGCTTTGTGTCTGACCTCACAGCTTGATCCTGGTTGTTAACTCGGTGGGTGATATTAAACTCTTCCTTGGCTCTAGTCCAGGCTTTGTGGAAAGCACGTTCTCTCTACATCCAAACACGAGTTATCCAATCTAGCTGAACATCATAGTTACCTACAGAATTATTCTTGTGTATTTTTTAAATGCAGATTTAAAAATATAGATCTCTATATCTACAGGTCAAATATACTGAAGTAGAGTCTCTAAGGAACAAAAACAAAGCTACTTCAGTGATTCTGGTGTATGATGTCTATAGGATACACTGGCCTTCAGCACTTAGGTGCTGTTGCTTTGTGTCTGACCTCACAGCTTGATCCTGGTTGTTAACTCGGTGGGTGATATTAATAAAACACATCCCTTTGTCATATGCATTCTGAACCAACTGAGAGATAGATGCAGGATCCATGTATGAATTAAAGAATAGCATCATTGGCTAATCCTAAAGGAAATCAACCCTGAATATTCACTGGATTGATGCTGAAACTGAAGCTCCAATACGTAAGGGCCACCTGATGTGAAGAGCCGACTCACTGGAAAAAACCCTGATGGTGGGAAACATTGAGAGCAGGAGGAGAAGGGGATGTCAGAGGATGAGATGGCTGGATGGCATCATCAACTCAATGGACATGAATTTGAGCAAACTTCAGGAGATAGTGAAGGACAGGGAAATCTGGCAAGCTACAGTTTATGGGGCTCAAAGAGTTGGACGCGACTTAGCAACTGAACAACAACAACATCACTGGTTAAAGAAGAGAGCACAAAGGAAATTAGAAAATATTTGGAACTGAATATATCAAAAATTGTGGAATGTCGGGAACACAGTGCTTAGATGAAAATTTATAGCATTAAATAGTTGTATTGGAAATAAAAAAATTTTCAAATCAATGAGCCCTGTTTCTACTGTAAGAATCTAGTAAAAGAAGAGCAAATTAAATCCAAACCAAGTGGAAGGAAGGAAATAACAAAATTAAGAGCAGAGCTCAACAAAACTGAAAACAGGAGAAAAATCAAATTATAAGTAGATTCTATGAAAAGATCAGTAAAATTTCTAAACCTTTGCCCAGACTGATCAGGAAAAAGAGAAGCTACAAATTACCAACACTAGGAATGAAAGAAGAGACATCACTAACAATCATACAGATATTAAATGGACAATAGGAAATACTGTGGACAGCTTTATGTCAATAAATTTGACAAAGTGGATCGAAAAATCTTGAAAAGCACAAATTACCAAAAGTTCATTCAAGAAGATACACTCAGGATAACTTTATAGCTATTAATTTCTTTCATAATGAAACATCTTCCCCTCAAAAAAACTTTCCTGGTGAATTCTGCCAAGCACTACCAAGGGAAAAAATAATACTACTGCCATACAAACTCTTCAATCAAATAGAAGAGCAGCAAAATTTTCTCAACTAATTTTACAAGGCTTGTGTTATCCTGATACCAAAACCACACAGACATAATAAGAAAAGAAAACTACAGACCAATATCCCTCACATAGATGCAAAATTTTAACAAGATATTAGCATGCCTAATCCAACAACATATGAAAATGATATTGCACAATGAAGAAATGGGGTTTACCCCAGGAATGCAAAGCTGTATCTGTCAATGCAATCAATGTAATTTACCATATTAACATATTTTAAAAAGAAGAACATTATTATACAAAGGTTTTTTTGAAGAGAAGTCCCTCTGTAGCTAAATTTAATGGTGAAAGACTGAATGATCTGTCTCTTCCTCAGAACAAGAATAATGCAAGTATATTTTCTCTGATCATTTCTATTCAACATTGTAGTGGAGGTTCTGGCTAGTGTAAGAGGTCAAGAAAAAAAAAGGTATAAAGATTGAATAGGAAGAAATAAAACTGCTTTGTGAACAGATGAAATGTTCATCTACATAGAAAATTCAAAACAATCTATCAAAAAGTTACTAAAACTAAAAGTGCATTTAGCAAGTTTACAAGATACAATGCAATATACTAGCTATCAACAACTGGAAATTGAAGTAAAAATGCCATTTAAAGTATAAAATTCGGACATACTCATGTATAAATCTAACAGACTATGTACAAGATTTCGTTGCTGAAAGAAATTTTAAAAGACCTAATAAATGGAGAGATATGTCATATTTATGGACTGGAAAATTCAGAGCTAAAATATAATTCTCTCTGACTGATCTATAGATTCAATGCAATACTAATCAAAATCCCTGCAGGAGTTTTTGATAGAAGTTTGCAAGTTGACTCTAACATTTGCATTCACGTGCAAAAATATAACACCAACTTTACTGCTAGATAAAATGATACTGGTAAACATTTATTGAATGCTTACTGTGTCCCAGGTATTGCTTCATGCACTCTGAATGCAGTCAGTCCTAAAGGAAATCAATCTTGAACATTCATTGGAAGGACTGAAGCTGAAGTTGAAGCTCCAATACTTTGGCCACCTGATGTGAAGAACTGACTCATTGGAAAGGACCCTGATGCTGGCAAAGATTGAAGGCAGTTGAAGGGGATGACAGAGGATGAGATGGTTGGAAGGCATCACTGACTCAACAGACATGAGTTTGAGCAAACTCTGGGAGTTGTCGAAGGACAGAGAAGCCTGGTGTGCTGCAGTTCTTGGGGTCATAAAGAGTCGGACACGACTGAGCTACTGAACAACTCTGAATGCATTAAGAAATTGAATTTTCACAACAACCTTTTAAGGGACATGAAATAGTGTTATACTCATTTGATGGATATACAGACACAAAAAGGGGAAGTATAACTTGTCTGAATTTTATGAGCTTTTGGACTGATTCAATTGGAACCAGACTCTGGTTGTTTAATTACTTAGAACCACCAGTTTCTGTACTAATTAGCTACAAAATCTTAGTGGCAAATAATAATCAGCATTTAGGTTCCACACGTCTGCAGGTTGGCTGGCATGGGTTTGCCAGTATCAGCTGGGCTCAGCTGGGCAGCTCCAACTGTAGGTTGAGGTCATGTCTGTTCTACATGAATCTCACTCTCCTTGAATTATTGGCTTAGTCATGGCCTGTTTTTCACTTGGTGATAACAGAAACAAGAAAGGGGTCCTCCCATTAGAACTAAGGCCTACATCAATCTTTATACGATTTCCTCCTTTAATTGCCCAAACAAAGAGGGAGCAAGCAGAAAACTGAAGGATTCTCCAGCACAGCAAGGAAGATTCCCCGCACCACCAGTGTGCTTATAATGGGGAAGAGACAGCAAGCCTCCCATGGGTAGGATGTCTCCAGAAAGTCAAATGCCACTTCTGTCAGTGACATTTCTAACACCTGATGGAAGATCAATGGATGTTAGATTTTTGTCTCTCTTTGTGTCTTACCAGGAAGGGAGTGAAGGGTGAAACCTCCTGTCTACCATGTCCCTGAGGACATAAAAGTATAAAGAGAACTTTATATTTAAGGGCCAAGGAGAAATAGAGAAAAGAGCTTTTTCTGTCCTAGAAGGTGAGGACTGGCTTCTACACTTCATGATATCCGTCTTCCAGTGTCTATCAGAACTATCGACTATAGAAGGATCTCAAGAAATATTTGCAGTTGAATATTTAAGAGAAACTACTGTGTTTTCATCCTTGAAAAATAACCTCTCAAATTTTCCCTTCTCGAACTCACTTCCTGCGGTTCTTCTCAGCTGGGCAAGAGAAACACTAGTTTGCATTCTGAGGAATATTTTGGCCTTTTTTTTTCAGTTACCCCAAGTTCCTTCAGTGTGGCACAGAAGATACTTGTACGGCTAGGGTTTATACTTGATTTCAAGGACTTCCCTGGTGGTATGGTGAATAAGAATCTGCCTGCCAATGCAGGAAACATAGATTCAATCCCTGGTCTAGGAAGATTCTACATGCCACGGAGCAACTAAGCCTGTGAGTTACAGCTACTGAGCCCAAGCTCTAGAACCTGGGAGCTGCAACTATTGAAGCCTGCCCTATAGCCCATGATCTGCAACAAGAGAAGCCACCACAATGAGAAGCCTGAGCACTGCAATGAAGAGTAGACCCCTCTCACCTCTGTTAGAGACATCCTGCATGCAGCAATGACAATCCAGTGTAATCAAAAGTAAATGAAGTGAAAGTCACTCAGTTGTGTCCGACTCTTTGGGGCCCCGTGGACTATACAGTCCATGGAATTCTCTAGACCAGGATACTGGAGTGGGTAGCCTTTCTCTTCTAAAGGGGATCTTCCCAACCCAGGATTGAACTCAGGTCTTCCACATTGCAGGCAGATTCTTTACCAGCTGAGCCACCAGTGAAGCGAAAGTAAATAAATAAATTAAAAAAAAAACTATTTCAGAACTACCCCTGCTAGCGAGACTGGCAAAATTTGTTGTTTGCGTGTGTGTGCGCGCACACTTGCACGCACGCACACTATTGCATTTGTGGTTGTGATTTGTGTGTGTGTGTGTTTCTGTGCTTTGAACAGAGTTTCCATAAGAAAAAGAAAGGCAAGATGTTGCCCAGCTGTATTGTTCTGGCAGGACTGTTTCACATAATTCTCTGTGGAAGTTTCTACAGTGCTCCTCTCCCTTCCTGGCTTCCTGTTTATATAGAATGGCAAAGATTTACTGAGTCTTTCCAGCTGTAGCCAAAGTCATCACAGAGACAGTTTCAGACGTCCATTCTGAGGTGGGAGAGTGTAGGAGGGGAGGTAAGGAGGGCTGTTCCCTAATTATATAAACCACTCATCAGTGGAAGGAATTTAGGGTAGGCAACTAATATATTGTGCCCACTCCAGAGGATGTGTTTCAGCATAGCTAGAATACCTTCCAGCATGAGTTTTCTAGGAAATCATGATGGAAATGCTAAGGTCTTAAGGATGGGAATGCACTCCCCACTCCCCTCCGGTTTCTAGTCAAGTTCATTGTGCATCAGACCCATCTCCACCTCCTCCTCAGACTTTCGCAACCTCACTTGTCTCCTGGACTCTCTGCGACTTGTGTTGTTATGGCAATAGTCTCTGTGTGGGTCCAAGTGGTTCCCTTTCTGGAGTCTGAGGCCTAGACTCTGGCTTTTCTCATTCTTCCCTAACTCAAATACAACCGATGGGTGTAGGGTCTAGTTTACCCAGGCAGTTAATGCAACAGGGAAGAACAGGTGAGTTAATGCCACATGTACTGAACTTTGATCTACTGGAAAAGGAGACAGGGGTGAGCCAGCAGGTGAACTCCCTCTCCATCCTTTCTCTCCATTAACATATAAAGCATTGATTCTCAGCAGGGCTTCCCAGGTGGTGCTAGCGGTAAAGAACCCACCTGCCAATGCAGGAGATGTAAGAGACATGGGTTTGATCCCTGGGTCAGGAAGATCCCCTGGTGGAGGGCATGGCAACCCACTCCAGTATTCTTGCTGGAGAATCCCATGGACAGAGGAGCCTGGAGGGCTACGGTCCAAAGGATCACAAAGAGTCAGACATGACTAAAGCAACTTAGCATGCATGCAGGCACATGCATCCTATTTTCTCTCTCTGTACATGCTCAGTGATTTATTTACCTCCTTTATCTCTTTTCAGTGCATGGTATTACCATGTTATCAAGTTGTCCAAGTGAGCAAAGGAATCATCTTTGACCATTCCTCTCTTTTATCACCACTATACTGAATTAGTCACCAGGCTTTCAACTCTGCTTCCTTAATAGCTCTTTCAGCATCCATTGTCCTCCAGCCCTAAGACTCCAGATAAGGCTTTTTAAATTTTTTATCTGGATTAATCTCCCTGCTTCCAGGGGTCTTACATTCTTCCAATCAATTCTCTACACAATGGCAAGAATTATCTTTCAAAAACCTGAATCCTTTATTTAGGTTATTTCAAAGTTTATCTTGAGAAAGAAGAATGGAACTGGAAAAATCAACCTGCTTGACTTCAGGCTATACTACAAAGCAACAGTCATCAAGACAGTATGGTATGGGCACAAAGACAGAAACATAGATCAATGGAACAAAACAGAAAGCCCAGAGATAAATCCACGCACCTATGGACACTTTATCCTTGACAAAGGAGGCAAGAATATACAATAGAGAAAAGACAATCTCTTTAACAAGTGGTGCTGTGAACACTGGTCAACCACTTGTAAAAGAACGAAACTAGAATACTTTCTAACACCACACACAAAAATAAACTCAAAATGGATTAAAGATCTAAACAATAATCAGACCAGAAACTATAAAACTCCTAGAGGAAAACATAGGCAAAACACTCTTTGACATAAATCACAGCAGGATTCTCTATGACCCACCTCCCAGAGTAATGGAAATAAAAGCAAAACTAAACAAATGGGACCTAATTAAACTTCAAAGCTTTTGCACAATGAAGGAAACTATAAGCAAAGTGAAAAGACAGTCTTCAGAATGGGAGAAAATAATAGCAAATGAAGCAACTGACAAAGAATTAATCTCAAAAATATATAAGCAACTCCTGTAGCTCAATTCCAGAAAAATAAGCAACCCAATCAAAAAGTGGGCCAAAGAACTAGGGAGGTGGGGGTCGGGATTGGGAGTTCATGTACACTCGTGGCTGATTCATGTCAATGTATAGCAAAGTGAATACAGTATTGTAAAGCAAAACAAACTAAAACATAAAAATTAATTTAAAAAAAAGAAAAAAAAGAAAAGAACCAAGCAGACATTTCTCCAAAGAAGACAAACAAATGGTTAACAAACACATGAAAAGATGCTCAACATCACTCATTATCAGAGAAATGCAAATCAAAACCACAATGAGGTACCATCTCATGCTGGTTAGAATGGCTGCTATCAAAAAGTCTATAAACAATAAATGCTGGAGAGGGTGTGGAGAAAAAGGAACCCTCTTACACTGTTGGTGGGAATGCAAACTAGTACAGCCACTATGGAGAACAGTGTGGAGATTCCTTAAAAAACTGGAAATAGAACTGCCATATGACCCGGGAATCCCACTGCTGGGCATACACACTGAGAAAACCAGAATTGAAAGAGACAAGTGTACCCCAGTGTTCATTGCAGCACTGTTTACAATAGCCAGGACATGGAAGCAACCTACAAGTCTATCAGCAGATGAATGGATAAGAAAGCTGTGGTACATATACACAATGGAGTATTACTCAGAGCAAAGTAAGTATTATACAGAGCAAAGTAAGTCAGAAAGAAAAACACCAATACAGTATATTAATGCATATATATGGAATTTAGAAAGATGGTAATGATAACCTTATATGCGAGACAGCAAAAGAGACACAGATATAAAGAACAGACTGTTGGGCTCTGTGGAAGAAGGTGAGAGTGGGATGATTTGAGAGAATAACATTGAAACATGTATATTATCATATGTGAAATAGATCACCAGTCCATGTTCAATGCATGAGGCAGGGTGCTTGGGGCTGGTGCACTGGGATGACCCAGAGGGATGGGATGGGGAGGGAGGTGAGAGGAGGGTTCAGGATGGGGACCACATTTACACTCATGGCTGATTCATATAAATGTATGGCGAAAACCACTACAATATTGTAAAGTAATTAGCCTCCATTTAAAATTTTAAAAAATCAAAAATAAATAAATAAATATTTATTTAAAAAAAACACACAAAGTTTCCTATGAGCCATCAGGATGTAATCTAAGATTCTTACTTTGCAAACAAGGCCCAAGGTGCAAGACTGGAAGTAGGAGGAAGCATGAAAGGCACTTGGGTGCAAAATTTAAGGAGGCACTCACTCTCAAGGATTGTGGAAATGTAGAGTTAGCATTTGAGTGTGAATACCACCTTAAATTTTACTCCCTAGGTAGCTTACTTGCCCCAGCCAAGTAGTTTTGCCTTTGTGCAGGCCCCTGTTACTCTCTCTGATCTCATCTCTCATCTTCTTGCCATTCAAGTTCTATTTTTAACATAGTGGGCTGCGTATACACCTCTGAACTCACCTTACTTTTAATTGTTTCTGCAATAATACCTGTTGTAGCAGAAGTGGATTCTTCCTGAGGCTTCAGGGTAATGATGCTACTGCTAAGTCGCTTCAGTCGTGTCCGACTCTGTGCGACCCCATAGACGGCAGCCCACCAGGCTCCCCTGTCCCTGGGATTCTCCAGGCAAGAACACCGGAGTGGGTTGCCATTTCCTTCTCCAATGCATGAAAGTGAAAAGTCAAAATGAAGTCACTCACTCATGTCCGACCCTCAGCGATCCCATGGACTATAGCCTACCAGGCTCCTCCGTCCATGGGATTTTCCAGGTGAGAGTACTGGAGTGGGGTGCCATTGCCTTCTCCCTCAGGGTAATGATAGAGGGACAGAAACCCAGAAAATATTTTTCTTATGATGAACTCAAATATCAAGAAAGCAGGAAATGTGATTTAAAAAAACTTATAGTGATAAAATACACCTAATATAAAATTTACCATAGTTTAATACACAGTTCAGTGACATTAAATACTTTCATACTGTTGTGCAATCATCACCACTATCCAGCTCCAGAACTCTTTGTCTTGCAAAACTAAGACTATAAACCTACCTAAGGAGGCAAAATACCTGAACTCTGAAATCTATAAGATGCTGATGAGAAATAAACTGAAGATGACACAAACAGAAAGATATTTAGTGTTCTTGAATTGGAGGAATCAATATTGTAAAAATGACTATACTACCCAAAGCAATCTACAGAGTCAATGTAATCCCTAGCAAACTACCAATGGCATTTTCCACAGAATTAGAATAATAAAAATTTTACAATTTGTATGGAAACACAAAAGAACCCGAAGAGCCAAAGCAATCTTGAGAAACAAAATGGAGAAACATAGATCAATGCAACAAGATAGAAAGCCCAGAAATAAACCTAAGCACCTGTGGTCAATTAATCTATGACAAAGGAGCTAAGAATATACAATGGAGAAAAAGCAGTCTCTTTTAGTGCTGGGAAACTGGAGAGCTACATGTAAATGAATGAAGTCAGAACATTCTCTAACACCATACACAAAAATAAGCTCAAAATGGATTAAAGACCTAAATGTAAAATGGATACTATAAAACTCCTAGAGGAAAACATAGGCAGGACACTCTCTGACATAAATCACAGCAATATCTTTTTGGCTCTATCTTCTAGATTAAATGAAATAAAATGAAAAATAAAGAAATGGGAAATAATTACACTTAAAAGCTTTTACACAACAAAGGCAACCATAAACAAACAAAAAGACACAACTACAGAATGGGAGAAAATATTTGCAAACAATGTGACCGACAAGGGATTATTAATCTCCAAAATATACAAATAGCTCATACAGCTCAATACCAAAAAAACAAACAGCTCAATTTTGAAAAATGGGCAGAAGACCTCAATAGACATTTCTCCAAAGAAGATAAACAATTAATCAACAGGTACATGAAAAGATGCTCAATGTCACTAATTATTAGAGAAATGCAAAGCAAAACACAATGAAGTATCATCTCATAGTGGTCAGAGAGTGTGTGTGTTGTGTTAGTCATGCTCAGTCATGTTCAACTCTTTGCAACCCCATGGATTGTAGCCCATCAGTCTCCTCTGTCCATGGGAATTTCCCAGGCAGGAGTACTGGAGTGGGTTGCCATTTCCTTCTACAGGGGATATTCCTGACCCAGGAATCGAATCTGGGTCTCCCGTGTTCCAGGCAGATTCTTTACCATCTGAGCCATTGGGTCAGAATAGCCATCATTAAAAAGTCTACAAATAATAAATGCTGGAGAGGGTGTGGAGAAAAAGGAACCTTCCTACACTGTCAGTGGGAATGTAAATTGGTAGAATCACTATGGAGAACAGTATGGAGGTTCTTTAAAAAAACTAAAAATAGAGCCACCATATGATCCTACAATCCCACTTCTGGGCATATATCCAGAGAATACCATGATTTGAAAAAATACATGCACTCCAGTATTCCTAAGCACTATTTACAATACCAGGACAAGTAAGCAACCTAAATTTCCATGGTCAGAGGAATGGATAAAGAAGATGTGGTACATATATACAATGGAATGTTACTCAGATATTAAAAAGAAAGCAAGAATGCCATCTACAGCAACATGGATGGGCCCAAGGATTGTCATATCAAGTGAAGCAGTCAAAGATAAATATCCTATGATATCACTTATATGTGAAATCTAGAAAAAGTGGAAACAAATGAACTTATATACAAAACAGAATAGTCCCACAGACATAGAAAGCAAATTTATGGTTACAAAAGAGAAAAGGGTGGGGAGTTTGGGATTAACACATATACACTGCTGCTGCTGCTACTGCTGCTGCTAACTCGCTTCGGTCCTGTCTAACTCTGTGTGACCCCATAGACGGCAGCCCACCAGGCTCCCGCGTCCCTGGGATTCTCCAGGCAAGAACACTGGAGTGGGTTGCCATTTCCTTCTCCCATGCATGAAAGAGAAAAGTGAAAGGGAAGTCGCTCAGTCATGTCCGACTCTTCGCAACCCCATGGATTGCAGCCCACCAGGCTCCTCTGTCCATGGGATTTTCCAGGCAAGAGTACTGGAGTGGGGTGCCATTGCCTTCTCTGACATATACACTACTATATATAAAATAGACAAACAAATGACCTACTGTATAGCAGAGGGAACTATGCTCAATATTTTTAATAACCCATATGGGAAAAGAACCCGAGAAAGGACATTTATATATATATATCAGAATGTGTTATATATATATGCATGCATGCTAAGTTGCTTCAGTCGTGTCTGACTCTTTGCCATCCTATGGACTGGAGCCCACAAGGTTCCTCTCTCTGTCCATGGGATTCTAAAGGCAAGAATACTGTAGTGGGTTGCCATGTGCTCCTCAAAGGGATCTTCCTAACCCAGGGATTAAACCTATGTCTCCTGTAGTTCCTGCACTGCAGGCAGATTCTTCACCACTGAGTCACTGGGGAAGCCCATATACATGTGTATACACAAACACACATATATGTATATAATATATATATATAACAGAATCACTTTGCTGTATACCTGAAACTAAGACAACACTGTAAATCAGCTACATTTCAATTAAAAAAAAAAACAACACCAGTGCCCCTTTTCCCAATCCCTTAACCCCTGGCAACCACCATTCTACTTTCTGTCTTCATGATTTTGACTACTCTAGGTGCCTCATATTGGAGCAGGAAATGGCAACCCATTCCAGTATTCTTGCCTGGAGAATCCCAGGGAGAGAGGAGCCTGGTGGATTACAGTCCATGGGGTCACAGAGTTGGAGACGACTGAAGCTACTTAGCACAGGTGCCTCATATGAGTGGAAACATACAGTATTTGTCTTTTTGTGACTGGCTTATTTTGCTTAGCATAATGTCTTCAAGATTCATGTACATTATAGCACATGTCAGAATTCCGTTTTTTTCAGTTCAGTTCAGTTCAGTCGCTCAGTCGTGTCCGACTCTTTGTGACCCCATGCACGCCAGGCTTCCCTGTCCATCACCAACTCCCGGAGTTCACTCAAACTCCCGTTCATTGAGTCCGTGATGCCATCCAGCCATCTCATCCTCGGTCGTCCCCTTCTCCTCCTGCCCCCAATCCCTCCCAACATTAGGGTCTTTTCCAATGAGTCAACACTTCGCATGAGGTGGCCACAGTACTGAAGCTTCAGCTTTAGCATTATTCCTTCCAAAGAACACCCAGGACTGATCTTTTTTTTAAAAGTCTGAATAATATTTCGTTGTGTATATATACCATATTTTCTTCATCCATTCATCTCTCCACGGACACTTGGGTTGCTTCCACGTTTTAGCTGTTGTAAATAATGCTGCTGTGAACATGGGTCTACAAATATCTCTGAGACTCTGCTTCCCACTTTCAATTCTTTTGAGTTTATACCTTGAAGGTGAACTGCTGGATCCTATGGCAATTCTAGCAAAAGTGATATTTAAGCTTAGCTCAAAGGCATTCATTTGGACAAAAGCTTATACATGTAAAGCAAACAAAATATTGAAATTCATCTTTATTATAATCATTGCCATAACAACATCATATCTCATAGCATATGGTTGCTGTGGTGTAATTTACTTTATTAAATGTCAGGAAAGACAATATGATAGATATTTATGTATCTTAATTTTAATCTATACTCTAGCGGCAGTTGTTAACATTTGAAGTCCTCTAATTGAAGATATTCATTTTAGGGATTATTCTCCCTTTAAAGACTCTAATCAGAAATCAACATTCCCAAAGCAACTGCTATGAGCCCTCGAATATCTTTATCTCAGATCAATATCACAGGCTTTGTTAATTAGCCTAATGGGGATGTTAGAAATAATTTCTCGTTGATGAAATAAAAGGTATTTAAGCGGTGTGCAGTAGCTAGAAATATTGTTCAGAATGTCCTAGTCTTGCATGCTAGGGGTATAAGAATGTAGTGATGCCAATAGCCCACAGCCCTTTAGAATGGCATTTGAGGATTAGGCTTCTAGACTGGTCCCTTGTTTCCTCATTTTGGGGAGGATTTGGTTACCTGATTCTGGCTAGAGGTTTTGGTAAATTCAACAGTCCTAGTATTGCACATAGATCTCATGTGAACCTCACAATGCAAGGTGCAGGAGGAGCAGCCAAAGGGTCACCGGGATGGGACATCATTGCACTTTCAGGACAGATTGTGTGGCGGTTAAGCTGTCTCCTTGCTAGGAACGCTTGTATGAGTGTCCGAATTTGAGCTGACACTTGGTTTAATTATAACACACTACCTGATAGTGAGATTGTTGGAGAGAACTATCGCCCTCATCTACTTCTAACTCCTATCGATCCCCAAACCCTGAAAACTTGTGACTCAACTATTTCCTCAGGTCAATTTTCAGGGGGTGCCTTAGCAGAAGCAAATGGGAGGGTAAATCTACCTACTCAATCTTTGTCTCGATTTGGATATGCTTGCCTGCTTGTCACGGAGCTCTCACCCAGTCCCCCTATCATCTTGTGGCCCTTAGCATCTTGTAACATATAGCCCCTGTCCAGCAGAGCTGAGAAAAGAATCACACTGTGGAGCTGGAACTCTGACACCTTGGTAACTTGTTCTCATATATTGCCTCCTCAACGTTCAGCACTAAAGCTCAGATAAATTTTAAAAAGTATATATAGATAAAAAGTAAAGGTAGAACATGCTACTACATTTTCCTTTTATGGATCTGGTCTAAGAAATACAAGATGTTAAATGTACTAAGCATAACAGAAGAGAAACACTGCATATTAAATGTCTGAAAGAAGGAACAGACATTTCATGGCGCCACAGCCAAGGATCATTGACTTCTTTAAATGGAAACTCATAGAATTTTTAGAAACAATTAAATGGAGAAAAAGCAATATGTGATTTGAGTAACAGTTAACGTTTTCTTCAATTGTTTCAGCCATGACCACATTTTCTGAGCAGCAAATTACAAAGATGGAAAATTCATGGTATAATTATAAAGTAAAAAGATTAACTTCCATATATTGCTCATAGAATCAGTCTCATGGATTATTATCAGAATCAAATATAACTTGAAACCATACCAACAGGACACATTTTAATGATATGCCCATAATTGCTATTGTGCCAAGTGGTGATTTAGCTTAAACAGTAAATAGATCACTTAAAGGATATAATTAGTATTATATTTACAGAGTTAAGTCAATTTCTGTGCTATTCTCTTCTCATGCTGATGCAGATTATACATTTTGGAAAATTCAGGCTGACAATTTCCTCGCATCTTTAAACTGTTTCACATGTACACACAAAATGGCACCCACCTAAAGCTGAGGCTGGGCTCGAACATAGGGGGTTTCATTGTCCCTCATTCATCAACCCTCTAGCGGCAAGGGCAAGGCCTCTAGGTTGCCCCTTCCCACCTTGGGTCCTTGTACCAGCCTGAGTTGTAGCATAAACCCAGGGAGTGTGGTACTGTCATAGTGAAAGTGTTAGTCACTCAGTCATGTCTGACTCTGTGACCCCATGGATGGTAGCCCACCAGGCTCCTCTGTCCATAGGATTTTCCAGGCAAGAATACTGGAGTGGGTAGCCTTCGCTTCTCCAGGGGATCTTCCCAACCCAGAGCGAGAACCTAGGTCTTCTGCATTGCAGATGGATTCTTCACTATCTGAGCCACCAGGGTACTGTCATAAGGAGGAAAGTAAACTCCTTGGGTATAGGGGAGATTACTAAAAGAGGGGAGAAGCTGAAATCTGGGGAACAGTGGGCTCAAGGGTGACTCATGTAGGCCTTCTCTTCTCCTTCTCACTCTTGGTTCAGTCTCTTCTCCAAATCACCATTGTGGAGGCCATTGTGGGGAAAACATGAAATTGGATATTCAGTGCACTTGCTTGGCACCAGACTGTTATGAAAAGCTGTCAGAGTCAAATTTTCATGTCAATATGCTTTAACAGTTATTTATCAATAGACTGTCTCTGCATCTTTGAAAATATCAATTAGTAATAACAATAAAGTAGCCCTGCCCTGGTGGCTCTCTTACTCATGGGTCCCTGACTATACCCTGAGATACCCTCTCCTCCTTCTGAGAGTGCCAGTCTAGGCTTATCAACCTCAGCTCATTGGCCCAGAGTCCATAGCCTCAAAACCTCCATGATGATACCACCTTGGCTGAAAGCTGATGGCGGGGGAGGGGTTGGCAGCATGACAGTACCTTTGAATAGTGTGGACAGCCTTTACCTTGGGCTATGGAGGATGGAGGGGCGGGGAATCAGGGACAAGGGAAACTTAGGTGTACATGAATCTGAGTTCAGTCCTGGGCTTCCCAGGTGACTTAGACAGTAAAGAATCTGCCTGTAATGCAGGAAATCTGGGTTTGATCCCTGGGTCGGGAAGATTTCCTGGAGAAGGGAATGGCAACCCGCTCCAGTATTCTTGCCTAGGAAATCCCATGGACAGAGGAACCTGGCAGGCTATTGGAGTCACAGAGAGTTGGACACGACTGAGTGCCTAACACACACACTTAACCGTTGAGTGGGTGCTGTTTTGTGTGTGGCAGTGAGTGATTAATTTTGTGCCTGGAGAAAAGCAGATAGAGAAATGAGCTCTGGAATCTGGTGGCCGGAAGTCCTGGAGTAGGGGATGATAATATTGGGGTTGAGGTTAAACAGGAGAGAATGGAAGATGAAAGGGTGTCTTTGTTTTGAAATCTACCAGGAAACACCCGACGGAAACACCCAATGAATACATTTCCAGGAACTGAACTTAGTTGTATGTTCCAAAGCTAGTATGACATCCTATGGTTAGTGGATTGAGCACTGTCTTTGGATTCAAATCTAATGGGGCAACTTTGGGATAGTTTCTTAATCTCTATAAGCCTCACTTCATTATCTAAAAAATGAGGATGCATCTGGATTTACTCAGTGAAAGACTAGACCAACGCACCTACAACTGGAGTATAGGGGAGCCATAGTGGTCTATTATAACCCCAGCCCCCATGAACCCTGTTTCCTTATATTCCTGTCCTTGTGTAGTTCCTGTCCCTTGAATTTGGGCTGGCACTGTGACTGACTTTAATTAACAGAGTGTGTTCAGTGCCTAAGCCATAGGAAGACATGGTAGTTCCTGCATTTGTACTCTTGGGAGCTCTGAGCTGTCATACAGGAAGTCTGCCTGCCATATGGGAAGTTCTCTGAACAGAAGGGAATACGTAGCAAGAGAGAGGACTTGAGAATTTTATGGAGAAAGGGAGATCCAAGCATTCTAGTGTCCTAGCTGAGCCTAGCTTTTGGCCAACACACCAGGTGAATCCAGGCACATGAATGATTGCTGGTAAGACTAGCAGAAGAACCGCTTAGCTGACTCCAACCCAGATTGTGGAGCTGTCAATAAATAAGGTGTGTGTTGCTTTGAGACACTGAGTTTTGGGGTAGTTTGTTATGTAAGAATAGATAACTTAAAGGGTTATGCAGACTTTTTTGTATAGTAAACCCACACCATTCATATAGTGTGCGTCTCAGGCCCTCTTGAAGACTTTATGACATTTAAACTCATAATATGCAATCAGCTAAGATGAAAATATCTGAGTAGTCCCTTCAGGCTTATGATGATTTTTGAATATAATGTGGTTCTAGTTTTTGAAAAGATTCAGTCACTTCTTCACTTCAGCGCCAACATTAATAGTTGCCATTACCTGAGGGACGCTTTCCCTAAGGAACAAAGTTTGCCTCTTATTAAAGCTGTGTAGATGGAGGAGAGAACAAAACCACTCTGAGATGTGGTTGACAGGTGGTCAGCTAGGCTCATGCACTAGCTAAGCACCATTTCCCTGGCTTTGTATTAATACATGTGCAATTCAATTTTTATGAATATTATGGATATTCAAGGTGACTCAATGGGACTTCCCTGGTGGGCCAGTGGTTAAGGATCTGCCTTCCAATGTGGGGGATGGGAGTTCGATCCCTGGTCAGGGAACTAAGATCCCACATGCCGCAAGGAGGCAGCTAAGCCTGATTGTCACAACTAAAGGACCCCACATGCCTCAATGAAGACCTCATGTGCTGCAACTAAGAGCTGAAGCAGCCAAATAAATAAATATTAAAAACAAAAAACATGACTTAGGAACCATGAATGTTAAATCCACAAGTGGAAAGTTTAGCAAGCTGGGGTAGTTATAGTTACTGTCCACCTAATAAACTGTCCTTCCTTCCCTAACCTTCTTCTTGTAGCAGAATTTATTTTGCTTATGGAAAATACATCCTGGATAAACTTTATGGAAATGACCCCTTCTTACTAAGGGTTGGGCACATGATCCAGTCTTGCTGGTCAGCAGATGTTGGATTCCCTTGGGAAGTTTTGGGAGCCTGTGGTGGTTAGCAATTGGTGAAAGGAAGCAATTGGTGCCCTTCCTCCTTAACCTAACTATTCAATGAAACCAAGTCTTAGACTAAGTACTATAGAACGTACATTTTTCAGCGAGCGGCCCCAAGCATGCCATTGTCTGTTCTGTAGTTCAGGGAAGTTCCTTTCTTTCCTAGACACTGAGAACAGCACCTTGCACGGGAGCCCGCTGTGGATGACACAGCACTCTGACAGCAAGTCAGCGGTGTATGTGGGCTCGTGACAGCATTCTCGAAGGGAGCAACACGGAGAGGTGAGGCTTCCACCCAAGGGTCGCCTGTGGCATGAGGCTGCTGGTCCTGCCAGATTCTCACATAATAGCAGTGCAACCACCATAGCTTTTCAAAGCATGTACTACTTTGATTATTATACATTGCATCAATTACATTTCTCTAACATTCTTTCTGTTCATTGGGAAACGTCCCATGTTTAGCTTTTGAGTGCTCTATGATGACATCTTTTGCTGAATACTTTCTGTTGGCCTGTCCAGATCGTACTCCCCACCCTTCCTCCCTCTGCTGTCTGGCCTGCATGAACTGTGTCGGTGGGCTCCCATACATGCTTTCTGGCTTCCAACTGAGTCTGGCCAAAGGTGAGGCCAGCAGGTGATTGGGGAGAGGGAAGAGAGTGGTTACTGTATTCATTCCCCCAACTCTTTCTCTGCAGGGTCTCCTTAAGCTGTCTGTGGCGCAGTTTGAAGGTCACAATTCCTTCAAGGGGGCAACCTCTACAGGACTGTCTCCTTTAGGTTTTCAAAACTGCTCCTCCCTTTCATCCCTTTGGGCCTAGGGTGGTAACAGCCTCACTGTTACTAGCTCCTAAGAACTGTACTATCCTTTGAGATTTCTTGGCACCCTATCTACACCTTTGTAAGCCATACGCTTATTAAACCCTGCTTGAATTATCTTAATTTGAGTGGGCCATCTTTTTCCTATTGGGACTTTAGAAAGGTGTTGATTACTGATTAGAGTGCACTTCTAGCTAATCACTCCTGGGGTGTTGATTCCTGATTAAAAAATTTCAAATACTACCCACCCCTTGGGTGGAGATTCAACTTGATTTAAACACATATTTCACACTGTTCCTACTGAAACATTTTGAGAATTGTCACATTGACAATTTAGCACAAAACTTCCTAGTAGTGACTGTTCAAAGAAGGATCTGTAACTGTTGATGGACCAACTAGAGCTTCCCCAGGAATTTTTGCTAAGACAACTTGTAAAGAGGCAACTGCTCTTTGCAGATATATCCATTAGAAGTTCAAGACGTACTTACCCTTCTAT
>SJXQ01003867.1:308261-321314 GCA_006408695.1 Aepyceros melampus | reverse complement strand
CTTGTGACTGCGAGGGCTCGGAGGCCTGGTCTCCATTTCCCGCCCCAGCTCAGCCGTCTTGCCCCCCAGTCATGTGGCTGGAGAGGAGAGCGATGCTGTGAGAAGCACTGGATCTGTGCCCTGTGTTGGCCTCACCTGAGAGCTGGGTCACAAAGCACAAGCCCCGGAACTAGACTCTGCCTTGTACCCAGATCCTTGGAGGCACAGGCAAGTCTGAGAAGCAGCAGCATCGGGTCACAAGCTCTCCCTGCGCCCCAGCCCTGTGACCTGGGCAAGTCACTTCACTTCTGTTTTCTCATTTGCAAAGTGAGGGATTTGAACAAGTTGATCTTCTCCCTGATATCAAAAGAGACACGTTTAATGATGCATGATTCTTTTGTCAGATAAGTACAAAGGTGTGGAGAGTAGCAGAAAATTATATTCTGTGCAGAATCAAGAACTTTGAGAGCCAGAAGGAAGAACCTCATCGAACCTCTATCTCCTCTAGTCCCTCTTGTTTTATGGAAAAGGAAACAGGTAGCCACAGCCACTTAGGGTCAAGCCCTGCTAAGGAGAAAGTCTATCTCCTGCCATCTGGACCCTCACTGCACAAAGTATGGTCCCCAGACCAGCAGCATCACTGTCACCTGGGCACCTGTGAGAAATACAGACTCTCAGGCCCCAGGACAGAACTTCTGAGTCAGAATCTGCATTTACCAAGCCTCCCAGCTGATCTGTATGCACAGCCAAGACTGAGGGGCTTCAGGGTCCAATGACGCAGTTACTGGGAATCCCTGAAGACAAACTAGTCCAGAACAGAAAGATCAATTCACAAGAAGTGAAAGCCTTGGCCCCCGAAGCCAGGAAACATGGATTTGAATCTCAACTTGCCAGTTTCAGCCCTGTGGTTTTCAGGAAGTTACTTAACCCTCCCTGAGCTTCAGTTTCCTCTCCTGTGAAATGTGTAAAGCACTTAGTATGATGGCCAGCACTCGGGAAGTACTTAGGAAATGTTAGCACAACAAGGCTTAGCGATTAAAAGCACAGATTCTGCAGCCAGACTTCCTGGGTTTATAACCCTCACTAGCTGTGTGACTTTCAGCAAGTCATTTAACCTCGCTGTGTCCCAAGTTTCCCCACTTGCAAAATGGGACCAACAATAGGGTTGTAATGTCAATTTCATGGGTGAATATTTGTATTCAGATAGTATCTGGCCTATAGCAAGAGCTAAATGTCTGTGAAAATTGTAATGTTGTTATTTTATAGACTTGGTGAAAGGAGGAAAGGCAGGCATACATAACTATTTTTAAGCTTTAATAACAGAACAGTCATTGACGTATTACACTGCCATGTGTAAAATAGAGAGCTAGTGGGAAGCTGCTGTATAGCACAGGGAGCTCAGCTCAGTGCTCTGTGATGACCCTCTAGGTGGGATAAGGTGGAGGGAGGCTCAAGAGGGAGGGGATATATGTGTACATATGGCTGATTCACTATGTTGTACAGCAGAAAGCAACACAACATTGTAAAGCGATTATACTCCAGTTAAAAAAAATAATAAGGGAGCAGCCTCTTTCTCTCACGTATAAAGAAAGTGGGAAATGCAGCCCCAACGTTCGTATCATCAGGACCCAGAGGCCTGTCCTTCATCACCATCTTATCATGTAGACTCTGTCCTCAAGGGCCAGGAAGGCTTCTGTGATTTTGACTCTTGTATCCAGGTATCCAGGCAGGAGAACAAGAAAGGGGCTCTGCACCAGTTATATTTCACTGCTTAACAAGTCATCCTAAAACTTAGGGGCTGGAAATAAGAAACACTCATTATCTCCTTTTCATATTATCTCCTAGATATTATTATCTCATAGTTTCTCACCACTGGGAGCAGCTTAGCTGTGTGTTCGTGGCTCAGTGTCTTCCAGGCTGCAAGTAAGGAAGGCATCAGCTGGGCTGCAGTCACCCCAAGGCTCCGTTCAGGAGATCTGCCCCCAGCCCACTCACATGGTGTCGGCAGGGCCTGAACACCAGGAGATGGGTGTCACTGGGCCATCTTAGAGGCTGCCTCCCACAGGCTCTTCCCAGTGACCCAGCTTCCTGCAAGCAGCCTTTCTGGAGTTTCCACCCAACACTTCTATTAGCTCACAGGCTAGAACTTAGTCATGGGGCCACATCAAATTGCAAGAGAGGCTAAGAAATAGAATCTTTTGGTTAGATGCATTTCCACCCTGATTTAAAATCTGTTTCATCAAATTTATTTACACAACGAAAAGACTTAAAAAACAAAACTTATGGTTACCAGGGTGAAAGGGAGGGGGGCGAATGGATTGGGAGTTTGGGAGTGACCAGCACACACTGCTATGGCTAAAATAGATAACCAACAAGGACCTACTGTACAGCACAGAGAACTCTGCTCAGTACTCTGTAATAACCTAAATTGAAACAGAATTTGAAAAAGGATAGACACATGTATATGCATAACTGCTGTACACCTGAAACTAACATAACATTGTCTATTAACTATTTATTATTGTTTAGCCACTCAGTCATGTCCAACTCTTTGTGACCCCATGGACTGTAGCCCACCAGGCTCCTCTGTCCACGAGATTCTCCAGGCATGAATGCTGGAGTGGGGTGCCATTTCCTCCTCCAGGGATCTTCCTGACCCAGGGACTGAACCCGCAGCTCCTGCATCACAGGTGGATTCTTTACCACTGAACCACCTGGGAAGCCCCAGTCAAGTTATATGCCAATATAAAATAAAAATTTTTTAAAAATCTCTAAAAAAATCAGTTGTATTAGTAAAGAAGGAAGAGGCAATGGCTAGTTCATTTTCCACAACGTTTCTATAGAGTGCTGAGCTCAGGTCTGGACTCCAGACAGTCAGCATCGGCAACATCTGGGAACTGGTTACCAAGGCAAATGTTTGAGTCCCACCGCAGAGCTGCTGACTCAGAAACTCCGGGGTAGAGCCTGCTGATCTGTGTGAACAGGCTCCCCAGGGAATTCGGGGGAGTGTGAGAACCACTGTGATAGAGGACAAATTAGCTGCCATTCAAAGGGATGCTTCAATACAACATGTAGTCTATTTACAAGAACCCACAAGTTGGGTTATCTCTAGTCTGCCCTGCTCATGAACTAGCAGGCTTTTAAAGATGAACTGGGGACTATCTAATGATTTAAGTATAATCCACTTCAGTGGTTCCATCTTGAGATAACAGAGAATTTATCAGGTGGTAAGCTCCATTGTACAGATAAAGCAAAGAGATCCTGAATGAAGTTTCCTGTGTGGTGAGGAAAGAACTGTAGGTTCCCAGTGGCTAGAAATTCCTTCTCTAAGTACTAGAATCATAACAGGAAGATATAATGAACTACTTAAATAATCAAGTCACACAAAGCTGAATGTTTTACTCAAATCTCAGTTCAGTTCAGTTCAGTCGCTCAGTTGTGTTCGACTCTTTGTGACCCCATGAATTGCAGCACGCCTCAGGAAATAATAAATGAGGACAGACTACAGAAGGGTGTTACAGTCTGAATTTTTGTGTCTGTCTCACATTTATATATTGAAACCTAACCCCAAGGTGATGGTATCAGGAGGTGGAGCTTTTGGAAGTTGTTTAGGGCATGAAGGCAGAGCCCATGACTGCTGCTGCTGCTACTGCTAAGTCGCTTCAGTTGTGTCTGACTCTGTGCGACCCCATGGATGGCAGCCCACCAGGCTCCTCTGTCCCTGGGATTCTCCAGGCAAAAACACGGGAGTGGGTTGCCATTTCCTTCTCCAATGCAGGAACATGGAAAGTGAAAGTGAAGACGCTCAGTCGTGTCCAATTCTTCACGACCCCATGGACTGCAGCCTACCAGGCTCCTCCGTCCGTGGGATTGTCAGGCAAGAGTACTGGAGTGGGTTGCCATTTCCTTCTCCAATGCAGGAAAATGAAAAGTGAAAGTGAAGTCGCTCAATCGTGTCTGACTCTTAGCGACCCCATGGACTGCAGCCTACAAGGCTCCTCCGTCCATGGGATTTTCCAGGCAAGCGTACTGGAAAGGGTAGTGCTCCTATAAAAGAGACCAGGGAAACTCCCTTGCTGTCTCTGCTGAGGGAAGTTACACCTAGAAGGCACTGCCAATGGTCTACTGAACCAGGAAGTGGGCTCTCACTAGACACTGAATCTGCCAATGCCTTGATTTTGGACTTCCCAGAATCCACAACTGTGAGAAATACATTTCTGTTATCTGTAAGCCACCTGGTGTGGAGTATTTTGTGATAGCAACCCAAATGGTGTGAGACAATGGGAGATGTCAATAACCCACAAGTAGACTGTTGGAAGGCAGCTGCATGGGATGGAAAACAGGACATGGAATCTGTGGCCTAGTTCCATTTCAACATGTGCCAAAATTTCAGTAAGACTCAGGACTTCTGAGCTCCATTTTTCTCCTAAAATGGGGATAATAATAGCTACAGGTTTATTTGGCAGAGGAGAGAAAATTCTCTGATGTCCTCCATGTGCAGCACTGAACTCAGTCCTGTGGGACCAACAATGTGATGTGGTCTCTCTTCTTTTCCTCCATTTAAATCGTGGCTAGAGAGATGATACGCACTCATAATACTTTTAAGTAGTTTCAGAACTTACAAGGAAATGAAGTATTCTAAATTTGGTTCTGATTTCCTTGAAAATCTGTATTTTCTTTTGTTTTATTCCATTTCTCTTCATTATGCCAGTTTGCATCAAGTTACACAATTCTTGCTCCATTTGGTGTTTATCGTCAATCTTTATTTTTTCTTTATTGTTGCTGTACCCTCTTTTGCAAATGGATGTTGCTGCTTAAACACACTGGTTCCTTTTTGTTTTTGTTTGGTTTGGGGTTTTTTTGGCTCTTCTTTTAATTAGATATTCCTGACAGCTTTTGCTTCTGAACAGCTGACAGGATCAATCAGAATCCATCATTTGGGGTGTGCCTCTACCATAGGCAGGAATATGACCTTGTGCTGAGGTGACCCACTGCTAAAAACAATGCCATCTTTCTATTTCTTGTGTGTGGTGGGGTGGAATTTTAGGTGTTTAAATTCCAAGTCTCATTTTCCTCCACACCCATCTCTGCTCTAGCACAACCGACAGCCCACTCCTCAGCTCCTTGTTTGAAATGCCTGTGGTTGTGGCAGGGGGCTCAGGACACCCGGACTCTGACCCAAGAAAGAAGCTATTCCTCTTGCTGAATACAAGGCCCCTTCTCTCAGAGTAGAACCAGCTGGTGGTGCAGAGGTGCTGGGGGAGGAAGTTCAACAGTGATCACTAGAAGGCCACTGGGCCCCTCGTAGGCCGACAACACAGAAGCTTCCCTCTTTGGCCCTCTTCTCTGCCCTGGCTTCTTGTTTGGCTCTGGCTTTGGTATTTAAGCAGAACTGGCCTATCCTCTGAGGGAGAAAAGGCTTTTCCCTGGGGGCTGTGGGGTGTGTTGCTCTTTTTAGGTTTTCTCTGTGGCTCTGAGTATGGAAGACAAAGTCGTAGGGTGGCCCCATGGAGCAGTCAGTCTTGGGACCAGTTCTGGTGTAGCAGCTTAGGGTCTGGGGTCAGGCAGGGTCCAGTCAGGGGATAGAAGCCACATCAGTTATTTGAACAATAAGGTTTTCCTATGAAGACATCGCTAACTAGGTATACAATTGTTAACTAGGTAACCGAAAAGGTGAAAGGAGAATTCTAAGAAGTCACTAAGGTAGCAACTGTAGGAAGCAACTCTGACCCCTGAGGCTGAGAGAGCAAAGGAAGAAGCTGGAAATAGTAAAGGCTAGAGACTTGGCATGGAGGGAGGTGGGATTCCCAGTGGCTCAGTGGTAAAGAACCCGCCTGTCAGTGCCAGATCCCTGGGTCGGGAAGATACCCTGGAGAAGGAAATGGCAACCCACTCCAGCGTTCTTGCCCTGGGGAAATCCACGCAGAGAGGAGCCTGGTGGGCTACAGTCCATGGGGTTGCAAGAGAGTCTGACATAACTGAGCAACTGAGCACGCACACAGAGATTTGGGGAAGGGGAACATGTTGCTGAAACTCGGATCTCTGAGGAGGCCACTGGTGCTGACATCTCTAAGAAAAGGGGCTCATGGGCCCAGGCACTGACCCCCACAGAAGGTGTGGGTTGCTGGCCGAGCCAAACCATGAGCAATCAGCAAAATAGAAATGTAGTTTGCAGAGTCCCAGCACCAGTGTCACAGGATAGAGCATGGAAGTGTGGGCTTGGGACTGAGAGAACACGTGAATAAATGGACAACTTAACAGCTGGCACAAGTCCTTTCTGATGACTGAGTGCATCCCAGGACAACGCATCTCAACTTTAAGGTGCATACAAGTCCCCCGGGCCTAAGCTTTTGCATCTCTGACAAGCTCCCAGGGATGCTCACATTTGAGCGGCAAGATCCTAGGAGGTCTTGAATAATTTGGTTCTTGTACCTTCCTGTTCGGCATGGAGAGCAGCCCTTTACAGGACTTCTCGCTGGTCAGTTGTGTCTTTGTGCCACCTTTGGGGCAGGCATGTGGTGTGCCCTCCTTTCCCACCTTTCTTACTCTAGGGCTTTCTCGTTTCTTGCTTCTGCATCACATCTGCCAGGACTTCACTGGCTGATGGGGATTCAGAGAGTTCCGAGGTGAAAGCCTGGCCTCTCCCAAATGATATTAATGCTTTAACTTGAGCCATTTCATGCCATCAGTCAAATAGAAAAGCAGGAAGGGGCTCATCCGGGCTGATCTCAGATGGTTCATCCTATGTACCTGAAGACAGTGTTCTATTGATGACCACCACTTTGGGATAACTCTACAGGGTGTATACTCTGTAGACATCTTGTTTAAGAGGTGATGTTAAAGAGGTGATGAAAAATACCAAACTCACCATGATTTCCACACAGGCTCTCCGTACTATTTCCATCCTTTCCTAAGGGTGGAAATCTTACCAAACTGGTGTAGGAGAAAGTAGATTGTCCCCAGTTTGAATTATAAGACCACACTTTGTAAATTGAAGGTATAATAAACAGGGTGGTGGCCACAGCCCCAAAGTGGAAGTCTGGGAACATCTTGAGGAAATGGCAGCCAAAGAATGAACTCAAAGCAGCCATGGCCAACATCAGCTCTTGGCAGCTTGCCATGGGATCTCGGTAGCTCCATAGCTGGACCTAGCTCCCCAGTTCCCTCTGCAGTGTGTATTTGAAGCTGGCCTTATACTTCCTTATCACAAGGGATCTCTCACAAGAGAGTGGATGCAAGGGTGAGCAGGCTGATAGAAATAAATACTATGATTCAGATATGTCAAGGTGCAAAAAGGAAGATATACCTTGCCTAGGTCATTTATACTTTCCATGATGGTGTCCATAGAAAAAACTTTCCTCCTGGCATTTGAAGTTATAGTGCCCCCATACCTTTCCCCATTCATGTATTAATATCAGGAATATTACTTTATGTATGATCACCACAGCATTCTGAAATAAGAGCAAGAATGACTTTTTGTGGACTGATTCTACAAGTGAGAGAACGGGGCAAAGAGATTCCAAGGTGGCAGAATAGTGCCTAGTCCCCTGGCTAGAGAGACAAGCGCTCTGAAGACCCTGGAAATACGGCTGCTTAAGCCTGGAGCCCATTGCTATACCAGGGGTCAGCAAACTTGTCCTAGAAAGTGTTCAATAGCAAATAGTTTTGGCTTTGTGGGCCATATGGTCTCAGTTGCAACTACTCATCTCTGCTGTTGTGGCATGAAAGCAGCCATAGATGGTGTGTAAACAAATATGTTTGGCTGTCTTCCAACAAAACTTTATTTAGGAAACAGGCAGAGGTCTGGATTTGGCCAGAAGGCTGTAGTTTGCCGACTCCTGCTTTATATCAAGGGCCAAGATAGATACTGTGAACTATGTACCTGGTTTAATTTTTACAAGAACAGGAAAGAATCTGAGATAAAAAGAAACATAGGCAGACACAGGTGAGAAAAAGAGCACTGGTGAATCACAAGGGTTGTTTTTGAGTGGGATTTTTTTTTTTTTTTTTGGCAAGGCAGCACATGGGATTTATATCTCCCTGACTGGGGATTGAACTCATGCCCTCTGCATTGACAGTGTGGAATCTTAGCCACTAGACCACCAGGGAAGTCTGGGAGTTCAGTGAGAAGAAGGAATAAGAGATAGGTGGAGGGTGTCAATGAAAAGAGACAAGAGATGAAAAGAAAACAAGAAAAAGAAAGAATGGCTGTTAAAACAACTTCAATTTTTTTGAGATCAGTAGGATAAAGGAAAAGTGAATTCTGAAGCTTATCAAGGGCTGTGTGAAAGCCAGTGAAATTTTATCATAGTTTTCCCATGTGAGATGTATTCACTTTCTTCAAATAATTTTATTTTCTGACAAACTTAATCAGGGCAGGCCCAATGAAGTTCGTGATATCAAATCACTGTCAAGTTATGCCTCTGTAAAAAGAATTGTCCAGCCAACTCTGGCAGTTGACTAACAACAATTTAGAAATGCCTAATTTATGACCAGGAATGATGAAATCTAGAAAATATTTCCTAGGGGAGAAATATGTTTTAGTTGCCCAACAGCAAAACAAGGCCCTTGTTATTAATGCACTGATTCTATGACGTCTTTACTCTTTCAGAGATTAAAGAGGTTTTTTGTAGATATCAAGTACCTGGTATTGCTAAAGCTTTGAGAAGGCTTTGGAGACAGTTCTTATTGTTTTGCAAACATATCCTCCTTCTCCATAGTCTGAAAGATAATTTCAGACCTCTTTAAAGAAGCTTTCGTTTGTAGTTTCCTTATTGGCTTTACTGCTTTCCAATGCCAGCAAGAATACTATCTGAGCCAGCAGCACAAAGACTTCAAAACTTTTAAAGAAGCAGTTTGAGTTGCTACTTTAGAGAATATGTTTTTCTAAAAACACAGGATCCTAGGAGCTGGGAAATTGCATGACTATGGACGGCAAGTCTAATCAAATAGGACATTTATCATGGCTGCACTGTTTTGTACTCTCCACTTTCGAGTTCTGGAATATTCTGTGTCCTGAAGCTCTGTGGGTGGTGATGCCTCCTTTTGCTGGGAGCAGTGATGTACAGTAGTTATGGACACAGATACCCTTGACTTGACTCCCAGCTCTGCCACTTGCTGGGTGGGCAATATGAGAACAGTTAGTCTGACTGTGGCTCACCTTTTCCATCTATAAAATGGACATGATGACATCAGTATCTACCTTCAAGAATCTTTTCAAAGATTGAATGAACTGAAATACATATGAGCACTTAGGAGAATGTCTGTAGAAAGCACTCAATAGTTTACTATCAGTATTAATGAGGAATAGAGAAAAACCATAATGAGTCAGATTTTCTTTCAAAAAATTGTCACCTATGGAATTGTGTCTGTGTGAGTGTCTGTGTGTGTGTGTGTGTGTCTGCCAGGTTGTTAAATATTGGCAATGTATAGCTGTATAATGTATACATACATACAAAATTGCCATGGCAATTTTTGTGCAGAGGTGATTGCATAGTTAATGAGGTTCTAATCAAAGCACAATTATTGCTGATTAAAACCTGCCATAACTATCAATGTATTGGTAGATGAGATTGACTATATTTAAAGATTAAACTTTAGCCCACATATCTCCTCTGAGCTGTAGACCCCTTTTGGATGTTAAAGGTAACTCAAACTCAATGTATCCCAAACTCATCTCAAACTTAGTTCAACTCCAGCATAACTTAACTTAGTGAGAACATCATTGATCAGAAACCTGGAGTCATGTTTGACCCTTTCTATTTCTCCCTTCATCTAACCCACTATCTTGCCAATGTTACGTCTTATGTTTCTCTAAAATGTGGGCCTATCCATTATCATTATGGAGAACTCTTGTAACCCAAGCTACAAATATTTCACACGAACTATGTTAGCCTCCTATTTGGCTTGCAACCACTCATTCTTTTTCCCCATGAAATCTGTTCTTCTTAAAGCCAAGGTTCAGTTTAGTTTTATTCTTATAACTGACATCACACTTAATCACCCGCTCAGTTTAACAGTACTCATCAATGATTGTGCTTGCACTCTGTCGCTAAGCCATGTCAAACTCTTTGTAACCCCATGGACTATAGCTCACCAGGCTCCTTTGTCCATGGAAGTCTCCAGGCAAGAATACTGGAGTGGGTTGCCATTTCCTCCTCCAGGGGATCTTCCAGACTCAGGGATCAAATCCACATCTCCTGCATTGGCAGGTGAGTTCTTTACACTGAGCCACCTGGGAAGCCTGCTCTCCAATGACACTCTTTTTAAAAACACAGTCTGTGCCCACAGCACACTGCTTCCTCACTGCTAGTAGACTGCTCTCCAGGATGCACATATATTTCTGCTCCTACCAATTGGGCTGCATGTTTACTAAGAGTCTTTAACCTTTTTTGTCAGTTTTTGAAATAAATACCAAATTTAATGCATTATGTAAGCTGATGAAACATGAACACATTCATATTTCAGAGGGCTTTTCTTTTTCCCTCTGAAAACTGGGTTAGATACTTTGGGAAGACTCAATAAAAATAAATTGCTATAAAGAAAATTATTCACTTAAGTATAAGTGAGAAATATATAAAAGATCTAATAAAATAAAAATCTAGAATAATTCTGCTCTCCGAAGTCTTTGCACATGTATATCAGTTCTTTTTTAAAAGCAACTGAATTGGAAAACTGCAGTCAGCACATTATATGGATAAGACAGAGACCAAGGAAAGACATTCATCGAAACCACACTTAAAGTCTTGGATCTTCATGGAGTGATCGATGAATGAATACATGTTTCAAATAAAATGTGAAAGGTATACATGTGTCATTTTAAATGATTCTTATTTTATGGAGCCTTTCCAACCAACTGCTTAATCTTCTGTATGGATTACACAGCATCCCTTGAATTTCATATGCTTGAATTCTTTTCTGTTTACCTTAGATTATACATCAGGGACCCTTAAAATGGTTGGTAAGGTCTGGTCTGGATGCACTGGAACCGCAAGGTCATCTTGAGACCTGATACTAGCCAGTGCTGCCTCTTTCCCAGGGACTTTTCATGCGCCTTTCCCTCTGCCCGGAGGATTCACTCACCCTTTCCCTCTTCATCCCTCAGATCATATCCTGATCTTCCCGAGGAGGTCAGAGCCCTATGGTATTGGCTTACATCACTTAACTCTTCATCATAACTTTCAACACCACTGCAACTTTATATTTATTTTGTGGTTACTTGACTAGTATCTGCTGAATTAGTTTTCTGGGGCTGCTGAGACAAATTGCTACAATTTTGGTGGCTTTAAAAAACTAGAAGTATGTTTTCTCACAGTTCTGAACCCCAGAAGCAAGGTGTAAATGGGGCCACAGTAACTCTGAAGGCTCTAGGGAGACTCCTTCCTCACCTCCTCCAGGTCTGGTGGTTCCTGGCATTCCTTGGCTTATGGCTGCACCACTCCAATCTTTGTCTCCTGCTTCACATGACCTCCCCTGTGTCTCAGAGTCATCCTGTTCTGTCTCTTAGGACACTGATTAGATTTAGCCACTGCCACCTCCCCCCTCCCATTCAGGGTGATTTTATCTCAAAAACCTTACCTTAATTATATCTGCCTTTTACATACGCCTTTATATATACCTTTTTTTTTCCCCAAATAAGGTAATACAAGTTCCAGGTAGACATCTTTTGTGGGCCACTCCCACTAGACCCTAAGTTTTGCAAAGGCAGAGATTATTTGTCTTTGCCTATTGCAATGTCTGACACATAGTAGATACTCAATAAATATTTGCTCTTTGAATGAATAAATGGATCTTGTGTGGTCTCCAATATAACCAATAACCATTAATATTGGTTAGGTAGATGTGTTGGACTACCAAAACACTAATATAGGTATGCTGATCACATTTTAAAGTATGGTGAGCTCATTTCTATAAAAATTCTATTGTTCCATAAAGTCAGTCCCTGCTATTTTGTAAATGTACCGAACTCTCTTTTCAAACCAACTGACCACCTATTTCACAATCTTGTAAAGTCAAGCTTTAAAATCTAAGATCTAATTCTTTCTGATTTATATTATTCATTTAAAATTTTAAATAGGGTCTATTTACACTAGCCCAGTTAGCACTTAGTGACAAAGAGGTAACCATGGGAATAATAGGAGAAAAGGAGTGACAGGAGGCAACACTAACAGCGAGAAACCACATTATAAATATAAAGACCACAAAGCAAGTGTTTTTAAAAAATAGCATTGTAGATTTATACGTTTCTGGGCAGTGTTGTTTATTATGATTATTAGAGCTTATAGTAATACTTGGAACAAAGGTAAAAAACCCTCAACAACCCCAAGATACACTCCCATCACAAAAACTTGAAGCCCAGGCTGTCCATTTTATTAAAGTTTTGGCCTTAAGTTAAATGTGGCACAGTCAGAGTGGTTTCAATATTGAATTTATACATTCTACAATTAAAGAAAAGTGTTCTTATTCTCTAAGCTGTGCCTAGAAATTCAGACATTACCTGACTCTCTGGAATTTAAGAGAACAACAAGAGAGGCATCGCAAGTAGTAGAGGTGTCTTTTTTTCTTTTTTGCCTTACCGTGAGTCACGTGGGACCTCAGTTCCCTGACCAAGGATCGAACTCATGTTCCCTGCAGTGAAAGCATAGACTCTTAACCACTGAACCACCAGGGAATTCCCTGCTGCTGCTACTGCTGCTAAGTCACTTCAGTCGTGTCCGACTCTGTGCGAGCCCATAGATGGAAGCCCACCAGGCTCCCCCATCCCTGGGATTCTCCAGGCAAGAACACTGGAGTGGGTTGCCATTTCCTTCTCCAATGCATGAAAGTGAAAAGTGAAAGTGAAGTCGCTCAGTTGTGTCTGACTCTTAGCGACCCCATGGACTGCAGCCAGGCTCCTCCATCCATGGGATTTTCCAGGCAAGACTACTGGAGTGGGGAGGGAATTCCCTAGAGGTGTCTTAACCACTGAACCACCAGGGAATTCCCTAGAGGTGTCATTGACCCCTTTCATAAAGCAGGTCTCAGTCAGGTGAGGTTAAAGCTTGACTAAAAGTAAAAGTCACTGGGTCAAGGGGT
>SJXQ01003867.1:221634-298996 GCA_006408695.1 Aepyceros melampus | reverse complement strand
CCAGATGAAGCCCCAGTAAACTAAGTCAGAGTACTCCAGAATGAGAAAGAGCAATTCAGTGACTTTTTTTCATGTGAGAGTGAAGTCTGAAACATCTGCGGACATTCATCTGGATGGATACAGTGTTTGCTAGCTCCTGGACTGTGGTGAATACTGGCCCATGCGCATGTCAGAAGCCATGATTCTGAGGGACAGACTGACTTCAAGGTTTAGGGAAACCAAGCAACTTCCTGTCTCAGTGTGCCAGAAGCACTGCATTTGGAGAAGCTTCAGACCAAGTGTGACAGGGACTGCCCACTTCCTGCTTCCAGTACTCAAATGGCCAGATTTTCCTGGGTCTCAACCCTGTCGGAGGCTCAGCCTCGGGGCCCACCCAGTTGATCTCTGAAGGCCACTTCTGTGGCCTTGCTCCCACCCACATCTGTGACCTCTCTCACTTGCCACTTCCCTCAGATGCTTGATGACTCCCAGGCGCTCCCCACGCGTGCTGCTCAGGGCCCAGCCCGGCATGTAGAAGGACCAGGTGGACGAGCCAGTGTACGCCCCCGGAGGGTCCAGCCCCTGGATAAACTTGCGCAGAGCAGGTTCCAGAGAAGAGCAGATCTTTTGTGACGTCAGGAGCTGGCAATTTGGTTTTCCAAACTCAGTCATGACCTGATTATTTCCAGCTCGAAAACACCCATGCATTATTGGCTCCCTGACAATACTTTTGAGTTGGAAGTGTTTAGGAAGAGAGCTTTCTGAGTATCTGGCATGGTGCATCTTTTTGGTCAGAATGTTAGTCAGTTTACACGGTCAGCATCATGACTACAAGATTTGTAATAAATGTCAACTGTGTCAGACTATAAATTCCTGTAACGTCTTCTTATGGTTGAGAGAAGGAGAGAAAAAGAACAGCACGGAGTTTTCGTTACTGATTGCTGAGTAACTAAGTACCCTAGAACTTAGTGGTTTAAAGCAACAGCTATTTACTTGCTTGTGATTTTGTGGGCACAGTGGGGATGGCTTGTCTCCCCTGGCCAGTGTCTGGGTCCTCAGCTCGGTGGCTTGAACAGCTGGGAAGTGGATGAGATGGCTCAGTTGGGGTCATATGTCTGGGCTCTCATGTGACTGCTCCACATGGCTAGCTAGGCCCATACTGGCCTCCGAAGAGTCAGACTTCTTACCTGAGAGCTGGCTTCCTCTGAGATAGTGGAAGCTGCCAGGCCTCTCAAAGGCTTGGCCCAGAACAAGTGTATTGTCATTTCCGCCATGTTCTACTGGTTCAAAGCAAGTCACAGGGCATGTCTAGACTCAAGGGGAAGGGAAATAGACTTCATCTCTTGATGCAGGAGAAAAGAATCTGCGGCCCTCTTTAATCTATTACAGAGAGAAAAGTGGAAAGAAAAATATTTATTCATGTTCTTCCCCGGTTCTTATCAGATTAAGTCAAGCCTGAGCAGTCAGTAGAACTCCCTGTGATTCCTTGCCTCTTCCTCTCAGTGGCCAATTTTTAACTTTGGGGGTAGAGAGTCAGCATGTGGTCTTTGAACCTTCAGCTGTACAGAGTCACTCACTCTTTTTATTTTCACTTTTTGAAACTTCCATTTTGCTTTCATATATTTTTTGCTGTTTTCTAAAAAGAATTTAAGCACTATATAAATATATATTCACTTGCAAAGTTATGACAGTATCGTAGCATCCACAGTAAAGTGTAAAAACATCTTTTTACTTTGACCCTTCATCTACTCACTTTTCCAGAAGTAACAACTACAAGTAGTTTATTGTGGCTCCCTTTATGCTTTCTCTGTATACATATATTCAAGAGTGTGTACATATGCTCATAGAGTTATTCTCTCTTAAATGAGATCCTACAGTCTGTACCATTCTGCAAGCTGCTTTTTCTGTCTAATAATATAGCATGATGATTGTTCCATATTCATATATCTACCCACTTTTTTTTTAAGTTGCTTTATATTATTCGATTGAAGTGACACGGCATAATTTATGCATGACTTCCTGGGTAGTGGACTTTCAGTTGTGATTGTTTTTTCAATGACAAAAAGTGGCAGCTGAAATAAGTATTCTTGCATATATACGTGTGCAGGTATTTTTAAGATAGTTGCCTGGAGGTGTAACAGTACTTGAGTCAGAGAGTATGGGCATTTGCAATTTCAATAGTACACCAGCAGTCCCCAACCTTTTTGGCACTGGGGACCAGTTTCGTGGAAGACAATTTTTCCATTGACTTGGGAGCGGGGGATGATTCAAGTGCATTACATTTATTGTGCACTTTAGTTCTATTATTATTAAATATTACATCAGCTCCACCTCAGATCATCAGGCAGTAGATCACAGAGGTTGGGGACCCTTGGTAGACAGTTGACTCTTAAAATTGGAGAACCAAATTATATTTCTTCCACATATTTTTCCACACCCTTGACAACATTGGCTATTACTCATGTTTGTAATTCTTCCAGGCTGACTGATGGATGAAAATGATACCTCACCATTGTACAGTACTTCTTTCCTGTAATAATTGGTTATTTATATTTCTTTCTTGAAACATGTTCTGTTAAAATCACATTCTTTATAATTTTGCTAAATATTTGTGGGAAGGAATTCCCTGGTGGTCCAGTGGCTAAGACTTCACAGTCCCAATGCAGGAGGCCTAGGCTTGATCCCTGGTCAGGGAACTAGATCCCACATGGCACAGCTAAACATCCTGCATGCTACAGTGGAGACAGAAGATCCTGTGTGCTGAAACTAAAACCCAGTGCTGCCAAACAAATATTTAGAAAAGAAATCTCTGGGAGCTCCTGATTTATCAATCCCTTGTTATTGCCTACAGTTGAACTCCCAGATACGAAATTGCCAGGGCAAATGATTTATCTGTTACAGAGACATTTGACATTTCCTAGTTGAATTGCTGTCAACTGTCTCAAGTCTTCCTTTAGACATTACTCTTGGAAGGGACTCATCTCCTCTCACTGATGAGCTGAGTCTCATTTCTTGCCATTATACAAGCTCTCTCATAAAGGAAATAAGGCTGAGAACTGTACACTAACACATTCTGAGGCTGTTGGTGCCCAGCTGTCCTGACTTATTTCCCATATAATTAGCAAACTTCTCCCTGAATGTAGCTGAGCTGGTAGGTATCTCATTGGTCAGGACAAGAGCTGAGAAAGATCTTGCATTCAACGATTATATACTTTTTCTTGTTCCTGATGATTTAGGATGGGAACATAGGCTCTGGTTAGTGACTGAGCCAGTTGATGAGTACCTACCACGAACCAGGCTCTGTTTTAGGCACTGCAGCTTATGATTATGATCTGGAATCTCAAAGGACGTGTTACATTTCTGAACATGGCATTACAGTTGAGGAAGCAGTTTCAGATTTTGTGTGTACGTGACTTGAATTTTAGGCTTTCTGAGGCTGGGTTACAGAACTGTATCATTTAACTGTTAAGTTTAGCCAACTATTTAACCTCTGAACCTCAACATGGCTCTTGCATTCTCTACTCACATAAGGTACAAAGACAGTTAAAAGTGTTTCTTTGTTAGACATAGCTGTAAGTGAAAGAGAAAACACTAGTAAAAGTTGAAAAAGCAGATAACTTGTGGTGTGTGGACATGCACAGGAAATAAGCTACTCTTAAAGGAAATATGATTTAGGAGATAGCCAGGAGCTTGCACAAACATCTCTGTTGCTTGATAAGTTAGAAATTATCTTCTGCATAGGATACATTTTAGACATATTTTATTAAGAACTGTTTCTACAGAAACAATTATGGTTAAAAGATTTGTGTTGAAGTTATCTGAAGCCTTTAAAAATTTAGAATGCTAAGTTTTGTACCATGAATGATTAAAGAACTGCTACTATAGGAGGTAGTTTTTGTTGTTGTTTTTTGTTGAGTAGATTAGTGACTTGTAGGACAGGGAAGGCTGGTGTGCTGCAGTTCATGGGGTCACAAAGAGTTGGACACAACTTAGCAACTGAACAACCACAAAGTAACTTGTTCAGTTGAAACCTTTGAAGCAAATGTGGGGACCCTCACAGGCACAGCTTGTCTATGTTTGCTGTTGATGTTCATTAATGGAAGGGATATAGCTAATCCTGGTATGATGCAAGCACATGGGATTTAAAGCATGAATATTTTGAGTCCTGATTCTCTTCCTGATTGACTGTCACCTTTGGGGAATCACCCAAATCTCAGAGCCTCATTTTCTTATCTGCAAAATTGTAGAAGCTGGCCACAGAATTTTAATGGGAAGGTACATTATAAATGTGAAATTGCTCTTCCAATGTGAGATTATTACTTTTCCATGATAATAAAAAGAGGGAAACAGACCACTCATTCATCCATCTATTAACGGTTTCTGATTACCTGCCATGAGCTTGGCACTGGGCTAAGTGGTGGAATAATGAAATAAACAAGACCTGGTTTCTGCACTGTAGAAGTTTACAGGTCAGTGGAGATGATGGTCAAGATAATGCCTAGTTCACTCAATGCTGTGCTGGAGTTGGCTCAGTCAGGCTCATGAGAGCTGCAAATTTTCAGGAATTCTGCACATAAGTTGTTAAATACAGCTATTATTAAAAATTAAGATATAGTTGTGTCTAGTTGCTCAATTATGTCTGACTCTTTGTGACCCCCATGGACAGTAGCCTGCTATGCTCCTCTGTCCATGGGAATCCTCAGGCAAGAATTCTGGAGTGAGTAGCCCTACCATCCTCCAGGAGATCTCCCCAACCCAGGGATTGAACCCAGTTCTCCCACATTGCAGGTAGCTTCTTTACTGTCTGAGCCACCAGGGAAGTAATGCTCAAAATTCTCCAAGCCAGACTTCAGCAATATGTGTACCGTGAACTCCCTGATGTTCAAGCTGGTTTTAGAAAAGGCAGAGGAGCCAGAGATCAAATTGCCAACATCCTCTGGATCATGGAAAAAGCAACAGAGTTCCAGAAAAACATCTATTTCTGCTTTATTGACTATGCCAAAGCCTTTGACTGTGTGGATCACAATAAACTGTGGAAAATTCTGAAAGAGATGGGAATACCAGACCACCTGACCTGCCTCTTGAGAAACCTGTATGCAGGTCAGGAAGCAACAATGGAAAACTCAGCAGTGGCCACAGGACTGGAAAAGGTCAGTTTTCATCCCAATTCCAAAGAAAGGCAATGCCAAAGAATGCTCAAACTACCGCACAATTGCACTCATCTCACATGCTAGTAAAGTAATGCTCAAAATTCTCCAAGCCAGACTTCAGCAATACGTGAACCGTGAACTCCCTGATGTTCAAGCTGGTTTTAGAAAAGGCAGAGGAACCAGAGATCAAATTGCCAACATCCGCTGGATCATGGAAAAAGCAAGAGAGTTCCAGAAAAACATCTATTTCTGCTTTCTTGACTATGCCAAAGCCTTTGACTGTGTGGATCACAATCAACTGTGGAAAATTCTGAAAGAGATGGGAATACCAGACCACCTGACCTGCCTCTTGAGAAATCTGTATGCAGGTTAGAAAGCAACAGTTAGAACTGGACATGGAACAACAGACTGGTTCCAAATAGGAAAAGGAGTACATCAAGGCTGTATATTGTCACCCTGCTTATTTAACTTCTATGCAGAGTACATCATGAGAAATGCTGGGCTGGAAGAAACACAAGCTGGAATCAAGATTGCTGGGAGAAATATCAATAACCTCAGATATGCAGATGACACCACCCTTATGGCAGAAAGTGAAGAGGAGCTAAAAAGCCTCTTGTTGAAAGTGAAAGAGGAGAGTGAAAAAGTTGGCTTAAAGCTCAACATTCAGAAAACGAAGATCATGGCATCTGGCCCCATCACTTCATGGGAAATAGATGGGGAAACAGTAGAAACAGTATCAGACTTTGTTTTTTTTTGGGCTCCAAAATCACTGCAGTGGTGACTGCAGCCATGAAATTAAAAGGCACTTACTCCTTGGAAGAAAAGTTATGACCAACCTAGATAGTATATTCAAAAGCAGACAACTCTTAGGATGTGCTAAGTGACAATAAGTGGGCAGGCAAGGTGACCTCCTAGTGCCTGGGTGGATGAGGGTATTAGTGACCAAGATGACTCAGGGAAAGGATGAGTCTTTGTAAATATGTGTTTTAGATGGGGAAATTCAGGGGAGGAAGGGGGAAATCTGGAGAGAACAGGGAGGTAAGAAGACAGAATGTGTGCCTGGAAATCTGGGGATTTTCTAGGCAGTTGGCAGATCATGGTGGGGGATGGGGGGGTGGTAATGAACCGGTGGAGCTGCAGGCTCCACTAGCCTGCGTAAGAGGGGGACACGGGAGAGGGAAGGTCTGGGAAGGACTCCTGAGGAAACTCCCCTTGTGATGGGCACAGAGCAAGTCAAGGGCCTCTTGAGATGGAAACCTCTGAGCTAAGATGGGAAAGAGAAGAAAGAGCCAGATGTGCAAAAAGCAGGTGGACAGATAGCACCAAGGACCTGGTCAGTGTGTGGAGGGACCTCAGGGTGCAGGACACCCGGCTGGGTGGAGACACGGTGGAGGCCAGTGAGGCCGAGCAAGGGCGGCCGGAGCCTGTAGATGAGACCAGAGCCAGGCGGGCCCAGATCTTGCCAGAGGACTGCAGTCTGGGCTCCAATCAGACTCACCTTGGGGCTTTATCAGAGGCAGGAGCTCTGTGCACCCAACTCTGGAGCCAAAGAAGTTTGTTTTCATGGTCACCTCTGTTTGAATATGAAATGGTGTAGTATCAGCAGCTTTCAGGAGAAAAGGAAAGTGGCGTGAATAAATAGTACTCATGTGGTGGTATTCCATAAGAAGATACAAACAATAGTAAAATTGGTAGTATTATGCCAGTGTGAATTTCCCAGTTTGATAATGCCTTATAGTTTTGTAATAAGATGGCACTACTGGGGGAGGCTGCACCACGGGTGAAGATTTGGGACCTTGGATCATTTTGCCATCTTGTGGTTTATGTAAGATTGTACTAAAAAATAACCCAGCTGCCCAAAGTTCAATCAGAAAGAGGCTGCAGAACTACCAGGAAAAGGGGCCCAGGATTCTGAGCCAAAGAAACACAAAGTTCCCTCTGGCTAGAGCGCATATTCCCAGATCCTTACCTTTGAAGGTGATGCCCTTGTAGGCCCCGGTGACCAGCGACATGCGGCTGTTGGATGACATAGCTGAGGGCAGGGGCGCTCCAGGCGCTTGGGTGGAGTGCAGAATTGACCGAGTCACTGGCGGCGCGCGCTGCGGAGGCCGATCCACAGGCAGAGAAGCCAGCAAGCACTGGCTTCTAGGCTCCGGCACTGTGACTTGTAGAGAAAGAGGCTCCAGTCCCCAGTTTCTCCTTCTTTAGGAGGCGCAGTCTGTTTCTGAAGGTTTAGAAACACCGCATCCCGAGCGTACCATTCCCCGTGTTGTGCCCACTGTTGTTGATGCCACCTCTGAGCCATATATGAGCCAAGCGGTGGTCTGCGGGGATGGAGAGGGGGTTCCCCCAGAGCAAAACCAGACGGTGGTGAGTCGAAAGGGTCTGAAGATTTACCGCAGTTTGAATGAAGAAACTAGTGCTGGAGAAACCCCAAAGGAGAAAAACAAGTGCTGACAATTTTCTTGGGCATGCGCCTGTCATCCTCTGCAAAATGAGGATGCTTGCTTTTTTCTTGAGTACGGTGAAATGATTTCAACAGCGTACCTGCTTCTCAGGACCTAGATTCACTTCCTTGCTTCAGAGAAACTCAAGAGAGGGATTGAGAGAGAAAAGGTCCCAAGAGCAGGTTTCCAAGTGTTGGCCGGGTACCCAGCTCTGTGGGATCCCAGTGCGCCCCCATGTGGGCGCGAGTGTTTATGAAACTCTCCTTGTGTGCCAAGCCTCTTGCCTCAGTGTTGCAATTTATCTTGCATAACTCCTGTGGGTGCTAAGTGTGTAATTTTAGGTTTGTCCAAGGAGGATACATATATGTTCTTTTTTGCTCCCAGTGAAATCTGTGCTCACAAAGGTCAACTGAAAATGAATCAGTCTCCAAAGTGTGTATGGGGTGGACAAATAGAACTCTCCCACCCACCTTCTTTAGTGTAATTTCAGTACATTTAATCCAAGTGTGTTTGATTAGTGACTTTCAGATTTACACAGAGCTGCGATCTCATCATGACTCAGCTTTTCTCAGGCACAGCTTGGCAGAGCTGCCAAGAATGGAGGCAGAGATCAGAGGATGCAAGGAATGTGTACTAAAGACTTAGAAGAATTAGAGAATGAGCAAACAGAGGTGAATTAATACACTAGAAGGAATAAGCAGCGGAATAACAGAGGCAGAAGAGTGGATAAATGACCTAGAGCATAGATGGGTGGAAATCCCACTGCCTCAGAACAGAAGATAGAGGAAAGAATGAGAAGAAATGAAGACCGTCTAAGAGACCTCTGAGACAACGTTAAACACATCAGCGTTCTCATTATGGGGGTCCCAGAAGGAGAAGAGAGAGATAAAGGACCTGAGAAAATATCTGAAGTGCTAATAGCTGAAAACTTCCTGAAAGCAAGAGAAAGCAAATAGTCAACCAAGCTTAGGAAGAGCAGTGTCCCAGGAAGGAGGAACACACTGAGAAACATAGTAATCAAACTGACAACAATTAAACAGAGAGATATAATAGTAAAAGCAGCAAGAGGAAAATGACAAATAACATACAAGGGAATACTGAAGTGGCTTGCCATTCCCTTCTCCAGTGGACCACATTCTGTCAGACCTCTCCACCATGACCCACCCATCTTGGGTTGCCCCGCAGGCATGGCTTGGTTTCATTGAGTTAGACAAGGGTGTGGTCCTAGTGTGATTAGATTCACTAGTTTTCTGTGAGTATGGTTTCAGTGTGTCTGCCCTCTGATTCCCTCTTGCAACACCTACCATCTTACTTGAGTTTCTCTTACCTTGGGCGTGGGGTATCTCTTCACGATTGCTCCAGCACAGCCACTTCTAGGTCCTTCTTCTAGGTCCTTGTTAAACCTTTCTTGCATCTTCTCAATCCTTGTCTCCAGGCTATTTATCTGTGATTCCATTTTGATTTCAAGATTTTGGACCATTTTCACTATCATTATTCGGATAGATTCCCTATCTCTTCCTCTTTTGTTTGGTTTGGTGAGCATTTATCCTGTTCTTTTACCTGCTGTGTATTCCTCTGTCTCTTCATCTTGTTTATATTGCTGAGTTTTGGATGTCCTTTTTGTATTCTGGCAGTTTGTGGAGTTCTCTTTATTGTGGAGTTTCCTCTCTGTGGGTGGGGTTGTACAGGTGGCTTGTCAAGGTTTCTTGGCTAGGGAAGCTTGTGTCAGTGTTCTGGTGGGTGGAGCTGGATTTCTTCTCTCTCTTTTGAAGACAATGGGCTGCTTTTCTAGGTGCCTGATGTTCTCTGCTGTCATTCAGAAGTTGTTTTGTGGAATTTACTCAGCATTTAAATGTTCTTTTGATGAATTTGTGGGGGAGAAAGTGGTCTCCCTCTCCTATTCCTCTGCTATCTTAGGACTGCTCCCTCTGAAATGACAATTTTATTTTGGCTGGGCGACACAAGTACACTGCTTGATTCCTGCTCAAGGATATTAAAGTGGCCTGGGGAACAAAAGTAGAGGTTGTGTTGGGATCATCCAGGATAGTCAAACCAAGAGTTTATAAGCAGCTTCTTTTATTCCTTTAAAAAATATTTAATTTTCTCCTATTCTGTGGGTTGTCTTTTCACATTGTTGGTGTGTTGGGGGGGACATGGGGAGCTGCATTGGGTCTTTGTTGTGGTGCAAGGCCTTTCGTTGTGGCGTAGAGGCTTTCTCTATGTGCCCTGCGGCATACAGGATCTTAGTTCCCTGACCAGGGCTGGAACTCATGTCCCTGGCATTGGAAGGCAGATTCTTAACCATTGGACCACCAGGGAAAGTCGTTTCAGTGGATGAAAGCAGTTTCAGTGGATCAGATGTGGGCCACATGGAAAAGATCCAACCAAGAGTCATTTGGGGTGCTGTCAAGTAGGATCATTAGAGAGTGAAGAACCCTAGCAGAAGGGGAGCTGCAAAGGAGTTACAAGTGAACAATAGGCATAGAAATGTGCACAGCAGGTAACATGACCTATAGAAGAGAGGTCTCCAAGAAAGCAATTTTCCAAAGGACCTAAGAAAGTCCCCAGAAAACAGTCAGCTTTGAATACTAAAAACTTTCTTCTTTACCATTCCTCCAACCCCAAGAGGTCAGAAACTGGCTAGCCAGCTGGAGCAGGAGAAGAAAAGAAAAATGGTATAAAGTGGAGAGAAGGAAGCCATGCATCCTTCCCCACCTTTGCTGCTGCAGGCTGCCAGGCTCAAGCCCTGCCAAACTGGGGGAATATTTACCATTAAAGATAAGGTGGAATTTTGATCAGGATCTTGGGCTAGACATTTTGGCCTCAGACTTGAAACTATGTTTGCACCTAAGAACATTGACCTAAGAGGAAAAGTCGTGGAACCTACCCATGTTCCCATATGTGACTGGCAAGAATTATCCTCACTGAATGCACTTTGAGAGGCAGTGAGAAACCATAATGAAGATGTGTTTTTATTCCATTTACCAGTCATACATTCACTAAATGGGTTACTAGGACATTTGCATTTGTATACTCAGGATTTATTTTTCTTAATTTTGTTATTGAAGTATAGTTGATGTACAGTATCATATAAATGTCAGGTATACAACATAGTGATTCATAATTTTTTTTTAAAGTACTGAATTTTTAAAAAGTTTATTGCTGAACAATGATCTGGTCCTGGAAAGAGAAACATGTCAGGATTCTAAACACTGAAATGGGAAAAAAAAAGTATTTCAAAAGTGCATACAAACTTTGGTCTGGTGCTGACAGGCATCCATGGGCAACAAAATTTCTGAAATTCTATAAACTTATCTGGTTTCTGTTTTTCTCCAAATGACTCAAGGTGTTTAGGGAGATGGTAGTTACTTAAAGAGAGATACCCTCCTTTTGGAGATTCTCTCCAAAAGGGTAGAGATCACTCAAAAGGGTAGATACAAACAGCAAGAAAAACTCTAAGGGTTTTTCATAGGCAAGTGGGACAAAATACAAATAGACACACAAGAAAAATACAACTATATAATGAAATAATACAGGAACATATTCAGCTCATTTAATAAACACATGAAGTATTCTAGAATTTATTTTTAGTTGAGTAAACTTGTGAAAATTAAAAGTGAATACCAGCGTTAAAGAAGGTATATTGAAAGAGTCTCACATATTGCTGATAATTTGGCATAAACTTAAAGCCAAATTATGGTTGTAATTTTTATTTGTCTTTTTAACTTTTTATTTTGAAAACCTTCTAGATTTACAAAGCAGACACTTCTGCTCTTCATCTAGATTGACTCATTATTTACTTTGTTATTTTCAATTTTATTTTGGTATTATAAACATTATCATCATTGTCATTATTGATGACCATCTGAGAATAAGTTCCAGACATCACACCATTCTGCCCCTTTACCATAAATACTTCAGTGTGTATCTCCTCAGAATGAGGATATTCTCTTCATTCTCTTATACAACCAAGGTGTAAGTATCAAATTTAGAAAACGTAATTTTGATACAATACTGTTACCAAATACAGAGTCAGTTGGCAGATCTTACCAGTTGCTGAGTAGTTTTCTTTATGTACCCTTTTCTTCATCCATGATCCACTTCTGTGTCCCTCATTGCTCTGAATTGCTCTGTCTGTTTAGTCTCTTGTAAGCTCTACCGGTTCCTCCGCTTTTGTCTTTCATGGCACTGACCTTTTGAAAAAAGATTGGCGGTTGTTTAAGTAGAATGTCCTTCAACGTAAGTTTGTCTACTAGTTCCTCATGATTACACGCAGGCTTTTTTGGCATGAGTTTCTAACTTTTGACCTAATAATTTCCACTTCTGGGAATCTATTATGAAGAAATAATAGTAAGTAAAAAATAGTTTTAATGTTCTATTTATATGAGATGAGGAATGTCCACTAAACCTATTCTGATAATCATTTTATGATATAAGTCAAATCATTATGTTGTATACCTTAAAGTATATAGTACTGTATGTTAGTTTTCTCACAGTAAAACTGGTGGAAATCCCCAATTTATATGGCTCCAAAGCAGCACAAATGTCAAATAATAATAAAATTACAGCCCACATGTTCTGAAAGCATGTACTCGAACCAGCAGTATGTTCTGTTGTTTATGTGCTTCATCTTATTTAATCTCCCTCCCCCATAAATCCTTCCTCTCTCCGGGTAAGATAACTTTGGGAAAATTGCCTAAAACTTGCTGTAAAGAAATATTTATTTCTTCCTTAGTGTCCAATGTGAATATGCTCAGGTTGAGGAAGATGGGGATGGCAGTGCCAGACCTGGGAAACGGAATCCTTACCACTTTTTGTCTATGTTTTACTGGGTAGTCCTTATCATGGATTGCCAGGCGGCACGAGGTATCCCCAGGAGACAATGGCATTTATAGAAACGGCAGTCACATGGTTGCTGGTTTCATGGGCTTTGGGATAAAGTCTGAATTCTTTGCCAGGACCCTCACACTCAGGTCCTGCCCACCTTCCAAGTTTCATTTCTTGCCTCTTCAGTCTGCACTCTCTGGGCTCCATTATACTTTTAATTCCCAGGGTGGGCAGTGGTGTCTCCTGGCTCCCTGCCTTTGCATGCAGGGTTTCTTCTGCTTGGAATATCCTGAATGCACTCTTCTCTGTGTGGTGAATGCTTACTTGTCATTTAAGACCAGTTCCCATGTCACTGGGTCAGTAAAGTCATTCTTCCTCAGCGTTGATTTCTCTGCCAACACCCTCTCCACCAGAATAAATCATTTCCTGTCTGTGCTTCCTCACTCACAGAGTTTTGTGCAGCAAAACATTCCTGATTGTCCCATGGAACTCAAGCTTCTTCTTTCCTTGGTAACATGTATCTTGTTGCTAGATCATGAGTTCTGGGAAGTCACAGAGCAAGTATGTTAATGGTTTTGCCCTTAGAAGCATTTAGTTCAGAACTGACATGTGGGAACCACTTGATAAATATTTGGGGAATTAAAGGAAGGTACATAAAGATGAGAGGATTCATTCATTCATTCACAAATTAAGCCAAGGTCCTCCTTTATAGTTATAAAATGCTATAGCATGAATATTTCCTATTGATGAAATAGAATTGTATATTAGAATATGGCCCAATTTATACTTAAAATACTTATATATAGTAACATAACCACATAAGATATATATATATACATATATGTGTGTGTGTATATACAGTAGTTTCCCCTTATCCAAAAGGGATATGTTCCCAGACCCTCAGTGGGTGCCTGAATCTGTGGATAGTATTGAACTATACCTATACTATTTTTCCTAAACATACATACTATGATACAGTTTAATTTATAAATTAGGCAAGTAAGAGATTAATTATGACTAACAATAAAATATAACAGTTATAGCAATGTACTACAATGAGTTATGTGAATGCAGTCTACTTTTTGCACAAATTTAATGGATTTTTCTTATTAATAAGCACATATCATGCACTGTGGTCATAATTTTAATAGTTTTAAGTGTGACAGCAAAACGTATAAATTTTTTTCCTTTTTCACAATTTTATGGATAGAATATTCATTCTTACCACAGATCTTAGCAACTTCAACATATGATTTTTTTTCTTTCCTTATTAAGAACTTTCACCTTTTGACTTAAAAGAAGCACTTTGCAGCTTCTCTTTGACATAGCCAAATTCCAGATAGCTTATTCTTACACTTTGTGACTGTTAGTAAGTAAAAAGCGAAGCTTGAACACAGGCACCGTGATACTGCATAGGATAACTGCATAGTTGCTAAGTGACTACTGGCAAATACACTGAACAAAGGGATGATTCATGGCTGAGGTGGGAAGGAGCAGGGCAGCGGGAGATTTCATCATGGTACTTAGAACAGTGTGCATTTTAAAATTTATGGTTATTTCTTGAACTTTTCCTTTTATATTTTCAGACCGTGACTGACTGGGGGTAACTGAAACCATGCAAAGTGAAGCCGTGATGAGAGGGACTAATATGTACATATTAACAAAGAGTTTCTTAGTTTTTTCTTTTCATATTTGCAGATTTCTTTTGATAACACAAGGAATGAGGTGGAGGAAATTAGAAGTTCCAAATTCTAATATTTGCACTATGGCTAGATTTAAATGCTAGCACACAAGTCTTTCTGTATCTGTCCTCGATTACAAGATGACAGTAAAGAGACTGACTTGCTAGCAATAATCCATGTGCTAGTTTAGTTTCTCAACTCAAGAAATAAATACAAAACAGAGCTGGAATATATTTATAAAAAGGTATAACCAAAAAATTCAAAAGCGTAAAAAAGGCTCTTAACTTCCTCCTGAAAGACACATGAACTTAGCCACTCCCATTCAATTTAACAAATATTAAATGTCCACTCTCTGTTCAATACCAGATCAACTCTTCATTCATTTATTCGATAAGAATTTTTTGAACATTTACATTGTACAAGGCATTACTGCAGATAATAGAGATACAGAAAGGAATAAAATAAAAATCCCTGCCCTCATGGAAATTGTATTCTAGAAGCATGAGAGATAATAAAGCTGCAAATAAATAAAATATGCATTATGTCAGATAGTAACAAGTGTTATGGAGAAAAATGGAAGTTGGAAAAAGAGCTAGGGAAAAGGCATTGCAATGTTAAGTAGAAGGTCATGGAAGGTGATATTTGAGTGAAAGCTAATGGAGGTCTTGAATGGCTTGGGTGATACGGAATGAAATGTACAAATGTCACCCTTTTCTGTAAAGACCTGCGGACTTTGCATTCCACTAGGCTGTGGAACGACCTGGTAATGACCTGGTATTTACTGCTAATGATGTATTCAACTAAACAAAGGGTGCTGTCAGACTGCCCGAGATAATCCTTTAGGCAAAGGTGGACATTGACAACTTAACTCAAACTTTAAAGAATCCAGAGAGCCTGCATGCGATGTCTGGTGAGGATGGCAAGAAGAATGACATAAGTAAAGGGGGTCCCAGGCAGTAAGAACACTGCTTTCTGTAGTTGAAGGTCTTCCTTGCTTCAACAGAGGTAACGGATAGAGGCCAACGGTAAAGAATCTTCCCGCCAAGCGGGAAAGTTGGGTTTGATCTCTGGGTTGGGAAATTCCCCTGGAGAAGGAAATGGCAACCTACTTCAGTATTCTTGCCTAGGAAGTCCCATAGAAGAGGAGCCTGGCAGGCTAGTCCGTGGGCTCACAAAAGAGTTGAACACAATTTAGCGAACAAACAGCAGAGGCAAGGGATAGCATTAGCTACACGAAGTGGAGAAACCACTATAAATCAGTTGAAGAAAGTCACAGTTGGTCATAGAGGCTATTGGAAGCCACCAGAGTTAATTGAGAATGGAAGAAATATGATGAAACAAGTATTTTAATAAAATTAATATAGCAGTAGAGTCAGTTGGATTGGAATAAGGAGAAGATAGAGGCAAGGAACCACTTAAAATCTTATTTTTGTTATCCAGATGTTTTAAGGGTGGGTCAGAATGGAAGCAGTGAGAACAATAAAGCAGTGAAGTTTATACAGAGTAAATGACAGGCTTTGTTAGCCAATTAGATCTGAAGGGTAAAGAAGAGTAAGTTAGAGCTGACACATTATAAAGAGGTGAGGAGATGGGGTCATTCTATGACCAAGAATTCTATGATCCAAACAGGGTGTGACTGGCTCAGGATCACACAGTGAAAACCTGAAGCCAGAACCCAGAATCCATGCTTTATCCTCCATTAAATGATGCCAAAGCATTTAAATGGCAAGTGGAAAATAGTGCCTCCGACAGAAATGAGTGATTATGGAGGGATAGTAAATTTGTACAATTGAGCAGAGAAGATGGAGAGTTTCTGTTTTGTATCTATGTAGTTTGGAGATATCTGAGTGGAAAAATCTGGGAGACTGGCAACCCTTTAGGGCTGGAAATGCCCTGTAATAGTCTGTGATCTTGCTCCAGTCACTTAACCTCTCTTAGCCTTGGTTTCTCCATTCACAAAGTGAGATAATGTTATTAATTAAGGGTTGTTATCAGTTAATTAATATTTGTAAAAAGTTTGAAATAGGCGCTGGTACAAGATAGTGTTATTTAATTATTTGTTGTTAAGAAATAAGTAAGATGCAATGTAAAGAAAGACATTGGCTTTCTGGAGAGGTAAGAAGAAGATACAGGGAAAACTACAGGAGAATTTGAAACCATTGATATAAAGTCTGTCATAGAAGGGAGGAATTTTATAAAGGTGAGAAACAAAACCAAATGATGCAAAGATGCAGAGAAAGTGGAAGGTCAAGAGAGGCTATACAGTATGGAAAGAAGGAGGCCTTCCAGAGTAAGTTGGTTTTCAACAGAGTAGCAAGTAGGAGAGAAGCCCTAGAGGGAAATCGGGAAGAGTGAAAAATGGAAGCAAGGTACTACAGTATTTTTCAAATTAGCCATCAATTTGTGACTGTACCCAAAAGGAGATAAAATTTAAAAATAGGCATTTGCCTAATTTAGTGGATGACACATTCATGGTGAAATACTAGAAGGCTATTAACTTTGGAGTCATTTCTAGTCATCATTTCTAATCAGGGAGTTGATAAGTTGGAGGATAATCATGCTGACCTTACTTTCACAATTATGTACCAAATGCCAAGATCAATGAGTTGAATGTAGCATGAGCTGACATAAGATGGGAGATTTTAAGATTTCTTCCTCTCCACACATAAAAGGTTTCCTTAACTGCAAATTCTGAAAATCTGAGATATTTCTATACTTTGTGTGCACATCAATATATTTTGCTCTATATGTCACAAACACACAGAAACAGAGAAGCGCATCCAAAAGGCTGATTTAGTACACAGTGGACTGAAGATTCCAGAGTAAAATAATTTTATACAAATCATTTATTTGTTCCCAGTTTGAAAAGGTACTTGAATTGTTCTCTTAGTATTTTTCTACGTAAATCTTTGCTTATAAATTCCAGTGTGGTAAACATACCTGGGAGAATGTTGAAAGTCAGAAACTCCACATTTCAAAAAACCTTCTTTCCCTTTGGATATCACTTCATAGTCTATGTAATGTTAGATTTATTATCTTTGTCTTATACAGTTTTTATAGGCATGATGTCTGAAGGGGATAGGACAGTGATATAACAGCTCTGAAGAATTATTATACTACCTGAGAAGCTGAAACCAGAGAAAGAAAGGTGGTAGGCAAGATATCGGAGAAGGCAATGGCACCCCACTCTAGTACTCTTCCCTGGAAAATCCCATGGATGGAGGAGCCTGGTGGGCTGCCGTCTATGGGGTTGCACAGAGTCGGACACGACTGAAGTGACTTAGCAGCAGCAGCAGCAGCAGGCAAGATATAGAATTCAGTTCCCAGGCATTTTAATATTAGGTGGCAAACTAGGGACTATTGGACCAGCACTATCAAATAGGGATTTAATGTGAGCTACATGTGCAATTTAAAATTTTCTTTAATGAGAGCCACATTCTAAAGAGGGAAAAACAAATGAAATTTTATAATATTTACCTAATAATATATGCTAAGTATCATTTTACCATGTGATCCATGTAAAAATCAGTGACAGGATGGTCTGCATCATTTTTTTCTGCGCTGTCTTCAAAATTCGGTATGTATTTTACACACTCAGCACATCCCAATTCAGAATAACGCAACTGCAAATGGTCCACAGCCACATATGGCTAGTGGCTGCCCAACTGGATAGAAGTGCAGTTCTGAACCAAACATATCTCGTTTTTGGATTTTTTTAAGCGTCAGCTGGCAAACAGAGGCATTATATAGGGAGTGCTCTAGTAGAGTAAACCTTAGGTAAGTCGGTAAGCATGGACTTTTCCACTCCAGTAAGCACTGGGACTTTCTGACTTTTTTCTTGAGTTTGGGGGTTGAACTTCTTAGTACACTTCTCAGTATGCAGCAGCAGAAATAAACAGGGCTGCAGCATACTCGAACCACAGGAAAGCGCTGTGCACCGTTCCCCGAGAAAAGCACTTACCTCCATTTTTAAAAAAAGTGTTTATTCCTTGCATGTATTATTACATTTATTTAAGTCACTCCAATAAGGATGACGGATATATCGTTTGCAAAAGTTGGTATGTATCTCCAAGTTTCTACCAACTTTTTTTAAGTTGATACTTAATAAGGCCTAGCGCAAAGAATTCCAGGGTTGGTTTCCCGACCTCGCCAATTTTGCGGGGCGGAAGGCGCAGGTTCCCAGCTCTTGCCCACAGGCCCTGGCAGCCTCACAGCTTCGGGCAGATGGAGTTTCCGGCCTCGCTCAGTGGTCACCGGGTCATCCGCCTGCGCTCCTTTCTGCCTGAGGTCTGGGCCCCGGGGAAGAGCGCGCCGGTGGTGCAAGCATCCGGAGGGCAGTTCCGCGGTGGGCCCACACCCTCCTCGCGCGCCGCTCCCTGCCAGCCAGGCCGGGTGCCTTGTGGCCCGGCTGGCCGCCGCAGCTCTGAGGTTGGGCCCTCCCCCGGGGTGATTTCAGCGTTGAAGGTGGAAATACGGAAGTTTCCAGCCGCGACTGACAGATGAGGCTCGCGTCCAGCGCGGCATGCGCTGCAGAGGCTCCGCGGAGCGCGGGAGCCCCGCTGTGCGCATCCTGCGACCCTAGAGGCCTACGAGCCGCCGGCGCGCCATGGCCACGCTGCCGAGCGCAGAGCGCCGCGCCTTCGCGCTCAAGATCAACAGGTGAGACGCGCCCCGCAGCGGACTCGCTGCCGCCCAGCCGCGGGCGGCGGAGCGTGGCGCCTCGGCTGCTCCGAGGTGTGGGGGTGGGGTTGAGGACACGCCCGCAGGGTCCCTGGGAGTCAGCTGGCGGCGCCCCTGAGACCTGGTGGGGCCCGGAGCCCCCATCGGCTGTGGTGGGGCCACTGAACGCTCTGGCCCGAAAGCTGAGCTCAGTCCTCCTGGCAGTCCTCGGTCACCAGCGTCTCTTCCCGGAGCCACCTCCCCAACCCCGCCTCGCCCGCGCCGCCCTCGGGGTTGACAGGTGGCCGGGTCGGGTAGTGCGAAGGGCGCGGGGTTAGCAGTGCAGGGCCTGCCGCCGAGTTTCTCGTAAACTGCTCCTCCTTTTGAGGCTGCCCTGAGAAGGGGCGAGAGAAGTGAGTAAAATGAGACGAGTTTTGCTCAGGCAGCTGTTCAGGACTTGGTTATTCTGAGGAGGGCTCTTTCCCCTCTCGTTTTATTTTTCCAGAAAAGAAGTTTGGCTCCTACCGACATCGCTATTTTTATTCTCTGGTCCAAAGGAGCCATGAAGTGGAAAAAGTGATTTTTTAAAAATTCTCCATTTAAATAAACAAGAAAGGAATGGCCTGTGGCTGACATTTTTACATTTCTAGCGCTCCAGTAAAGAAGTAAGGACAGCTCTAACCCACCATCCAATTCATAATAAAAATTGCACAAACTAAATGTAAGCATATTTACTGCTCAAAGTTCTCACCAGAGGTGCTTTAACTGCAGTTTTTTTCCCCTCCACTGAAAACTGCTGACAAGTGTTTGAAGACATTTTTGTCATGCCCTGAGAAATCTAGACTGGTTAAAAGATAATATGAAATTCATCCTGAAGGGTCAACTTATTATTTTATAGCCCTCACGGGGCTAGGATTAGTCAGTCTTTGAGCTGAGCCTGTGAAAGGCTGGTTCCACAGTCCAGCCTTTTGTGCTGCTAGACTTTGAAGAGGTTTGAACGACCAGGAATTAGAAGCCCAGAATAATAAGGTGGTAAGGACTTGTGGAGGGCATGTTGAGCTTTATTAGGCATTTTATTTCCACCTGTTATGTAGCTGTGAGCAAACCATTTCTTTTACCTTAGTATTTCTTCATCTTTAAGCTAGTTAATTAGTATTGTGCACTGTGTATTAATGCTGTATTAAAGGTAGTCAAAGGTCACAAAGTATATTTCCTTGTGGCCAGTTTTTTTCCATTAGGTTTCATACCTGTTGCCATGCAGGAGGGGCAATTCGTTTAGGGGATGAGGAGGATCAAACTGAAATTCCTGATGGATGTACCACTTGCTATAGCTGCTGCTGTTCTGTCTCTGTGAATTTTAGGTCAGGTGGTGTAACTCTGACAGAAAGATCTCGGTCAGAGGGGTGCAGTTAGTCAAAGGAGAGCTGTAGGACCGGTGCTAATCACTACAAACGAAACTGAAGTGGCTCAGCGTGTCTGACTCTGCAACCCCATGGACTGTAGCCTGTCACGGTTCTCTGTCCATGGGATTTTCCAGGCAAGACTACTGGAGTGGGTTGCCATTTCCTTCTCCAAGGGATCTTCCCATCCCAGGGATCAAACCTGGGTCTCCCTCATTGTAGGCAGACGCTTTACTGTCTGAGCACTGCTGCTGCTGCTAAGTCGCTTCAGTCGTGTCCGACTCTGCGACCCAATAGACGGCAGCCCACCAGGCTCCCCCGTCCCTGGGATTTTCAAGGCAAGAACACTGGAGTGGGTTGACATTTCCTTCTCCCATCTGAGCACAGGCAGTCTCTAAAGCAGCAGAGGGGTTGGTGTAATCTGAGGGTTACGAATAAAGGTCCTGGCTGGAATCATATCTGCTTGCTGATTGGCTCTGTTTCAGACTGGACATGCTATTAATATTTAACGCCTCTACACTTGGAGTTTGTGTCTGTGGAATGGGGACACTCCTAATACATACCTTGTGTGACTGTTGAGAGGATTAAGTGAAATAATATATACAAAGTTCTTGTACCGCCTGGCTCAGAATCAATGTTAAATAAATGTTTGCTGTCCTCATCCACACTATTATCAGTTTTATCATTGTCATCATCATCTCCATTGCCACCATCTTTAAGATCTTAAGAAAGAAAGTTAGGAAGGAGAGCTGAAGCTGGAGAACTTCCTGTGCAGAGATCCTTTTGGGCTAGGTGTGATGATGCCAGTGGCAGGTTGGAGTTGCCTTGGGGTGGATGTTCTCTCCCAAATGGCTCCCATCTCTGTGCTGAGAATGCCAGACATGCCTTGTGAAACAGAATGTGTGATGGATCTGAGCAAGAAGAGCCCTACTCAAGTTAAATAAAATATCAAAGGCTCCCTAATACTCAGGCAAGAATAAGGATTGGATATTCCTGTTTAGGGGGATTCAGTTTTCCCTTTGGAAGCATTTTGTATATTGGGCAGAGAGTTGGCTAAAGAGCTTGGCAGAAATTAATGTTCGATGCAGTGGATAATACAGGCATACGTAGTATTATTAACATAATATTAAAATGTATCACTTATTGTTCATTTACTATGTCCCATACACTGTGTTACGTGCTTAATGGATTGTGTCATTATTATATCATTAGATTCTTACAAAAACCCTGTGAGACTCACCTGAAGTCTCGTATAAAGTAGGAAGGTGAAGCTTGGAGATGTATTTGCACAAGGACATGTGATTTGTTCAAGGCCATGCAGACAGCAGAGGCAGAGCTAGCATTACAAAGTGCTCCAAAGTGTTCTTAACTGGTCAAGTGCCATTTTGAAATTCTTAAGAATTTCCTCTAAAAGCAAACAAGGAATTGATTTTTAAAAAGACATCAATTCAGTTGCAGCATTGCAAATTGTTCTGATCAGAGTTTAATATGTAAATAAACTAACAATGTGATGTTCTGCAATTTTGAATTTGAAAAAAAATTTTTCTCTTGCATGCCTATGTACTATTTCTTAAAATAGATCAACTTACAAAAGTAAGGCAGTGTTGAAATATGGCCATCAGTACATTCAGCATGTGAACCTGTGAAGCTCGCTCAGTCGTGTCTGACTCTTTGCGACCCCATGGACTGTAGCCTACCATGCTCCTCCGTCCATGGGATTCTCCAGGCAAGAATACTGGAGTGGGTTGCCAATGGGTTCATATTTTTTCACCTCTCTACCCCGAATGATACAAACTGCCATTAAAAAATGTTTGTGGGGGTAAAATTGATGTTTCCTATCAAGGAAATATTCAAATCTGATATATTAAAATTTTTACTTGTAAAGAGCTTGTTCTGCCTACACCAGCCTCAAAAAAGAGTGAGCACACTACCTCACAGTAGGAAAGGAATGATCCCCACTGTTTCCAAACTCCGTAACTTCCTGCAAGCAGCATTGCTCAGTCTAGGGACAGGGCCAAAGCAAAGGAGGAACCTGGGAATGTCCGCTAGTGCCTGTTCCTCCGTGATTGCCCTGGCTATTTCTTTCATTTTTTTTTTTTCAAAATTAATTAATTACATTTATTTTTGGCTGTGCTGGGTCTTTGTTGCTGCACAGACTTTTCTCTAGTTGTGGCAGCGAGCAGGGGCTGCTCCTCAGCTCTGGTGCTCGTTTCTCATTGTGATGGCTTCTCTTGTGTTGGAGCACGGGGCTCCAGGGCACCTTGGCTTCAATAGCTGGGGCACGTAGTCTCAGTAGTTGTGGCTCTCAGGCTCTAGACCACAGGCTCAATAATTGTGGCGCATGGGCTTAGTTGCTCCGTATTATATGGAATCTTCCTGGAACAGGGACCGAACTCCTGTCTCCTGCATTGGCAGGAGGATTCTGTACCACTGAGCCACCAGGGAAGCCCTCTCTCATATTCTTATGAAGCCTAAATTTCCATGTGTTAGAAATCATCATAGGCCATTTTTTGGTTTCCTTTTGAGCGCCAAGTATAATTGTATGATGTGGTTGTGTGACTTAGAACAGTCAAACATTTCTCTAGAACCCACAGTTAAGGGAGATACAAGAGAAAAGATCCACCACTGAATTTTTCTGAGCTTAGATTCAGTTTCTTATAAGTGTTAAGTATTTGCCTTCATTTCAGTTTAATTGTCACTGTCTTCCTGTGCACAAAGGAAAGACTAGATCTGAATTAGGCAATTCATAATAATGTTTGCATTGGGGATTTCAGGCACTTCTGCATTCAGTGTCGTGATACAGTCCTTGTATGAGTGCCAAGTCTCATCAACTACCCTTTTTTTCTTAGTAGCATTTAGGGCTTTTATGTATTATAAAAATTATTATTACTTTTCTGAAAATTCATTAAACAAAATCTTAGATTCTTTCAAACAGAGAATAGATACAGAACTAGATCAAATATTAAAGTAAAGGACCTTGGGTAAAGAGAAAAGAAGCGCAGAATGCAGAAAAAACATTAATGATCCTTTGGACATTCAGTTGAAAAGGATAAATAATAATGGCTTATGGTTATATAATGGTTACTGTATGGCAGTCTCTACATGTCATAACTCATTCACCCTTGTGAGGTAAGAACATTACTGTCTCCATTTTAGAAATGAAGAAACTGGGTACAAAGGAGGAATGAAAACTGTTCAAAGTCACAAACAGCTAAGGGCAGAGCTAGGATTCAGATGCAGGCAGCTTTGCTGCAGAATCTTCTCCCTTAACCCCCTCTACCATACTGTCATCTCAATTTTATTTAAAAATAATAATAAAATTAGTAATATTTATTGACTACTTTCTATGTGCCTATTATCATCTGGACTTTGTATAACTTTATTTCATGGTTATAGAAAAGGAACAAAATGTGATGTATGATAAGAATCATTAGAGAGTGATTTTATGGAAGATAAAACCAAGCATCCAAAAAGATATATTGCTTTCAAGAACAATCCTAATAAAAGATAATTCTAACAATCCTAAAAAAAAGATACAAATGAATTTATGTGTGAAACAGACCCACAGACATGGAAAACAAATTTATGGTTATCGAAAGGGAAAGGGAGGAGGGCTAAATTAGGAGGTTGGGATTAACACATATACACTACCATATATAAAATAGATAACCAACAAGGACCTACCATATAGCGCAAGGAACTATACTCAATATTTTGTAATAACCCACAATGGAAAAGAATCTGAAAAAGAATATATATATATGTGTGTGTGTGTGTATATATATATATATAAAACTGAATCACTGTGCTATACATCTGAAATGAATATGATACTGTAAATCAACTATACTTCCATGAAAAAAGATCAATCTCAATAGCTTTTGGCATAAAGACCAGAACAAGAAGAAGATGCTGCATTGTTCCTGAGAAATGTTTGCTAATTTTGTCTGTAAAAATGATGCAAGCATTAAAGTACATGTATTCAAATGTCTAAATGCATGTTTGCAGTGGAATAGTGCTACTCTTTTACTACTGATGGCATAGCAGGGTGTGGGTGCTTTCAGGAATTACTGCGTTTGTCTGATGTGTTGTAGACCAAAGACTGTGAGAAGAGGCTTCAGGCAATGACACTTAGAATTTTGGTCTTTCACATTCAGAACTTTTTTTTTTCCAGATTCTTAGAAAAGCCCCACGTGAACTTTAGGAATCTAGTACAATTGAAAGAAACTTCTGCCAGGGTGAGCTTTTCAAATTAGAGTTTTTTGAGTTCTGGCAATTCACATGTATGTATAGAGCCAATGGTTACTTCAGCATGGAAAAGAAAATATAATTACATCCTGTGGTTGCCTAGGAAGAGAGGGAGAGCTCAGGGAACCAGGTCTCCCATTTCTGCTTTCCACACAGAGCTAATGATGGAATGAGATGATGTTAAGAACACCTCAGCATTCCCTCCTCCTAACAGGTAGGGATGTAACAATACCCAGAGTTCTTGCTAGAGAATGCTAAGATAAAAGAGTGCTTAGTTCTTTTCAGTGGTGAACACCAGGTGCTTATTGCTGTTATGGTCAATAATAAGTGGCTAAAGCAACAGGAATATACTATCCCTGTTCCCACAGATGTTCAGTCTAATTTGTTACCAGTCAGTAACTACAAAGGTTCTCTGCTGCTGCTAAGTCACTTCAGTCGTGTCCGACTCTGTGCGACCCCATAGATGGCAGCCCGCCAAGCTCCCCCGTCCCTGGGATTCTCCAGGCAAGAACAGTGGAGTGGGCTGCCATTTCCTTCTCCAATGCATGAAAGTGAAAAGTGAAAGGGAAGTCGCTCAGTCATGTCCAACTCTTTGCGACCCCATGGACTGCAGCCTTCCAGGCTCCTGTCCATGGGATTTTTCAGGCAAGAGTACTGGAGTGTGGTGCCATCACCTTATCCAACAAAGGTTCTCTAGGCTCCAGGAAAATACAATAGTTTATACACTGTGGTTATGTGTGGTTCCTGTGCTTCTATTCAGTGGTGAACACCAGGTGCTTATTGCTGTTATGGTCAATAATAAGTGGCTAAAGCAACAGGAATATACTATCCCTGTTCCCACAGATGTTCAGTCTAATTTGTTACCAGTCAGTAACTACAAAGGTTCTCTGCTGCTGCTAAGTCACTTCAGTCGTGTCCGACTCTGTGCGACCCCATAGATGGCAGCCCGCCAAGCTCCCCCGTCCCTGGGATTCTCCAGGCAAGAACAGTGGAGTGGGCTGCCATTTCCTTCTCCAATGCATGAAAGTGAAAAGTGAAAGGGAAGTCGCTCAGTCATGTCCAACTCTTTGCGACCCCATGGACTGCAGCCTTCCAGGCTCCTGTCCATGGGATTTTTCAGGCAAGAGTACTGGAGTGTGGTGCCATCACCTTATCCAACAAAGGTTCTCTAGGCTCCAGGAAAATACAATAGTTTATACACTGTGGTTATGTGTGGTTCCTGTGCTTCTAGAGTTTGCACTATAGTAGTACACTTTGCTGTTTGGGGTACATAGAATAAAAACAGAATGATATCTCTGAAAATATATAGGAAGGCATCTGTATGCAGGGTGCGGTGAAATTAAATAAATTGGTAAAGTTGGCCTAGAGTATACGATCATTATATCGTGTCCCACTGTGTTCACATCAAAGGCAGGATTAGAAAAGCAGAAATGGCAATGGTAGAACCAGTGGGAGAGTTCAGGGAACCAGGTTTCCCATTTCTGCCATCTTTGTTCTGTTCTTTCATCTGTGTTCATCGTTAAAAGTAAGAAAGTACAACAAGCAAAAATTTGTTTTAGTTACAGCTATTAATGTTTGGATGTGTTAATGCATCTTTCCATTTTTACAAAAATAAGATCATACTGCACATCCTGTTTTATGCTGTATTTTTAAATTTAAATATGAACAACTCTTCATGTTCATCCATGGAAGGCTACATTATAATTTACATAGGCTGTGTAAAATTGTGTTCATTAGGTATGCAGTGATTTATTGAATTAATTCTCTATGATTAGGTTTTAAGATGGTTTCCAAGTTTTTACAATAATGTACATAGCTTGATGAATAGCTTGATGCATACATCTTTATGTGTTAGTGCAAATACTTGTTCAAATTTCTAGAAGTGGGATTCCTTGCTCAAAGGAAAGAAATATTTTTCAGACTTTTGATACACATGCCTGAGTTGTTTCCCAATTCAGTTGTACTTCTTTACATTCCTGCCACTGGCCCTACAAGTTCTCATTTCCTCACATTCACACCCCTGCCTGGTTTTATCATTCCTTTAAATCTTTATTAGAAATCTTGACCCTTTCTCCTTAATATGTCTTATCTTTTCCTGTTCAGTTTCTCTCCTGATCCCTGTATGACCTCTGAAGTCATTCTTTAGGGATTAAAATAGTTTTGAATTTCTCCTTTTTCCTTTGCCTTATGTATAACTATCAATGGTTTTAATCTCTGTCTTTCTCACTTTCTGTGAGAGATTCTTTTTGTACAGAGAATAGGTGGATTAATTGTAAAGGTAGAGTGTTCTAACAACTTAGTTCTTTCTTGCTTCTTTTTGAGACTCTAGTTGGCCACACTTTCATTTACTTTTACTTTGCTTAACGATCTAATTCAATCTACCCATCCTTTACATAAACTAGCGATTTTAAAGGAAGTAACAAATAAAAAATCAAGCTCTGTGTTCCTCACAAATATATTGGAGTGGGTAACCTTTCCCCTTCTCCAGGGGATCTTCCCAAACCAGGGATTGAACCCAGGTCTCCCGCATTGCAGGCAGATTCTTTACCAGCTGAGCCACAAGGGAAGCCCCTGACAAGGCTCACTGGATGTGTTTTCCCTTGGATCACAATATAGAGACAGGGATTTCTTTCATGCTTTGGGAGTTTCCTCTTCCTCTGGAATTGGATTTGGGGCTTATACAACATGTAGAACCTCAGAAGGCTTCAGGAGTTCTCCTATCATTCTCGTTATACAACTGATAATTTTAACTGTTCTTCCCTGTAAGAAGCCAAATGTAAAAATAGCACAAGATTAGGCTAAAGCAAAATGGCTGTCTGGGGAGGCCTTACGAATAGCTATGAAAAGAAGAGAGGAGAAAAGCAAAGGAGAAAAGGAAAGATATAAACTTCTGAATGCAGAGTTAAGAGGTGGCAAGAATACACAGAACTGTACAAAAAAGATCTTCACGACCCAGAGAATCACGATGGTGTGATCACTCATCTAGAGCCAGACATCCTAGAATGTGAAGTCAAGTGGGCCTTAGAAAGCATCACTACGAACAAGGTTAGTGGAGGTGATGGCATTCCAGTGGAGCTATTTCAAATCCTGAAAGATGATGCTGTGAAAGTGTTGCACTCAATATGCCAGCAAATTTGGAAAACTCAACAGTGGCCACAGGACTGGAAAAGGTCAGTTTCCATTCCAATCCCAAAGAAAGGCATTGCCAAAGAATGCTCAAACTACCGCACAATTGCACTCATCTCACATGCTAGTAAAGTAATGCTCAAAATTCTCCAAGCCAAGCTTCAGCAATACGTGAACCGTGAACTTCCAGATGTTCAAGCTGGTTTTAGAAAAGGCAGAGGAACCAGAGATCAAATTGCCAGCATCCGCTGGATCATGGCAAAAGCAAGAGAGTTCCAGAAAAACATCTATTTCTGCTTTATTGACTATGCCAAAGCCTTTGACTGTGTGGATCACAGTAAACTGTGGAAAATTCTGAAAGAGATGGGAATACCAGACCACCTGACCTGCCTCTTGAGAAATCTGTATGCAGGTCAGGAAGCAATAGTTAGAACTGGACATGGAACAACAGACTGGTTTCAAATAGGAAAAGGAGTACGTCAAGGCTGTATATTCTCCAAGCCAGACTTCAGCAATATGTGAACCGTGAACTCCCTGATGTTCAAGCTGGTTTTAGAAAAGGCAGAGAAACCAGAGATCAAATTGCCAACATCCGCTGGATCATGGAAAAAGCAAGAGAGTTCCAGAAAAACATCTATTTCTGCTTTATTGACTATGCCAAAGCCTTTGACTGTGTGGATCACAGTAAACTGTGGAAAATTCTGAAAGAGATGGGAGTACCAGACCACCTGACCTGCCTCTTGAGAAATCTGTATGCAGGTCAGGAAGCAATAGTTAGAACTGGACATGGAACAACAGACTGGTTCCAAATATGAAAAGGAGTACGTCAAGGCTGTATATTGTCACCCTGCTTATTTAACTTCTATGCAGAGTACATCATGAGAAACACTGGGCTGGAGGAAGCACAAGCTGGAATCAAGATTGCTGGGAGAAATATCAATACTCTCAGATATGCAGATGACACCACCCTTATGGCAGAAAGTGAAGAGGAACTAAAAAGCCTCTTGATGAAAAGTAGAAGAGGAGAGTGAAAAGTTGGCTTAAAGTTCAACATTCAGAAAATGATGATCATGGCATCTGGTCCCATCACTTCATGGCAAATAGATGGGGAAACAGTGGAAACAGTGTCAGACTATTTGGGGGGTGGGCTCCAAAATCACTGCAGATGGTGACTGCAGCCATGAAATTAAAAGACGCTTACTCCTTGGAAGGAAAGTTATGACCAACCTAGAGAGCATATTCGAAAGCAGAGACATTACTTTTCCAACAAAGGTCCGTCTAGTCAAGGCTATGGTTTTTCCTGTGGTCATGTATGGATGTGAGAGTTGGACTGTGAAGAAGGCTGAGCACCGAAGAATTGATGCTTTTGAACTGTGGTGTTGGAGAAGACCCTTGAGGGTCCCTTGGACTGCAAGGAGATCCAACCAGTCCATTCTGAAGGAGATCAGTAGACGCTTACTCCTTGGAAGGAAAGTTATGACCAACCTAGAGAGCATATTCGAAAGCAGAGACATTACTTTTCCAACTAAGGTCCGTCTAGTCAAGGCTATGGTTTTTCCTGTGGTCATGTATGGATGTGAGAGTTGGACTGTGAAGAAGGCTGAGCACCGAAGAATTGATGCTTTTGAACTGTGGTGTTGGAGAAGACCCTTGAGGGTCCCTTGGACTGCAAGGAGATCCAACCAGTCCATTCTGAAGGAGATCAGTCCTGAGTGTTCATTGGAAGGACTGATGTTGAAGCTGAAATGCCAATACTTTGGCTGCCTGATGCGAAGAGCTGACTCATTGGAAAAGACTCTGATGCTGGGAAAGATTGAGGGCAGGAGAAGAAGGGGACGACAGAGGATGAGATGGTTGGATGGCATCACCAACTCGATGGACATAGGTTTGGGTGAACTCTGGGAGTTGGTGATGGACAGGGAGGCCTGGCGTGCTGCGATTCATGGGGTCACAAAGATTCAGACATGACTGAGAATCTGAAATGAACTGAACTGACGTAAATATGCAGGTGAGATTTACACATATATCCCTACAATGTATATTATACCATTTTATACAATTGGGATAATATTTGTATATAATATTTTGCATTATTCGTTCTTCACTAAATATTCTTCTAGGAGTGTTTTTCTAGGATATTATTAGTTTTTTGAGAATATTTTTTTCATTAAAGTTGCAGGTAATTGTCAATCATGGTTGTATTTCAATTTGCATAAATCTGAACCTATTTTTTAGTTTATCTTGTTCCCATTCTTAGTTATTATAAATAGTGCTGGGGGAAGGATTTTTGTATATCAATTTTGCCCCCAGTTTGAACTGTTTCTTTCAAATGAAGTTCTAAAAGGAGAGGTACTTTGTTAAAATGAATAATTCCTTTACAGAACTTAACCAATATCTCCCACATTACTTTTCAGAATTACTGTACAGCTTAACACATCCATCTCCAGTATATGAGAACTGACCTCACCTTACCCCGTACCTTTGTAAAAGTAAATATTGGCTTATTTAAGGGCTTCCCAGGTGGCTCAGGGGTAAAGAATCCACCTGCCAATGCAGGAGACTCAGGCTTGACAGTCAGAAGGATCTCCTGGAGGAGGCGTGGCAACCCACTCCAGTACTATTGCCTGGAGAATCCCGTGCACAGTGGAGCCTGGTGGGCTACAGTCTGTGGGGTCGCAAAGAATCAGACATGCCTTAGTGACCGAGCACAAGCAGGATTATAACTGGCTTATGTAACAACTAAAATAGTACTAGGAATGGGGGTTCACAGACAGACACGACTATATATAATAAGACAGACAGCAAGGATTTCTGTACAGCACATTCAGTATTTTGTAATAACCTATAATGGAAAAGAATCTGAAAAAAATACGTATAGCATATATATATATGTATATATACACACATATATACCGCTCACTTTGCAGTACATATGAAACTAATGCAATATTGTAAATCAAATATACTTCCATTTTTATGTCTTTTTTTTCTTTAGTCTGTGGTTCTTTGATTATTACTGAAAGTGATTTTGCAGCTTGTTTTTCTTTTTGCATGAATTGTCTATAGTTGTTCCTTCTTATCTTTTTAATTTATCTATAGTAGCTTGTAAAATTGTGATCATAGTTTCTTTAAATATTATAAGGGATTCTTTCAGGATGGAGTGAATAAGTTTAAGGTTCCTGACTTCATGACAGCACTTGTGAGTGTTTGGAAGGATTCTGATTTATTTCCGGGCTCTTGGCTCTCTTAGAAGCAATTGGTGCTAATATGTTAGTAAGACAGCAGCTTACACAAATGCATGGTATATTTTGTTCTCTATAATAATCAAAGGTCAGATTTATGCTTTTGTAAAATCACTGATTTTTTTTTTTAGAAACTTTTGCAGGGATATAAGATAAATCAAGTTTTTAGCTTTCTATTTTGTTTCAGCTGCATATTTTCAGCTTCTATTTATTATGTGCCAAAAACAAGATGTCTATTTATGATGTAGAATATTAAGCTCAGAGAGGATAATTGACTTGGTGAGTGTATGGTTAAGAATCTGTCTTCAAAATTTTTACCTTTTCTATTGCATCAATTTCCTATTCTAACAAATAATAATGCATATTCTATGCTTTGGATTTTTTGACAATTTAAATATGTTTCCATCGTATGACTCAACCTTTTATAGGAACATTTTACAGAATTATTTTTAAATAACTGCAGAGGAAGTAAATATTCCTAGGCTTCAAGCTGCAGTCAGTAAGAACAGTGGTTGGTTCAGATTGACTTTCAGAGAATTAAAATTATACACCATGAAAGTCCACACTTAGCTCTGCAATTAAAAATGCATTTCTTTACTCAGGAAATGATTATTTCATTTCAAAAGGAAAAGAAGCAGCAGCAGCTAACTAAATCCCAAAGAATCTAGCAAAACTCTCACTGATTCCAGTGTTGCAAATCTATCTCAAAATTTTATATGATTACCTCTTCTACTTAAAAAAATAAAAAAGAAAACACAAATTAAAGGAAATTTACTGTAAGAAAAATAGTGGCAGTGTGACACCAAGTTCTTAATAATGAACTTAGTAGCTTTAAAAATACTCACATTGAGACAATAAGAAATAGGAAAGCAAGACAGCTATTTTCGAAGAGAATAAATTATCGATTTAAAAATTCGCATGCAACGGCATGGGTTGTATGCAGAGATTTTAATAAATCTAATTCTGACAAATACTGTCCAATGCTAATAAACCTAGAGGCCAAAGTAAGTACAAATGACTGCTGATGCCTGGTTCTCTGAGGCCCAAGGGCCCTCGACTTTCTTTAAGGTGGCACACGACTGTCCGTCTTCTGGGAACGCACCACCACCAGAGTCCTTTGCACAAGCCTCTCCTGGAAGCTCTCCTCAGTTCTTTTGCAGATCTTTGCCTTCCCTCCCAAATTTATGAGCTATGACAGGGCTGCACGGGCAACTAGGAGCCTCTGGGCCGTCAGCCTTGCTTCTCCCAACACTGGAGCGCAGACAGAGGGCCGCGCCCCTGTGTCCAGACGCACATCCTGCCTGCGCTGTGGGGCTGCTCTACACCTAGGTTCACGGAGTGAGGGCAAGTCGCTCTGTCGCGCCTGACTCTTTGCGACCCCATGGACGGCAGCCCGCCAGCCCCTCTGTCCAGGGGATCCTCCAGGCAAGAAGACTGGAGTGGGGTGCCTTTCCTTCTCCAGGGGATCTTCCCCACCCAGAGATCAAACCTGCTTCTCCTGGGTCTCCTGCACTAGAGGTGGATTCTTTACGGCTGAGCCACCGGGGAGGCCCCCTGGAAAAACATGGACACTTTTTCAAATGCCCCTGCTTCTTCCTGACTCTGCCCATCGTTTGTCTTCTTGTTCGCTGCCAACTGGCCCCCCCCTTTTTTAGGGGGCTTACCTCCTGTTGACTGTTTTATATTTATATTTATATTTGAAAAAGTAAGCTAATTAAGCAATCATCAGTTCATTACGGCTTGCTCTCTGTCTGTCTACTGTCCTGTAGCTCATGGGCTGATCCTCTCGTTGCAGAGAAGAGGTGACTCCCACCCCCCCAACCTCACCCCCTCCTGGGAAGGAATGCCTGGAGGGGTCTCCAGGGATGGAGGGTGGTGTCTGAAGTCAGGGGTGTAGACTGGTGTCTACGCAGCATTTAGTTCCATGGCTTTCATTGCTTTTTAACTATGACATCTGATTTATTTTGATACATTAAGGAGTATTTTTTTTTTTAATGCATGAGGTTTCCACATTCATAAAAAGGGGGGCAGGAGTTTAAAGTCCATTAATAACACTGGAGTTAGGAATCTGAGCAAGCTGCTCCACTAGTCTAGGGAAGGAAAACTTGGAGCAACTGTGAGGGAAACAGACCCTTTAATCACCTCGTAATGGAGAAAACTGTATAGTCTACATGGCCTTCTGTGCAGCTGTGATTAAGAATCAAGGTGCAGCATTAAACTTCATGTAAATAACATTCCATTAGCTAGTATTTGTAACATTCTGAACAATGCTAAAGATGGAAAAGCTCTGGGCATAATTGCATTTTTCTGTGAAAGGGCTTTATGTAGACTTTTGCAGACTCTTCTTAATGTAGTCAACCTTTAAAGGATTTTTAAATCATGTAAGATGGTCTTATGTTGAAATCAAAGCGTTGACTATTGGGAAAAAGACATCACAAAGTACATTTAGGAGTCAAAATCTGGGAATATTTTTAAGAACCCTCTCAATTGCCTAGTGGGTTTTGGAAAGCAGAGTTAACTGTGCCGGGTTTTTAGGTTTTTCAAGGTGAAGATGAGATTTGTTCATACTGGTGGCTCAGATAAAGGATCTGCCTCCCGGTGCAGAAGACACAGCTTTGATCCCTGGGTCAAGAAGACCCCCGGAGAAGGACGTGGCAACTCACTCCAGTATTCTTGCCCTGGAGAATTCCAGGGACAGAGGAGCCTGATGGGCTACCGTCCACGGTCACACAGAGTCGGACACAGTTAAAGCAACCTAGCGCTCATACGCACTCGTGGGAGTGGGGATGCACACCATCAGCTCGTCCACTTGACCAGAGGGAAGAATGTGAAGCAGACCGGGCAGTCAGAAGGCAGGACGGAGAATCCCCCGCCTCGGACACCTCCAGTCCACCCACCCCTGCCCACGCCCCTCTCTAGGAGCAGCTGTGGGCCAGCGTGATGAAGGCCAGCTGAGCGGCCCTGGAATAAAGTAGACCACTGGAGGAGCCAGATGTAACACAGCCTCGGGTGGGAAACACACACACGCACAGGAGTCAGGACCCACCTTTCCACATCCTGGGCGGGTGACTAGGCCGTGGGTGGACGGACCCAGGAGGAGGCACCCACCAGACTCTGATGCTGATGCTGCAGATGTCTTTGTCTCACAAGCACAGCTTGTTTTATTTGTATAGAAGGAAGCGCAAAGGGCAACGGAGCTCTTTACAGATTTCTGTTATTCAGTGATTTGTAAAATGTCATAGGTAAGATCACCTTCTTCCAAAGACAATGAGATTCAAATGCGAATCAAATCAGCCCAGACTGATGGAGGCTCACGGTGTCCTGGCTTCCTGTGAGTGATGCAGAGATACCCAGACAGACCATCTATCTGCAAGGGGCTTTCAGTCTAGGGGCAGAGGTAAGATCCGCAAACATGAAAGATCATAGTTAAAATAACAGTTAATGAGGGTAGGGAGGAATGAACAAAGCACACAGGATTTAGAAAGCAGGTCATGAGTAAGCCAGGGCTGATTATGAAAGAGCAGTCACCCAGTCTTCGATCAATGGCCAAATTAATTGTTGTTCAGTTGCTAAGTCATGTTTGACTCTTTGAGACCCCATGGACTGCAGCACTCCAGGCTCCCTTGTCCTGGAGTTTGCTCAGATTCGCATCTATTGAGTTGGTGATGCTGTCTAACCATCTCATCCTCTGTTGTTCCCTTCTCCTTTTGCCTTCAATCTTTTCCAGCATCAGGGTCTTTTCCAATGAGTCAGCTCTTTGCATCAGGTGGCAAAAGTATTGGAGTTTCAGCTTCAGCATTAGTCCATCCAATGAATATTCAGGGTTGATTTCCTTCAGGATGGACTGGTTGGATCTCCTTGCAGTTCAAGGGACTCTCAAGAGTCTTCTCCAACACTAAAATTCAAAAATATCAATTTTTTGATGCTCAGCGTTATTTATGGTCCAACTCTCACATCCATCCATGAGTATTGGAAAAACTTTGACTATATGGGCCTTTGTCAGCAAAGTGATGTCTCTACTTTTTAATACACTGTCTAGGTTTGTCATAACTTTCCTTCCAAAAAGCAATTGTCTTTTAATTTCAGGGCTACAGTCACTGTCCACGGTGATTTTAGAGCCCAAGAAAATAAAGTCTGTCACTGCTTCCACTTCCACTTAACTTGGTATGAAAAGGCCAAATTAATAGCTCTGGCAAAAATTGTTATTACCACTGAGAGGCAGAAATATCTCACTTACACCTACGATGTTCAGGAAGACCAGGACTCAGAGATTTGGGAGCTCAAAATACCTCAAGATATCAGAACTTCCAGCAGTTTATGGGTGAAAACATATGATGTGTTCATAGCAATCCAGACCCAAAGGGAAAGGATTTGCAAAAATCAGTAACCAGGGAGGGGAGAGAGGCCCCTCCTTTCTAGGCCAGGGTCCTTCTCATTCTACCTTTTCCTTTTAAAGTACATGAACTCTCTCCCTTTTTTTCTTGATGAGTTTGCCTAAAGGTTTATCAATCTTGTTTATATTTCCAAAGAGAAGGGCCTTATCAAGTCAAGGAAGGGTGAAACTGTAACAGTAATGATTAATTTTGGAGGCTTGGGACTTGGATACCAAATCTTATATTGAAACTTACATACTACACGTCATCAGCAAGTTGATAACAGATCTCCCACACTGATTATATCCAGTATTAAATAATTGGCATAATTTATTAGCTCCAACCCTCGGATCTAATTCCCCATGGTTTGTATATATTTGTTGTTGCTGCTGTTGTTTAGTCGCTCAGTCCTGTCTGTCTGTCTGCGACCCCATGGACCGTGGCCTACCAGTCTCCTCTGTCCACGGGATTTCTCAGTCAAGAATATCGGAGTGGGTTGCCATTGCCTTCCCACCCCAAGGACTGAACCTGTGTCTCCTGCACTGGCAGGCAGGTTCTTGACCACTCTGCCACCTGGGAAGCCCCAGTTTGTGTATTACCAGCTGGTTACCACTCACAGATTCAGGGACTCCATCACTTCTCTGCTTTACAGTCTTTCCTGGACGCCTCCTGGCCTAGCAGGGTGAACAGCCAGCCAGTCTGCCTGCCCGGCACACCAGCAGTTTCCCCGAGATGATGGGAGCACAGGGACGCTCTCACTCCCATCTGGTGGCACTTTCCTCCCCGAGGCCCCCACCCTTTGACATGCTGACTTATCTTATCTGTGACAAAGACAAGAAAGTGCTCTGGGCAAGATACCGGCCAACTTGCACTCCACTCTTTCACATCACAGCCTCCTCCAGAAAGATTCCTTTTGAAAAGGTGCTTCTTATCTTGTTTTACTTTGAAACCCCTTCAAAGGGGAGTTCTGACCCAGGCAGCCGCAATGGAGATGTCAGATAAGTTCTGCTTGGTGGAGAGGAGTTCCGAGTACTGTGCGGAGCGGGCGGAGGTGGTGCTGCCTCGACGGTTGCCATGGGAACGACTTGGCTGGCGCTGTCTGTCTAGTCTTTAAAATCAACAGCCAGATCGATTTCACCATTTTGAGACTCTTCTGGATTTTTGAGGGGCATTTCCTGGTCAGAAGCTTTTGACAACTCTCCCCACTTCCTTCTTCAAATAGGGCTAAGATTCATGTGTTTCAAAATTAAAATTTATTTTAAATAAAGAGAGAGAAGTCAAGTAAGCTGATATTAAGAATTGACTTTGAAGATGCTCGTAAGTCCCAGATTGTGCTCTTAGTATCTGTTCAGCCCTAGCTCTGAAGACTTGTTCCTCTAGATAGGATTGAAAGTGAAAGTCACTCAGTCATGTTGGACTCTTTGGGACCCCACAAACTATACAGTCCATGGAATTCTCCAGGCCAGAATAATGGAGTGGGTAGCCACTCCCTTCTCCAGCAGATCTTCTGGAACTAAGAATTGAACTGAGGTCTCCTGCATTGCAGGGAGATTCTTTACCAGCTGAGCCCCTAGGGAAACCCAAGAATATTAGAGTGGGTAGTCTATCCCTTCTCCAGCAGACCTTCCTGAACCGGGAATTGAACCGGGGTCTCCTTCATTGCAGGCAGATTCTTTACCAGCTCAACTACCAGGGAAGCCTTTTGGCCACCTGATGCGAAGAGGTGACTCACTGGAAAAGACCCCGATGCTGGGAAAGATTGAGGGCAGGAGGAGAAGGGAATGGCAGAGGATGAGATGGTTGGATGGCATCACCGACTCAATGGACATGAGTTTGAGCAAGCTCTGGGAGTTGGTGATGGACAGGGAGGCCTGGTGTGCTGCAGTCCATGCGGTCACAAAGAGTCAGACATGACTCAGTGACTGAACTGAAGAGACAAACATAGGATTAACAGACAAAAAATATTTAAACTCTTTAAAATTTTTTTAAAAAATTTGCTTATTTGGCTCTGCCAGGTCTTCACTGCTGCGCGGGCATTTTGCTCGCTGCAGTGAGTGGGGGCTACTCTCGAGTGGAGGGGCAAGGGCTTCTCTTGCTGCAGAGCATGGGCACTGGGACATGCAGGCTTTAGCAGCTAGCCGGGTGGGCCCCGTAGTTGCAGCTCTGGACTCTAGAGCACAGTCGACAGGTGTGGTGCACAGGCTGTGTTGCCCTACGGCACATGCGATCTTCCTGGACCAGGGATCGAACCTGTGTCCCCTCCTTTGGCGGGCAAAGCCTTCACCACTGCGCCACCAGGGAAGTCCCTCGAGATCCTGATTCATCTAAAAGGCTGCACCTGCGGTGTCCGTGTACAGAGATCTGTAAATCAAGGCATGCTATCATTTCGTGCCAATGTAAGTAAATAGGATGGGGCCCTGGGAATGATGCTTTCATGTGTTTTCCTAAAGATTAAAGACTATATTATGGGAAATAAACTTTAGAGTGAATAGACTTTAATGGGGCTTCCCTGACAGCTCAGCTGGTAAAGAAATTGCCTGCAATGCAGGAGACAGCAGTTTGATTCCTGGGTCAGAAAGATCTGCTGGAGAAGGGACAGGCTATGCACTCCAGTTTTCTTGGGCTTCCTTGGTGATTCAGACAGTAGAAAATCTACCTGTAAAGCAGAAGAGTTGGGAAGATCCCCTGGAGGAGGGCATGGCAACCCACTCCAGTATTCTTGCCTGGAGAATCCCTGTGGACACAAGAGCCTGGCAGGCTACAGTCCATGGTGTCCCAAAGAGTTGGACACAACTGAGCGATTAAACACATATGTGGTATGACTAAGGGACAGTGAGAAAAAGTAGTTTCATCAGCCACCTGTAATATTTTTAGATTATGTAGTGTTTTCAGGTTGTATTACAAGTTGTCACTGCTCTACTATGTGTTGGAATTGCAGTTTGTCCAGGAAATAGTAATAGAATGCTACTTTGAGGTCAAATCTACTAGTTGTTTTGCTTTTATAAACAATAATTAGAGTGGATATTTCACCCCCACAACACTTACCACAGAAAAGTTTTCTGCAAAAGAAGTATTTCTAGAAAATGGCTAGCTTATGTCATTCCTATTAGCGGTTAAGGTTAAAATTGAAATGCAAGTGTGACCAATTCCTGGTACTCGGAACTGTAGGTAGTCACCCCTGAGCAAGAGAGAAATATTTGTCTGAGGATCACATTTTGGCTCGCTGCTTTGTGATGAGGGACCCGTGCAACTCGTCAGTGTATTGAGTCCAGTCTTTCTTCGGATTTTAAGCATCAGCCCTGAGATGTGCAGCCGATTTCTGGTTGGGAAGAGCCGGTTTCGCAGAGTATGGAAATGGTGCTTGGTGCTTTTTACAACGCGGTCCGTGGGGATCTCGGAGGAGGATTGGCCCTGTGGTGCAGCAGCTCCAACTAGCTCAACCTTCTCTGGTGACATAGCTAGGAGGCCAGCCAGGACGCAGCTATGATCGATGACACTTCCTTTTCATGGAAAAAAAAAGGTTGAGAACCCCATGCTCTTCTGGATATGAAGATGAATAAAGCTGCAGCGTCCAGTTCTCACTGTGGTTTTAAACTGCTTTTGCATGGACTGAGGAATTTTGGCCACCTGCCCCTGTTGCTGCTGCTGCTGCTGCTAAGTCGCTTCAGTCTGTCCGACTCTGTGCGACCCCATAGACAGCAGCCCACCACGCTCCCCCGTCCCTGGGATTCTCCAGGCAAGAACACTGGAGTGGGTTGCCATTTCCTTCTCCAGTGCATGAAAGTGAAAAGTGAAAGTGAAAGTGAATTTGCTCAGTCGTGTCCAACTCTTAGCGACCCCATGGACTGCAGCCTACCAGGCTCCTCCATCCATGGGATTTTCCAGGCAAGAGTACTGGAGTGGGGTGCCATTGCCTTCTCCGAACCTGTCCATAAATGAGTCTAAATGAAAAAGCGTCAATAAGGAAATCAGCCTGCAGAGAACATCCCCAGCAGTCTTACCCCTGGAAGCCCCTTGCTTCAATAGAATTTGGAAGCACTGTTTTTGCAATATTAAAGGGATGCAAGACAAGCAAGCTGGGGAAATTTTGGAGTTCTGGGTCAGGTGGTACAGGCCAGCTTAAACTCCATCACGGTAAAAGGTGGATTGAACAAGAATTAATTCAGAAAGGAATTAGAAACCTGACATGTTTGTACAAGGTGTTTCAAATTGATTGGTTAATCCTCACAACATCTGGAGTGAAGAATCACAGGAGTAGCCCATGGAGATTGCAGCTAAACTGGGATTAAAACTCAGCCAGAGTAATTAGTCTATTAAGCCCAGAAAAGTGGTGAGGGAATTCCTGATATTGTACTTGGTTGCTAGATTGCAAGCGATGCCTCATTTTCAGGGGAAAATGAATTTTGAGTGTATTAGGCACTATTAAGGTGCATCTCTGAGCCTCTGCATTCTGAGCAAGATAAGCAGAATGGCTTCTGAGAAACTGTTTGCTGATACTATTCAAGTGAAAACATTCTCCACTTTATTTACCCAACTTCTGTCATCTTTTAAAGATGGACTCAAATTCTGTTTTCTCCGTGAAGCCTTTTGAGCTTGTAAAAATAGCTGTGGTTTGCAGCTAAACACTTTATTTCTCACCTTCACACAACACTGAATGTTTTAAAGATAAAAAGACCTGGGGTTTAGAGCATTTTTAACTAATGAAAGTCAGAATCTTAATTCAAGTTTACAGATTATCTGAGTTAACATACCTCTTTGGAAAAACTGAAGTCCCTTGGTCCCTGTTCATATTGTGTAATTAATCGACCATTTTATTTCATTGTTATTGTTTAATCATTTTAATATTACTCTTGTAACTGCAATATTGCAATTATTTGAAAGGAGAAACTATAACTCTGTATCTAATAAAAATTTCCTAGTTGTTGATACAGGTTGCAAATTGTAGATGTTTACTTATTTATTTTTAAAACAGCAGTTTTATTGAGAATATCATTTGCTAAGCACAAGATACACTCTTTCAAATTACATAAATTCGGTTTGGGGTGCATTCAAGTGTTAGGCAACTATCAGCCCATTTTCATTTTTTTAAAGTTTTAATTGGAAGCTAATTACTTTACAATATTGTGGTGGATTTTGGCATACAGTCACATGAATCAGCCATGGGTGTACATGTGTTCCCCATCCTGACCCTCCCTCCCACCTCCTCTCCATCCCATCTCTCAGGGTCATCCCAGTGCACCAGCCCTGAGCATCCTGCCTCATGCATTCCATTTTCATTTTAGAACATTTGCATCATGTCCCAAGAGGAACTCTGTACACATTAGTAATCACGCTGTTGCTGCTAAGTCGCTTCAGTTGTGTCCAACTCAGTCGTGCGACCCCACAGACGGCAGCCCACCAGGCTCCTCTGTCCCTGAGATTATCCAGGCAAGAGTACTGGAGTGGGTTGCTATTTACTTCTCCAATGCATGGAAGTGAAAAGTGAAAGTGAAGTCGCTCAGTCATGTCTAACCCTTAGCAACCCATGGAGTGCAGCCCACCAGGCTCCTCAGTCCATGGGATTTATCAGGCAAGAGTACTGGAGTGGGGTGCCATTGCCTTCTCCGTTAGTAATCACTAACTATCCATAACCCCCCAGACCATGGAAAACACTAATCTCATTTCTGAGGGTTTGCCTATTACAGACATTTCTGATAAATGGAATCAAACCATATGAAGTCTTTTGTGTTTGGTTGCTTTCACGCAATGTTTTCAAGGTGCATCCATGTTGTAGCAAGTATGAGTGCTTCACTCCTCTGGATGGCGAGTAATATCCAGCTGTATAGTGAGTACTTCGCTCCTCCAGATGGCGAGTAATATCCAGCTGTATGGTGAGTACTTCGCTCCTCCAGATGGCGAGTAATATCCAGCTGTATAGTGAGTACTTCGCTCCTCCAGATGGCGAGTAATATCCAGCTGTATGGGTAGACCACAGTTTGCTTTGTTCAGTTGATGGACGTTTGGGTTAGTCTCACTTTTTGGCTATTATGAATAATGTGGCTATATCCATTCATGTAAAAGGCAGATATTTAAATACGGATGATAAGGTTTCACTTCTTCAAAAAATGTGGGGAAAGGACTTCGGCGCTGGGCCAGCGCTGTCCTTAGAGTGCTTGACCCGTGGCTTGGCGGTGAAGTGGAGACGCCGTCTTTGGGCCTGGTTCTGTTCTGAAGGATCCCAGTGTTATGGAATCTTCACTCAGGCTTGTGAATAATCCCTGATTATTAGGGCTGCATAACCGGGTGTGGAGCCTGGTGTGGAAGAATTTTTAGAAATATGTGTATTGCAGTAGTAGATGACTGAAGGCCAAGATAATCCTCACGTGGGAAGACGACACCCCTTCACGATAGAGAGAAATCTTTTCTCTCTGTAATCAGACATCTGGCACCGTGAGTATAATTTCATTTTCTTGTACAGAAGTTTTTGGACAAATAAGCTTTAATAGGAGCTCGTGCGTGGCGTCACTCTTCCAAGATTTCTGTTTTGCTGCTGGATGCGTGGATGGTTGTCTTCCTCATCTTCTGACAGCGTGTACAGCGTTTACCTCCAAACGAACTTCCTTCCCCTCTACAGATGCTATTTCGGTGGCTAGTGTCTCTGCATAAATGGCAAAATCTGCTTAGTAAGAAAACATCAGTGAAGTGCTTCATCTCAAAAACTATGGATGATCTTAAAGAATGTAGTAAACAACAGGGCCAAAGTCAGCCCAACGCGGACTCTCCCAGGGTCTAAAGGTCATCGTAAACCATTTGGCTTCAGCGTGTTGAGATGGGAAGGGGGGGCAAGCAGAGGAGGTTTGGTGCTTTCGGATGCTTGTTGCATGAGGCAGAGAGGAAAGGACAGAGGTGTGCCACAGAGAGAGCTCACATGTGAAGATAAAAGTCTGCTCAAAGGATGCCACAGCTCCATCACCCATCACATATTCGCAGCACACACGCCCAAAGGGACACAAGAGATGGCTTACCTCTTAGATGCCTAAAAATCATACAGTCATAGAGTGTTAGAGCTAGAAAAGATTTAGTAATCCTTTAGATCCACTCACTTTGGTCTGAGGTTGACTCTTCTTGCCTACTGCATAAGGATCCTAGAAGATCTTAGGATCTGGATGTGATTTGGTTACAGGGTGAGCTAAATAGCATTGACTCAGAGTAATGGACTTATCCCCCACCCATCCAGTCAGCCCAACAAACAGGTATGGAATGGGCATGTATGTTAGTATCTAGACCACTGGTTTCCGAGGCAAGAGGATGAGTAAGCCAAGGACTTTGCTTGTGGGAAACTGGAGATCTAGCATTGGTATCCATGTGTAAACATTTAATTCTGAAGTGAAGTGAAGTGAAGTCGCTCAGTCGTGTCCGACTCTTTGCGACCCCATGGACTGTAGCCGACAAGGCTCCTCTGTCCCTGGGATTCTCCAGGCAATAGTGCTGGAGTAAGTTGCCTTTTCCTTCTCCAGGGGATCTTCCCAACCCAGGGATCGAACCCAGGTCTCCTGCATTGTAGACAGACGCTTTACCGTCTCATAATACTTAAAGAGAGTGTTTCTAAAATACTGTGGAAACACAGAGCAGAGAATCATTTCTTCTATCTGAAATACTTTTGTTGTTGTTTAGTCCCTAAGTCGTGTCTGACTCTTTCGACGCCACGGACTGTAGCCCACCAGGCTCCTCTGTCCATGGGATTTCCCAGGCAAGAACACTGGAGTGGGTTGCTGCTTCCTTCTCCAGAGAGTCTTCCTGACCCAGGGATCAAACCCACGTGTCCTGCATTGGCAGGCAGATTCCTTACCACTGAACGACAAGGGAAGCCCTGACATACTTGGGAAACATCTTTTGAAATTAAGGCTTAAAGGTGGATGGACATTCAACAGTAAGAGATAGAAGAAAAGGTACTCCAGAAAAGAGGAAGGGAGAAAAAATTGCATGGTGAGTTCACAGAGCAATGATCACTTGATGCTGTTTGGAGGTAGGTAGGGAGGTGGAAATCATATTTCTCATCAACCAAAGGCTTTATCGATCACACCTGTTGTGATTATTCTAGTGTGTGAGAAGCCCACGTACCTCATTTCTTCTCTCTGGAAGCAGGAAGCAGCATTCATTTTCAGAATCACAAGGGCCTTTATGTAAACAGCCATGGGTAGCCTTCACAATAACCTGATTTTCCTTGACTTGGGGAAACAGGAGCCAAACCCTGACACATTATCAAAGACAAAGACAGCTGGCAATAATACAGTCTACAAATATACATGACATTGCTGTCATTCTGTTTTACTTTTTTAAAAATATAAAGAATATAAAGTGGCACATTTCCCAAATAGCCATTCTTGACCCCAGAGGAGGTTACATTCCCCATCCTTTCATTCTAACCCACTAGAAAGCACCTCTCTGGTTCCTGTTTGCACTCTCACTGCAGAGATCCCATTGGGAGAGTTGTACCATTCCATGCGACATTGAACTTCAGAGTTTAAGTTGACAATAAAGTCACAAAATAAAATGTACTTAGCCAAATGTAGACAGCCCAGCATAAGGCTGGAGAAGCTTCAGCTGCTCAACCTTAAGGGAGTTTTGAAAACTAGGATGGCTTCTGAGGACAAGTGGCAAACTTAAAAACAAGAAGAAAAAAAAAATCCTGTAACATTTCTTTAAGACGTGCTAGGAGCCTGGGGAGCCGTTTGCATCCCAGTTTTGTGTCTGCGCTGTTTTCTCTTTGAGTATTTACTTGGTGACGTGCCTACAGAAGAGGACCTCTGAAGAATAATTAAAACCATTTTCTTCAACTGAGCCATCCATACCAGTTAGAGTCACTTCTCTTGCTGAAGGACTTTTGCAAAGGTCAAGGCTCTGCCGAACAATACTTTTTATTTAAATACAGACACAGGTATCTTCCTAGAGTCTTCCTTCCAACGTTCAAAAGCCTCAAGGGTCCTCACTTCTTTTTAGATTTGGTGTTTTGGTCCCTCCACCTGCACTAAAATCTGCATTTGTGAGATCGAAATTCAGTGATTGTCACCCAAAATCATTTTGTTCTTCCATCTTTTAAATGGAATTTTTCAAGGAACACCATGAAAATGGAGAAAGAAGTAAGAGTGGCTGGTAGATTTTTCAGCAGAAATTAGAAAATTAAGAGTATGTAGAAACCCTACTACCCACAAAGGCCGGTGACTTGACTATTTCCCAGAAAACTATAGCTTTTACGTTTGAAGAATCTGTAGAATTGCCTCAGTTTTCCAGTTTGCTTTCTTCCAATAGGGCTTGACCTCAGTGGTGTTTTATTTTCGTTCTAACTCTTGTTGGTTGTCTTCTTTAGTTCTGCTTCTAAATTTTCATGTGAAAACTATTCTATGTAACTTTACATGCACCCGTCAGATAACATGTCACCTGCTCCCTGGACCCATTGTTGGTCCATCTTATGATGCAGCGACAGAACACACTCAGAGCCTTCCTTATTAAATCAAGAAAGAAAAAAAGGGAGGGTCTCACCTTTGTATCAGTATTCATGCTCTCAGTATTCACATCCTAATAGCAATGGAGGCTTTCTCTCTATCCGTTTGTTAAACATCATATGGTCCTTATGGGCTAGGGTCCTTTTATTTAACTTTATGTAGCTACTAGCAGATGCTAGGCACTATCAAGATACAAATTATTTTACTTTAATGGTACTGGTGAACTGGACTCACTGTGCTTAATCTAAGCTTAACATTGCTCTGAGTGAAATTCGAGACAAGTATTTATTAGCATCCGGCAGTAAACTGGGAAGCATCCTTTGGGTAAAATCACTTTTTTTCTCACTTACACATCTTCATTTGCTCTTTGGATTTTCACCAAAATAAAACATTTTTCAATTCCTGTGATGGCGATCCCATCCATAACTTGATTGTATTTGAGTTGAAAACAGTGAAGTCTGAAAGAGGACTTGCCAAACCAGAGTCATCTCTGCCTTCCCTGGGAAGTCTCATTTAGGAAAGGCTTAGCATTAAAAAAAAAAAAAATTATCCTCCATAAGGGAAAAGATTTGACATCAAAGTATGTGAGAAAGTGAGAAAGTCTGAGAAACAGGCATAAAAGTAACACAGTGGGAGGGGTATTCCAAAACAGACCCCCACGGAGCTCCTCTGTTGACAGATCTTTGATATGCAGTTACTACTGCTCCTCACCATTTTGTCACCAGGCTTCTTTCTACACAATCCGTGGGTCATTGTCACCTCTTATTTTTTTTTTTTTGTCACCACAGCTGCTTGAGTTTATTTTCCTTAGTGACTTTTCCGGGTTATCCTTTCCAAGTGCATTATTTTTCATTCAACTGAGGTGAATAGCACTCAGGTTGGCTTGGTATGAAAGTGTTAGTTGCTCAGTCGTGTCCAACTCTTTGTGACCCCATGGACTGTAGCCCACAAGGCTCCTCTCTCCATGGGGTTCTCCAGGCAAGAATTCTGGAGTGGGCTGCCATTGCCTTCCCCCCGGGGATCTTCCTGACCCAGGGATCGAACCCGGGCACTGCAGGCAGACGCTTTCCCCTCTGAGCCACCAGGGCAGCCCTGCCTTGGCGAGACACTTCCGCAGGGACCGGCGTCAGGAGGCTCTGAGCTGTCCAGGCGGGCTGTGCTGCGCTCTCTCACGTGCGTCCCATCGCCTCCTCTCCCCAGCACTGTTGCTTCTGTCTCACTGCCCCTGGGGTCCATTTTTTTTCTTAGTGGGTCCACGGTTGAGCGACTCCCCTACTTTTCTCGCACAAACTTTGCCTAGAGCTCTAATTTCATTTCTCGAATGTCCCTTATCAATGATATCACGATGCTTGAAAGTCCCATACTAGAAGATTGAGTAGTTAAGAGAAAGAATAGCTCATCAACTCTGCTTAGCTTTCCTGAAGCCCGAGAAACACGACTCCTCCGGAGACATCCTTGGGGGAAACAACCTCAGGCAGCATACACCTTCATTACAGAGCAGTGAAAAGCCGGAGAAATGGTTATCTGAGGGCAGATCTACCCAAGTTATCTCAAGCACTGGAGCTGGGCTTTGATCAGCAGACCTTGGAAACCTCCCTTTCATTGATTTCAAGTCCCTGCAATTGTGGATGTAGACTCAGAAGAAGGATATGGTTAGTCACTGGTGTCCTATGTGCTGGGTGGAAGGCCAATTTTAACCTTAGAAAAGCCTAGTGGCCATTTTCTAATGTATTTTTTGAAATATATAGCTCATAAAGTATATAAAATAGTTGGAAACAAAAGTGACATTTAGGAGGGAAAGGCACATGGCCTAAAAGAAATAAGGTACATTGAGGTGATGCATAAGGGACTAGTCTTATTCCTCTAATGGGTTCATGGGTTGCCCACCTAAAAGCTATTGTGGTCCACTAATATTAGAAAGATAAATTGCTGTACATACTACTGAACCCAAATCCCAGCTCAGAGTTAGTATGAATTGGTTTGTTTAAAAAGGCCGAATAATGTTGGACCAATGAGGGCATTGGATGAAGCTATGGATGTGAGAGCTGGACTAGAAAGAAAGATGAGCACCAAGGAATTGATGCTTCTGAACTGTGGCATTGGAGAAGACTCTTGAGAGTCCCTTGGACTACAAGGAGATCCAACCAGTTAACCCTAAAGGAAATCAGTCCTGAATATTCATAGGAAGGACAGATGCTAAAGCTGAAACTCCAATACTTTGACCACCTGGTGTGAAGAGCCAACTTACTCATTGGAAAAGACCCTGTTGCTGGGAAAGACTGAAGGCAGAAGGAGAAGGGGACGACAGAGGAGGAGATGGTTGGATGGCATCACCGACTTGACGAACATGGGTTTCAGCAAGCTCTGGGAGTTGGTGACGGTCAGGACGGCCTGGCGTGCTGCAGTCCATGGCGTCGTGGAGTGGGACACAACTGAGCGACTGAACTGAACTGAATGAAGGCATTGATACTTCTTAATTGCTCCCAATTTGAATATGATTTGGCTTCAGTTCATCTTTCTAATGTTTAATAAACAAACGGACAATAAGTATTTCCCTGTTAAGTTTGTAGACTTTCACAAGCAAGATAAAGGTATGTACAATATAAAGCAGTAACACAGAAAATGACGTTGAGTAAGTTATCAACGTGGCTCAGTTTATTATTGTGACCAGTTAATTTTTCAAAATAGCCCCCACGTAAATACATTACCGAAATGGAGTTAGAGGGTAGCCACCTGCTTTATGACACATTAAAGATTAGTTGGAATAGAAGCAATTTGCTTAATTAAAATGTTTCCATTACGGCCCTGTGCAAACGCTCAAATCATACCTGTGTTGGAGTCTTTCATTGACAGAGCATCTTTCTCACTCCCTGGTTAATGGGGAAGCATTCTCAGTGCTTGAACTCGACAGCTGAAGCATAATTTTTAACACAGCGGGAGAACATATGGCATCTGACCAGTTGCCGCCACCAAAGCTTTCCCGGGCTCCTCCTAAGGACCTTGAGCTTTTCTGTGTGCTGTGAAATCGCTTTACCTGTGTCCAGCTCTCTGCGGCCCTATGGACTATGCCCGTCAGGCTCGTCTGCTCATAGGATTCCCAGGCAAGAATACTGGAGTGGGTTCCTTCTCCAGGGGATCTTCCCAACCCAGGGATCAAACTCATGTCTCATGTCTCATGTCTCCTGCATTGGCGGGCGGGTTCTTTACCAGTAGTGCCGCCTGGAAACTTCTATAGGCATGCCTTTAAACTCAAGGGGGATTTAAAAGCTTCACTTGTAGTCTTGCAGATTTGGATGTTGAATGCTAGAGTGCACAAGTGGTAAAGAACCTGCCTGCCGACGCAGGAGACGTAGGAAACACGGGTTCAATCCCTGAGTAGGGAAGGTTTCTTGGAGAAGGAAATGGCAACCCACTCCAGTGTTCTTATCTGGGAAATCCCATGGACAGAGAAGCCTGGTGGGCTACAGTCCATGGTGTTGTAAAGACTTGGACACTACTGAACACACACACACGTCACACATTTACCAAGTACAGCAAACATTCCTGAGTATTTTTGTCGTGTAAAGACAAGGGTTTTTTTTCTGCAACCAACACATCTCACAAAGTCAGCAAAAGGTCACCCTGTGAAGATCACAGAGCTTTTAAGGTCAAGCTTTAAAAAGAAAGACTAAACCGATGGGGGAAAATATCAAAGGACTGTAACTGTGTTAAATACAAATTCCTTTGGTAAAAAGAGCTAAATGGTGAAACAGGCAGATGCCAAATCTACTCTTTCCCCCAAGTGTGACTAAGGTAACTCTCAAACAACACATGTAACATCAGGTATTAAGAACCTCCTGTGTGCGCATGTGTTCTAAGTCACTTTGGTCGTGTCTGACTCATTGCGACACTATAGATGTAGCCCGCCAGGCTCCTCTGTCCACGGGATTCCCCAGACAAGAATACTGGAGTGGGTTGCCATGCCTTTCTCAAGGGGATCTTCCTGACTCAAGGATTGAACCCGCATCTCTTATGTCTCCTGTATTGGCAGGCAAGCTCTTTACCACTAAGCGCCACCTGGGACTGCATAGTTCTAGGCGACCCTGAATGTTGTCAGTTCAAGAGACAGGTCCTTTTATTCCACATTCCATCCTTTGCAGTAAAAAAAAAAAGAAAAAGTTGAGTGAAAGGCAGATTGCCGTGAATTTTTACATATTTTCCCAAAAGACATTTAAGACCTTTGACTTTGACAGTTCCAAAATATTTACTGCCCTGGGGTTTGTTACAAACTCACCCATTAATGCTCCTTTGAAATCTTCTCCACCTTCCAAAGGACTTTTCAGCTCCTAGTTGAGGTTCAACCAAGGTTGCAATAAAATAAATTAAAACTCCAGCAATGAGACAGGAGAATTAAAAATATGTTATTTATTAATCTTTTTTTAGTCTATCAGTTTACCAAAAAAAGTTTCAGACATATTAAAATGAGAAAGCGTATCTAGAACAGAGGACTCAAAATACAAAGAGAACAAAGTTAAAGTAATAAAGAGAAAGGAATAATATAGAAAGTAATTTTAGCTGTGGGTTTCTAGAAAGTATGTTTTTTAAAAAGGATTAGATTGGATTAAATTAGGTTAGATTTGGTCTTTGGGAGATAAAAGGCTAGTAAAACCACACAATCAAGTAGTGAAACATATTCTTAATTGACCTAATTTCACAAAGAATGCTTCATATATGGATTCTAACAAAAATAGTTTACATTTTGCAGAATCGTTTTGACCATTTTGTAGGAGAATTTCCTGTCTAACTCAGACCCATCACCATCCACCCCCAGGGCACCATGTTTCTCTCCTTTAAAGCAGGCTTGTAGCGTGTGTGTGATTATTATCTGTATCTTGCACTAAATAAATGCAAGTTCAGTGAGAGCAGAGGCCAAATCTACTTGGTTCAATATTGTTTTCAGGCAGAGGGTTGGCATAATGAAGCATTCAGTAAATATTTGTTGCATGAGTGAATTCTTCTAATGAAAGCATTTTATATCAGACCCTCGAATCCCAGGACATTACATTAAATTTCTACCTGTGTAATGAATTTCCTCTAGGAAAATGAAGACAATATAATCTAGTCATTTTGGGGTTTGGTGATATCATTATTCAGGAAAATGGCTTACAAAATCTAGAGGAATGGGTAAATCTAACACCCCTTTGCTGTCCCTTCAAACATCATGTGTCCCTCGTAAGTTGTGGCAAATGCTGGCTCATGTGTAAGCATGCTCAGTTGTGTCCACCTCTTTGCGACTCCATGGACTGTAGCCCGCCAGGCTCTGCTGTCTATGGGATTTTCCAGGCAAGAATCCTGGAGTGGGTTGCCATTTCCTTCTGCAGGGGATCTTCCAGACCCAGGGATCGAGCCCATGTCTTTTGCATCTTCTGCACTGGTAAGCAGCTTCTTTACCAGCTGAAATACCAGTGAAGCCCATAGGAACTTACAATTACATTTTCTGAAAACAAAATGCTTGAAGTGTAACTCATTAAATAAAAGATTGATACTGACATTAAAATGAAACAGTGCACGTTCTTCAGCAGGGACTCAGAGATGTTGGACTCAAAGATGTTGCCAAGATGGAGAGCTAGGTCCCTTTGCTTGGAAGAGAATGCAGAGCAGTGAAATGAGGCACTTGGGGGCAGATCAGACCTTAATTCCAGTCCCAGCTCTGCCCCTTCTTGTGTGAGACATTGGAGAATCTTCTGCCTGAGACAGAGTTTTACTACCTGTAAATTAGGGCAATAGCACCTGTGACTTCGCAAAATTGTAAAATCTTTATGATGAAATTTTCCCATCACATATTGGAATAATACATGGAATTTGAGTTTTCAATGAATGCCTATTTTGGAAGCCATCTCTTAATAATTAACGGAGCCAATAATGCCATTCGGATTCATCAGACGTACGTCTAATACACTGGGGGGATTCTAGAACCAAGACGACTTTTGGGGGCAATAATATATTAATGAAACAGCTTTCCAGAAGTTTCCACAACACCATCACATACTAGAGCTCCAAAAATAGTTGCTGAATTAGAAGTGAATGAATAAATAAATGACTTTGGATCTGAAATCTCTTGATTTTGTTTAACTGTGGCTGGGATTAAACTCTAAGGCCAATACACAGAGTTCATTTTAGCTTTTACTTTACTTTTCTCCATCTATGGGCTTACCTTCTGAAATCTGGATTTCTGAATGCCCTTGAAGACTAATGAATTTACAAGTGTTCTAAAAGCCAAAATGTGTCCCATCTCCGCCTGGCCATCACATAGCACATCTTAAAACAGTCTCTCTAGGCGTCTGGGCTGCGGTAACACACCATGAGTTTTATTTGCCCACCATTTAAGTATTTGATGGAAAGAAAAATGTCATTTATTTTCACAGCATATTTTCTGGTAAATCTTTCTATTCCTGGAAGCTGCCAGGCACTGAGTGAACTCAGTAAATAAACAAACAAGTGTCTTCTACTTAACTTCATTTGGAACCAACCCTAATTTTATTATAGCCTAGGTGGCCCTAATTGCACCGTTGCTTCAGTTACTAAAACTAGAGTATCCAAAATTTCCTATATGAGAAATCCATGTCTCGTGAAGAAGTAAACAATTATCCTTTTGTGTGGGAAACAGATTTAGATTTTAATAACCTGCCGTCTTCCATCTGCTGCAACTATGAATTGCATGTACCATTTATCATGCTGACAGGATGGCGCCGGCTCACAGTCACCCGTCAGGAACAACACCTGATGGCCGCTCTCCTTTGAAAGAATCACCAGGCCCCGTGTCACTCAGCGCAGGCCAGTTTGCTGGTTTGGAGAGTAGCGGTGTGATGCAGAAGGCAGACAGGTATTCCCTCCAGACCTCAGGAGCAGTGTGCCTATTTTATAAAGAGATTCATGCTTTCCTTGGTAGCTCTGATGGTAAAGAATTTGCCTGCATTGCAGGAACCTGAGTTCGATCCCTAGAGAAGGAAATGGCTACCCACTCCAGTATTCTTGCCTGGGAAATCCCTTGAACAGAGAAGCCTGGTGGGCTACAGTCCATGGGGTCCCTAAGAGTCGAACACGACTGTGGGACTTACACACAGCTAAACATATAAAATAAGGCAATACTGTCAGTATCTCAATTCTCTGATCCTTGAGCAATTATTCTAATCAGCAATAAGCAGCTCAAACGAATGAAATAAGACAAGCTTAGGATGAAAGTTTTTATATAAAGAGATAATTGAAAAAAAATTAGTATCTGCACTACTATTCAGAAGACACAGATCTGATCCCTGGGTCAGGAAGATCCTCGGAGAAGAAAGTGGCAGCCCACTCCAATATTCTTGCCTGGGAATTCCCATGGACAGAGGAGCCTGGCGGGCTAGAGTCCGTAGGGCTGCAAAGAATCAGGCAGGACTGAGCAAGCACACACACTATTATTTCCAAATCTTTGACAAGAAACATAGATTGGTGAGAACGGGAAGCTTTCTTTCTGGACACTGATTGTACTGTGAAAGTGAAAGTCCCTCAGTCATGTCCAGTTCCAATTCTCCAGGCCAGAGCACTGGAGTGGTTAGCCTTTCCCCTCTCCAGGGAATCTTCCCAACCCAGGGATCAAGCTCAGATACAGCCCACAAAAAAAAAAAAAAAAAAAAAAAAAGGTGGACCACAAGTAGGCCTTTCTTAAAGTGAATGACTTTGAGTCTTTAAAAAAACAGGCTGACCTAAGTGGGAAGGAAATCCAAAAAAGAGGGGCTGTCTGTATACGTGTGGCTGATTCCCTTTGCTGCACAGCAGAACCTAACACACCATTGTAAAGCACCTGTAGTCCAATTAAAAGAAAGAAAGAAACAGGCTGGAGTCAGCGGGGAAAACTCCAGGTGTTCAGAGATTTTCCTCAGGACTCTTGCAGTGGGACATCCATGCTGAGGGGCTTACACCTGAAATTGTCTCCTTTGTTCACTAATTTCTCATAAAAGATGAGCGCATTAAGTTACTATCTTTTTTTTTTTTTTTTTAATTTGCTTTGTTTGAATCTCTTAGAATGTTTGTGAAAGGCACTGCAGAGACAAAGAGAATTTGAATGGTTCCTTCACGGATGACCACGGCGCCTCTGTCGGCGGTCAGTCCCGCAGAAGCGTCCTCACCTCTCGGCATTCTGTACACGTTAACCTTTAAATCTGGCTTCTGAAACTCCAGGGTGAGATGGTGGGATCTGGTCACCCAGCCCTTCCGCTGCCCTGACCCGTGTCCACCTGCTCCCGGCAGCCTCCTGACGGGTTGAGAGCTGGGGAGGGGGTACCAGTGAGTCTCCTGGTTTGTAAACGCATGCAGGCCACCCCCCGACAGTGACGCCTCCTCTTGCGCTCTTTCAAGTGGAAGGCCGAGCAGCGCGGTGGTCAGCAGCTGGGCTCCCACCTGAGGCTCTGCCTCCGGGGCCTGGCTTCTCACCAGCCAGCACCTCCTTCTGGAGTCTGGGGAACACTGACTGATTGAATGCAAAGCAGTGGGAACGGGCTGGGCGTGCAGCTTGGCTGTAGCCCCTCAGTCAGCCTGGACCTTGTGCTCCTAGAAGAAATTCCTGGAGGGGGACACTGAGGCCCAAAGCAGGGGAGGGGATTGTTGGAGTCACGCTGGCCAAGTCCACATGGGGACCCAGGCCCCTTATTTCTGTCCTGTGTTCTCTCTGCTCTCACTTTTGTTTTTTCTTAATTTTTTAAGTTTTAACCTTCTGTATTATTAATCAGAACAGAAATTAATTTCAAAGGGGGATTTTTTTTTTCTTTTGGAACAACAGCTGATGTGAATAGTGTTCTAGTTTCAGGAGTATAGCAAAGTGATTCATACAGACTTGAAAACTGAAAGTGAAAGTCGCTCAGCTGTGTCCAGCTCTTTGGGACCCTATGGACTATAGATTTCCAGGCTCCTCTGTCCATGGAATTCTCTGAATATTGGAGTGGGTTGCCATTCCCTTGTCCAGGGGATCTTCCCAACCCAGGCATCTCCTGCACTGCAGGCAAACTCTTTATCATCTGAGCCACCAGAGAATATATATATATATATATATATTCTTTTTCAGATTCTTTTCCATTATAGGTTATTACAAGATATTGAATATCTCTGTCTGACTAACTTCACTTAGTGTGTGTGAATAGTGTTCTAGTTTCAGGAGTATAGCAAAGTGATTCATACAGACTTGAAAACTGAAAGTGAAAGTCGCTCAGCTGTGTCCAGCTCTTTGGGACCCTATGGACTGTAGATTTCCAGGCTCCTCTGTCCATGGAATTCTCTGAATATTGGAGTGGGTTGCCATTCCCTTGTCCAGGGGATCTTCCCAACCCAGGCATCTCCTGCACTGCAGGCAAACTCTTTATCATCTGAGCCACCAGAGAATATATATATATATATATATATTCTTTTTCAGATTCTTTTCCATTATAGGTTATTACAAGATATTGAATATCTCTGTCTGACTAACTTCACTTAGTGTGATAATCTCTAGGTCCATCCATTTTTTTTTGCAAAAGGCAATAGCTCATTCCTTTTTTTAAGGCTGAGCAATATCCCATTGTGTGTAGGTACCACACCTTTATCCATTCATCTATGGATGGACATTTATGTTGCTGCCATATCTTGCCTTTTGTAAATAGTGCTGCTATGAACATTGGGGTGAAGTGTCTTTTCAAATTAGAGTTTTCTCCAGATATATGCCCAGAAATGGGGATTCTGGATCACATGGAAATGCTATTTTTATTTTTTTAAAGTGAAAGTTGCTCCGCTGTATCTGACTCTTTGTGACCCCATAGGCTTTACAGTTCATGGAGTTCTCCAGGCCAGAATACTGGAGTGAGTAGCCTATCTCTTCTCCAGCAGATCTTCCTGACATAGGAATCGAACCAGGGTCTCATGCATACCAGCAGAGCTATCTGGCAAGCCCTGATAGCCCTTATTTTTTTAAGTACCCCCCTACTCTTTTCCTTAGTGGCTGCACCAATTTACATTTGAGGGAGATTTTTCTTATTCCAGGACATATTCACATTGACAAGATTTTAATTATTTTATAGATCAGGCTTAGCAGATTCTCCACTTTTATCTTTTATATTTCAACTACAGGTTTATATTGTCATCGAAGTCATTATCAAATATTTCATGGTCAGATGTAGAATCTATGTGAATTATTAAAAGCTACATGATGCCATAAGCAGCCCCACTGAGCTGTCTCAGCAAAGATGTTGAAGAGGAAGACTTATATGCTTGGATCCAAATGATGACATCTCCCACGAGCTCTTAAGGGGTATTCATCATGCCATATGCTTTGAAAGGTTGGCATGATATGTGTATTAAAAGAAAGTATTTTTAAAAGGAGAAAATACTTTCTTAAATTTTATCATCACTCGTTTTAATTTTTTGTCACAAAAGTGAGAAAAGGATTTTAACCAAATAGAAATGCCATATACTATTTATGATAAATAAAATGTAATGTAAGCTTGAGTCTAAGAAGTCTAAAATGTAGGGCTTACAGTGAATCTGACCTTTCGATGATAGAAAATTCTTGTAGAGTTATTTCTTTTTATAGGTTTTACTATATTCATTCCAGTATTTGTATGTTATTTTTTATCAGTATCTAAGAAAATCTTACCTTATATTTTCATGTTGTGTCAAAATTAGGAAAATTTTATCAGACTATCCCTCATGGGAAGATTATTTCATGTTATCATACCTTTTTTTTGATGCTTTTAGTATCTATTTCTAAAGAATGGGAAGAATGTGGACCTAATTAGGGCAACTGCAAGTTAACAGAGGAAAGCGTTCTTATGCATTTGCTATGGATAAGCATGTCTCCCCTCCCACATCCAGCCAGGATAAAAAAGAGACATTTTAATAATTCTGTGCTGTGCTTAGTTGCTCAGTCATGCCCGACTCTTTGTGACTCCATGGATTGCAGCCCACCAGGCTTCTTTCTGTCCATGGAGATTCTTCAAGGAGGAATGCTGGAGTGGGTTGCCATGCCCTCCTCCAGGGAATCTTCCCAACTCAGGAATTGAACCCTGGTCTCCCCTCATTAAAGCTGGATTCTTTACCATCTGAGCCACCAGGGAAGCCCTATAATAAATCTACCCATTTCTAGTAACCTCCTTCTAGAATTCTCCTGCTGAGTTTTATTACTTCTTTCCACCAAGGAGAGAGAACAGCTGAGGGGAGGCAGGTCTGTGAATTTGAACAAGCATCTCCCACAGGGGAGTGTCCTAGGCTTTGTACATAGAACCCGAAATGGAAATTAAATTTTTGTGAAACCGCCGCTGATTCTTCACTTTTCTCAGCTTGCAGCCCATGGTTTTCAGAGGAGAATGTACTTCTCGCGGGCAACGGAGAGAATCCGGAGTGAGACGCTCGGAAAAGGAGGAAGAACTGGTGACAGGTGGGCCTGGTTTCAAAATACACACCGGCGTTCAGGATTCATCTGCCTACGAACTGTTTCCACTGTGACATAGAGACAAGTTACAGATGAGTTTGGAAAAGCAAAGGACGGTAGCTGGAAGAGAAAAGCTACAAGGAAGACTCACGGCTGGGTCTGTGCGTAAGGCAGTGTCCTCCTGGAGGGCGGTTTCTGCGGCCCCGTGGGAAGGCCCCTGGCAGAGTCATCATGTTTCCCAAACGCAGGAAGGAGATGCTGTAGGCTGCTATGGGCGCCCTCTGAACAAGCTTCATTCCATTCTGGGGGAAACAAACTGAGATTCCGGCACAGGCAAGATGACTCGAGATGCAGAAACGTGGGGAACAGTGCTCCGCGCACAACTCTTAAATCAGGCTTGTTTACCCACCCTGGAGCCACCCGGGTCACGCTGTTTGCTTGGTGCCGTTGGGTCTGCTCTGACGCCTACTTGGACGGGAAGTCCTTAAGATTAAAGATTGTATTTTTATGGACTCCTGCCCGCTTTCTCCAAGCTATTAACTGAAGAGAACTGTAGCTAGGAGTTGGTTTCTAGAAAGGATATTAACAGTCGTTTGTGTGTGTGTCAGGATGAAAAATAGGAGGAAATCAAGGTGGAGTCATAGCGGGGAGAAGCGCTCAGTAGAAACTGGCAAAGTAACTGGAATATTGGAAATAAAAGAGTTTCTGGGCGGAGGTAGACCTTTGTCGCTCAAGATCAGCATCACATATATAATTGAAGCAAAATCGATAAAGAACGCAGAATATTAGGATATTAACAGGTAGGCCAAATAAAAGATTGCATCTGACTCTGCAGCCACCTTTCCAAAGGACTTTTTTCCCTGAGCAAATATCTTGGCAGATGGAAACAAGTAAATATTTGAGGAAAGTAAAACTGCCTGTGAGTGGCGGCGAGAGCCCATTGGTTCTGATTCAGCCCATCTTGATGCTGTGGCATTTTGTACAATTGTTAAACAGAGCATATGTTGAAAATCTCGTCACTTGTGGGTGACTTACATACTCCACTTGGGTTTATACTTCTACACATAATGTTTATTACAGTTGGGTAATAAAGTGCCATGCCTGATTAAGACAGACTTGAACAAACCCTTTAGCCTTTCAGGATGAATACATGTTAACAGTGGGAAATTAATAATTACTTTCCCATGCATGTTGCTTTCAGCATGGTTTTAAAACTCATGACTTTGAATACAAGTTTTTAGAAATCACTGGAATTTTTGGAAGGGTGTGTGTGTATGTATGAGGGAGTATTCACTTCAGTGTATAAACGAAACTGTGCTAATATGGTTCATGAAGAAAAGTCTAAACTTTTATTCCTTCTCTGTGAAACTTCAAAGGAACCAATACCCACTTAATAAATTTTATTGAGATCAAGTTACAAAAATATTAAAATAAGCTTTATGTGGAAAATAATCGAATTTGGCCATTTCTTTATTATCAGTAAAGCAACTGCTTATTAATGTATAACAGTAATTATGTACATTAATTTAATGTTCATTGGAAAACTAGAAGGTGAAAAGTTTGTCTTTAATAAGAGAGATTCCTTCTAAGAGGAACAGCAGTTAGAAGCTTCATGTTGGGGGAGGACAAAAATACTAGACATTTTAAAAATAAAATTTGGTATATATTCAATTCAGAAAATTTGAAGAAAAAAATGCAAAGAAGAAAATAACAGTCATTCATAATGTACCCCTCCATCGATAACCCCTGCTATGTTTTGACTTGTCTAATTTCAGCTCCTTGTCTGTGCTCATATATTACCTTTAAGTCACTTTGCACTGATCTGTCAATGGCAGCATTTCTTGAAAATGGGATCTCTTTTGTAATTCGTTTTTACATACGGAAACAAGAAAGTTTTCTGATTTCATTATTCTTTAACAACCCCCATTATAATTTATGTCATCAGTCACCTTGTTGGCATTTAGTTTGCTTACAATTTTTTAGCAGCAGGAATTTAAGTGGAAAGTGGCCTTAACGCTGACCACTGCGGCCCCTCCCCGCGCAGCTGTGTGTGAGCGTGTTGCACCTTCAGCCCCCTTGGAGTAAAGGCCTTTGTGCCCTCCCCTGTTTCTACCTGGAGCTCTTCTTCCTAGATTTCCCCACTGACACCCTCTCCGGATGCTGTTCTGTTTGTTGTCGTTCAGTCGCTCAGTCGTGTCAGAGTCTTTGTGACACCATGGACTGTAGCCCTCCAGGCTCCTCTGTCCATGGGACTCTCCAGGCAAGAATACTGGAGTGGCTTGCCATGCCCTTCTCCAGAGAATCTTCCCCACCCAGGGACAGAACCTGGGTCTCCTGTGTCTCCTGCATTGGCAGCTGGATTTTTTTTTTACCACTGAGCCACCAGGGAAGCCAGCTCTTCTGATGGGTTTCCCTGGTGGCTCAGATGGTAAAGAACCTGCCTGCAATGCAGAAGACCCAGGTATATCAAACTGCTATATTTGTTTTGGGTTTCACACGCAGTAAAAGCAATCGTAAACTTCTGTCTGGGAGGTTTCCATTTGAACCATGTGGCTTTCTCAGACCCTGGGTGGTATTTTCACCCACTTTGGGGACACAGCTTGAATTTTAAAAATGAAAATAGATCGTCCTTGTGCGGATTTCCCCGGTCACCCTGCATGTAGCTTCCTTCCAGTCTGCAATCACCAATTTTGCACTTAACTGACAGTGCTAAGAATGCTTACTTTCCTGTTATTTTCCTCTTTTTGGTCTTTATATAGATAATATTTTGTAAACAAAAGGTGGATGTTTTATACCAGGGCCTAGACATCTGGTTGATTAGGAAGAGGAGGTGTCTGCCCTCCTCTCCAGGCGGGGTTGCCTTGACACCTGCAGGTGTGTTCTGCACTTGGGGGGACCCACTGCTTGATAAACCTTGGTCCTAATACTTTGTAGGGAAGAAAAGGCTCTCATAGTTGATGGACGTAACCCATGACAGGAGAAATAGGAAGCTAAAAACCCCAGAATTTTTCCCAGCCCCATCCTTGGAACTTCTTCCTATTGTTCTTTGAGTCCGCTGAGAGACACAGACCCAGAAGGGACCTGAAAGGAATCGCCCTCCTTGGATACACCTTGCATCCTTTATCAGCGGTCCCCAACCTTTTTAGCGCCAGGGGCTGGTTTCACGGAAGACGATGCTTCCATGGACCGGGGAGGGGTGTGGTTTGGGGAGGATTCAAGCACTTATCGTGCACTTGATTTCTATTATTATTGCATCAGCTCCACCACAGATCATCAGGAATTAGATCCTGGAGGAGGCTGGGGACCTCTGCTTTACATCGCCCTTTTTTTTTTTTAAGAAAGAGAAAACGATCCATGTCTTATTACTCCTGGTTGCTTCCTCCAGATTCTTTGTCTTCAGAGTCAAGCTCATGAGTGACCTGGGTGGTCACAGACCCCATGAAGAAAGCCAAATGCCGCTGGGTGAGGCTCTGATGACTGCTCCTTGCGTGAGCTCTGTGACCTCAGGAAACGTGTTCTCCCAGGTATCCATATATGCGTGCACTCGGTATCATCAGGAATTAGATCCTGGAGGAGGCTGGGGACCTCTGCTTTACATCGCCCTTTTTTTTTTTTAAGAAAGAGAAAACGATCCATGTCTTATTACTCCTGGTTGCTTCCTCCAGATTCTTTGTCTTCAGAGTCAAGCTCATGAGTGACCTGGGTGGTCACAGACCCCATGAAGAAAGCCAAATGCCGCTGGGTGAGGCTCTGATGACTGCTCCTTGCGTGAGCTCTGTGACCTCAGGAAACGTGTTCTCCCAGGTATCCATATATGCGTGCACTCGGAAACTGAATCTACACCAAAGACCCGAGGTGGCGGCAGGGCCGCCATGGAATAGTAGTCGTAGTAGTCTCAGTCGCTCTGCGTGTCCGACTCTGCGGCCCCGTGGACGGCAGCCCACCAGGCCCCTCTGTCCATGGGGATTCTCCAGGCAAGACTACTGCAGTGGGTTGCCATGCCCTCCTCCAAGGGATCTTCCCGACCCAGGGATTGAGCCCGGGTCTCCTGCATTGCAGGTGGATTCTTTACCGTATGAGCTACAGCTATAAAATAGAGACAACAGAAAAAGTCTGGCGATAAAAGGTAGGTTGGATTTTGTTCCCCCGAATGAAGTAAATGAAGTAAACCTGAGGGATCAGAGTGAAAAACAAAAGCTTCACAAACTAATTAACATGTTAACAGGAAACCACTGGCTATGACTGGCATTTAGAGTTAAGCGAGTCTGTTGGTTTTAAGGCCAAGTTCCCACGGCCTGAAAGTCACGCAAGTGGGCTCCCTGGCAGCCTGTGGCCAGGGAGTCTCTTGAAGGAGCAGCTGTCTGCACCCTCGAATCTGACCCCTAGCCTTCGGGCAGATTCTGCTTAAGTCTCCATCTCTCTCCCCTCCAAGCTGCCTGCAACTCAGGGAATAGAAGCTGGGCGTGGCTGGCTTCCTGTACAATAAGGCATAGATCCTGCAAAGACCTCCCGAAGCAGCTTCAAGATGGACTCAGTGGCGACAGCTTCCAGGACACTGGCCCATCTGGGCGGCTTTTATGCTGCGAATCCTCTCAGGTCTTTATGTCTTCAGCACTGATTGACCTTCTTCACTCCCAGCTCCTGGCACACAGTCTGGCACTGGAGTTGCTGTGCTTCTGTTTGTACGGTTCAGACTTTCCTGGGCTTCCTTGGTGGCTTAGACGGTAAAAAATCCTCCTGCAATGCAGGAGACCCAGGTTTGACTCCTGAATCAGGAGGATCCCCTAGAGAAGGGACTGGCAGCCCTCTCCAGTGTTCGTGCCTGGAGAATTCCAAGGACACAGGAGCCTGGTGGGCTGCAGTCATACGACCGAGCAACTGGCACGTTCACTAGACTTTCTATGAAAGGATTAACCTATGCCCGCTGGTAAAAAAGAATAGTTTCATTCTATTTTATCTGCTGTCATTAAAACAAGACAGGACACCAACACAGACTCTGGGCTAGTTAAAAGATTGCATATGGGCACTCACCCTCTGCAATGGCCTGCACTCTGTGGAGTGTGCTTCTCTCTGAATCTGAATAAATTCATTTCTTACCTATTAAAAAAGATTTCATATGTATAACGTTCATCTGTGTGTACAGACGGTGTATCTGTGCACTGGGTATGTATAGAGCATGCCCCTGAAGGAGAAGGTTTAAAAATTAGGCTTGTTTTTGTGATAACTTGCTCACCTCTTTATAGAGCAGTTACATTATCAATAGGAAGAGTCTGACCAATTTCCTTGTTTTAAAAAGTGAGCATCCGCATGGCTGTCTTAGGGCGGCGGTCATCAGCACTGGGTGTCTGAGACTCACAGGACAGGCTTGGGGGGGACACAGATGTCCTCAGACAGGACGTGCTGACTTCACAGGTGTGCCCGGGGGGTGGTCGGGACCACCTTGGAGAAGCCAGCCCAGGCGCCCAGAGGTCATTCCTCTAGTTTTTTCTTCCTGACACGTGGTTTAATTTTTGAGACCCCATCATAACCTTTTAAATCTGGAAAAAGATCCCTTGCTTTGTAAAAAGCATATTTATTCCATAAAAAAAAAATATATGCACGTGGAGCAATATCTAAACAGGACAAAGGAAATACAGTGAAAAGCCATTGTTGGCTTTGTTTCTTCTTATTTTGGTTTCCTCTTATTCCAGGCTGATAAATCATTTTGGACTTTTTTCTTCCTTCTCTAACTCTGTGAGTTAGATCCTTATCTCATCTATTTTTATTCTATCTCTGTGGTTCATATAAATACTTAATGCACTCCCTTTTTGCTGTCTTTAAGTATTAAACTATTTTAGCTATGTAACATTAAATTATATATTTATACATTTGTATATTAAATAATGTAAAAGAGTGAATACTCCAATTTAATATTTAATTTCTATTTATGGTATAAAATATGCCATACTTAGATATTTCAGCTATGTATCCTCAGTATCACTATTTCGAAGAGACTATGCTTTTCCGTGTCTCCTGTTAGAAAGTTTTGGGGAGTTTGGGATCTGTACACACTGCTATGTTTAAAACAAATAACCAGCAATGACTTATTGCATAGCACAGGGAACTTCTGTTCAGTGTTATTGGACAGCCTGGATGGGAGGGGAGTTGGGAGGGAAAATGGATACATGCATGTGTATGGCTGAGTCCCTTTCCTGTCCATTTGAAACTATTACAACATTGTTAATTGGCTATGCTCCAATATAAAATAAAAAGGCTTTAAAAATTAAAAAAAAATTTAAAGAACATTTTGATAGTTTAAGTGGAAGATTTTTTTTTTAATTTTTAAAATACTTTTTATTACATCATGATTAGAAAGTACTGTATTATTTTGATATACCTGCCAGTAAGGCCCAAGATTCCAGGTGTTTGGATATGACGGGATGAGTGATTGGCACTTGTCTCCGGACGGCCCCACAGTTCCAGGTTTAGGCTGGGGAGGACACTGCTTCCCTCTTTTATGTAGCAGAGAGTTAGGAAGTGACAGCTTCGTGATACTTGCAACTTTCTTGGTTCAGGCTGTGGCAACTTTCATAGGATCCTAAGCCTATTATCTTTGTAACAGTGCAGATCTAAAGACAAATACTGTTTTTCATTGACCTTACAATAATAATGTGTCACCATATTCTAGGTTCTTAAATTGGTTATGTAAGCATTCAGGCTCCTTCCTTTATTGATTTTTTTTTAATATCCAGTCTTGTTGCAAGGATATGCCCTATTGTTAACACTTCTTTGTGTTTTTCCTTCTGTTGTTTCTTTCTCAGACATTGTATGCCATTTTATGAAGTCTTTTTGAATCCCAGAAAGTGTATGGAGCCTCCTTTTGTGGGGCTGGAGAACTGATTATTCATATGTTGGGTTTCCTTTGTCTGACTTCTATTATCCATGATTACCTAACATTTCCTCATTAATCCTTTTCAGTACTTACTTAACTTCCATTTCGTTTTTCCTACTTTTTAAATTATACTTTCCCTGGCCTTTATTAGGTTTCTATAAAATGTCTCTTCTATTTTGCAACTTCTAGTATGACCTTCATTTCTGAGATAGTGTTTTGTAATTTTCCACTCTTTTCCTGACCTCTGTTAGCTCAAGTTGCAACTTTTCCTGTTTTCTTGACATATCTTTCCTGAGTTTTTCTATCACTACCTAGAACTTTTGTTTTATAGAAGCAGTTTCATGATCTAGGGTTTTCTTTGTTTGCTTTTGAGCTTGTATGTGGCTGTATATTTAGTCATGCTTTTTCATCTGCTTGTGACATTGTTTTTTACAGTAAGTGTTTGCTTTGTTCTTTTTTGTTACCATCCTACAGTGAAAGTGAAAGTCGCTCAGTCTGACTCCTTGCGACCCCATGGGCTGTCAGGCCAGAGTACTGGGATAGGTAGCCTTTTCCTTCTCCGGGGATCGAACCTGGGTCTCCTGCCTTGCAGGCACATTCCTTACCAGCTGAGCCACCAAGGAAGCCCAAGAATACTGGAGTGGGCAGCCACTGCCTTCTCCAGGGCGCCTTCCCTACCCAGGGATGGAACCCGGGTCTCTGGTACTGCAGGCGGACTGTTTACCAGCCGAGCTGCCAGGCAACTGTGTAGTTCTATGCTGTCTCCCCCTCTTTCCTCTTTTTCTTTCTCATTTTTGGACAAGGTGAGTGCAGGACAGCAGAATTCTCCCTGTGAAAGATGACTGTCCATGTGCTCTAGTTGTTTCAGCCTTCAGAGGCAGGAGCTGAAAGGCTGTCTGCAGTGCAGAGGATTCCTGTCCCCGACTTGCCTCAGCAACACGTAGTTTCCTGGAGACATGGCGGGTGTGCCGTTCCCTGCCCGGCTTCCTGCCTGGTTCCTCTGTACGTCCAAACAGAGCCAGATAGACTCCTCCAGCCTCGTCCCACTGTTCCACACCAGGGTGTGGCTCTGATCCCCTCCTTTGAAAATCCAGTGTTCTCCTGACTGAGTCTGAAGTCTGCAGCCTCGGCATCCTCTCATATGGCCCAGAGCCCGTTCGCACTTTGCTGTGTCTGGCTGCCTTTTCTTATCCACTATGCGCTTCCCAGGTATTACTGCTTTCTTTAAAAATGGAATGTGTCTTCATTTTGTAATTCTCCTAGTTGCTTTGGGGTCACTAAGACAGGAAAAGAGAAATACCATCCTGTTGTTTGTCTTATAAGTCGTAGTATTAGTTGATCAGTTGTGTCCAACTCTTTGCGACCCCATGGACTGTAGCCCACCAGGCTCCTCTGTCCACGGGATTCTCAAGGCCAAGAATACTGGAGTGGGCTGCCATTCACTTCTCCAGCAGATCTTCCCCACCCAGGGATTGAACCCTGGGTCTCCTCCAATGCAGGCAGATTCTTTACCATCTGAGCTACAGGGAAGTCTTATAAATTGGAAGTCAAAATGGGTCTTTGTCAATTAATTGATAAGACATCATGTTATATATTAAGAGATAGTGTTCGTCGCTCAGTCGTGCCCTACTCTTTGCAACTCCATGGACTGCAGCCCACCAGGCTCCACTGTCTATGAGATTTTCCAGGCCAAGTATACTGGAGTGGGTTGCCATTTCCTTCTCCAGGGGATCTTCCCAACCCAGAGATTGAACCTGGGTCTCCTGCACTGAAGGCAGATTCTTTACCAAGTGAGCTACAAGGGAAGCCCATTAAGAGATAAGTAAAGGTAATTAGATGAATTCTTTCTTTCTTTTGTTTTTCCTTTGGCTGTGCCCAGCAACATGTGAGGTCTTAGTTCCCTGACCAGGGGCCAAACCCATGCCTTCTGCATTGGAAACATGGAGTCTTAATCGCTGGACCACCAGGGAAGTCCTTAGTTTTGTTTTTTCTTTCTCTTCTTAATAATCTCATAATTTATCAATGTGACCAAGAACTAGAAATGAAAAGAAAAAGTAATCCAATAAAGGAAACCAATGACTGCTCCTGGAAGAGACGATAAAGTTTTTGAAAACGTGGATAGGGGAAAAGAAAAGCCTCTGGGGGCTGTAGTGGTCATCCTGGGCTCAGTCTCCGTTCCCTGCTTCCTTCCCCTTGAGAGGCTGCCGAAAGTCCGAACAAGCCAAGCCCTTCTCCCCTCTCCTGCCAACTCTTCCACTCCAGAACCCACTGCCGATGGAGAAAGAGAACGCCCTTCGAGGAAGACAGCAGTGCATGTTGACACGAAGTTTCCTAGACAAGGTCTGCTCCTCAGAGTCGTGGGAAGTTGTTACGCAGACTGAATCTCCAAAGACGACACAGGTCCATGCTTCTCACAAGGGCCGGCAGTAATTGGGATAATCAAGCAATTTTGGAAATCTTTCATGTGGTGGGTGAAGCACCAGGCTAGAGGCTGAATTGTTCTTGTTCAGTCACCAAGTCTTGCCTGAGTCTTTGCAACCCCATGGACTGCAGCACGCCAGGCCTCCCTGTCCATCACCATCTCCTGCGTTTTACTCAAACTCATGTCTATCAAGTCGGTGATGCCATCCAACCATCTCATCCTCTGTCATCCCCTTCTCCTCCTGCCTCCTTCCCAGCATCAGGGTCTTTTCCAGTGAGTCAGTTCTTCGCATCAGGTGGCCAGAGTATTGGAGCTTCAGCTTCAACATCAGTCCTTCCAATGAATATTCAGGACTGATTTCCTTTAGGATGGACTGGTTGGATCTCCTTGTAGTCCAAGGGACTCTCGAGAGTCTTCTCCAACACCACAGTTGAAAGCATCATTTCCTCAGCATTCTGCCTTCCTTGTGGCTCAGCTCTCACATCCATGCCTGACTACTGGAAAAACCATAGCTTGGACTATATGGATAGTGAAAGATGTATGATTTATTTCCGGCACAGCCACTAACTAGGTATAGAATTTGGATCTGTTTCAACGTATCTGAGCCTCAATTTTCTCGTCTATAAAAAGAGGGAGCTGTACCTAATGATGGCTAACACCTCTTCCGACTTTAATATTCCACGATTCTCTAAATGTAGAGTTCTGTGAATGCTCTAATTTCTTTTTTTTTTAATTTTTCAGTTTGTTTTGCTTCACAATACTGTATTCGTTTTGCTAAACATTGACATGAATCAGCCACGAGTGTACATGAACTCCCAATCCCGACCCCCCCCAACCCCACACCATCTCTCTGGACTATCCCTGTGCCTCAGTTCCAAGCATCCTACATCCTGCATCGAACCTAGACCGCCGATTCATTTCACTTATGATATCATACATGTTGCACTGCCATTTTTCCAAATCATCCCTCCCTCTCCCTCTCCCACAGAGTCCAAAAGGCTGTTCTATACATCTGTGTCTCTTTTGCTGTCTCGCGTACAGGTTTATCATTACCATCTTTCTAAATTCCATATATATGTGTACATATACTGTATTGGTGTTTTTCTTTCTGGGTTACTTCACTCTGTATAATCAGCTCCAGCTTTATCCACCTCATTAGAACTGATTCAAATGTATTCTTTTTAATGGCTGAGTAATACTCCAAAATGGAAAGGGAAGGAAAGAATGATTAGGAACAGGGACTAAGGAAGGAAACAGGAGGGTGTTTCCTGTGGACTCAGAAAGAATGGACAAGAACCTTTTCTCCTGCTATGTCTGAAATAAAAATTTCTAGAGGCACACCTTAAGAGGAACTAGGGTTCAGTAAAATTTCCATGTTGAGTGGCAGGTTGGCCAAGAGGCAGAAACTGCACCTGTGTTAGACAAGATTTGTATTGACAATTCATTTACAAAGCATGCTTAGTTGTGTCTGACTCTTTACAACCCCATGGACTGTAGCCCACCAGGCTCCTCTGTCCATGAGATTTCCCAGGCAAGTATACTGGAGTGGGGTGCCATTCCCTTCTCCAGGGGAATCTTCCTGACCCAGGGATCAAACCCAAGTCTCCTGTGGCTCCTGCATTGGCCTGCAGATTCTTTACCACTGAGCCACCTGGGAAGTCCCTGATTCATTTATATGGTACAAATTTTCTCAAAAGTAGTCCTAAAGCACCAAGAAGGCATTTCTCCTTTACCTGAACATGCAAAACACTGTCTTCCACCTGAGTGAGACCCCCACGCTTCCCTCAGTTGCTTTTTAGGAAGAATAAACAGTTTTCTTACTTTAGGAATCTGACTGACAGGTCTCTACTACAGAGGGAATATGAATTTCAAAGACAGATCTAAGGAAAACCATTTCTTTTCTGCTCCCTCTGGACTTCTGTAGCTCCAGGTGCTACAGGAAAAACAAATTTCAGCACTGGTCTAGTCCTTAATGATCGTGTTATTAAGATCCCCAAGCACATCTGATGTTGCTCTTCTCAAGTCCAGGGAGCACCATTCATCCATTGATGTGGCAGCCACAAAGGGACCATGGCTGGCTTTGTTTGAATAACCTGGGCGCTCTGGTTATTTCTGTTTGCAGAGATGCCAGGGTACACTTGAAAGCGGGAGAAGGAGGGCAGACAGACTTGGAGAAGAAAACAGCTCCAAGCAGTTTTGAGTCACTTGAAAAGCCTCTGGGTGGATTGATTTGTGATTTGGGTACTGCTTCTCCGTCTCCTGCATGCGAGGCTCTGAAGTGGGTGCCCGCTGGGTGCTGCAGACACCCGGAGGGCAGATGACAACGATGTCAATACTGATGGCGCGGTTCCTCTACATTTTCCTGGGGGCGGGGGGAGCTGCAGCTGACTCGCAGTCTTCAGTGGCCATTGGGGACTGGAACAGCACCTATTACTATAAAACTTCCTGCTTAACTGATGTGCTTCCAAACTTCTCTCCATTGGGACTTCCCTGGTGGTCCAGTGGCTAAGACTTCGCCTTCCAAAGCAGGGGGTGTGGGTTTCCCTGGTGGCTCAGATGATAAAAAATCTGCCTGCAATGTGCAAGACCTAGGTTTGATCCCTGGGTCAGGAAGGCCCTCTGGAGAAGGAAATGGCAACCCACTCCAGTACTCTGTCCTGGAGAATTCCATGGACAGAGGAGCCTGGCACAGGCCACAGTCCATGGGGTCACAAAGAGTCCGACATGACTGACTTTCACTTTCCCTTCCTGGAGAGCTAAGATCCCACATGCCTGAGGCCAAAATTCCATAACATAAAACAGAAGCACTGTTGTAGCAAATGAAGATTTTAAAATGGTCCACATTAAAAAAAAAAAAAAAAAAACTAAAAAGAAAAGTCCTCCTGTATAAAATGTGGGCTCGTCCTGAAAGCAGGGGCCAGTGGAAGGTGGGTGAGATCCTCAGTGGATGTGGGTGAGGGCCGTGGAGGCTGGTGTTAGGCGCACATGTTGCAGGAACTGCAGACGAGAGGCAAGGAGGAGGCCCCGGTGCTCAGCCTTGGCAGGATCACTGGAGATGTTCGAGCAGCAGGTCAGGGCAGACTTGGAAGGCCCAACGTGCGAGGCAATGAAGCTTCTGGAAAACACTGTGATGTGCCTTCCCTAAGTGAGTCTGGAGGCCTGTAAACCGTCTCTGTCACCATAGCAACTGCGCATCATCAGAAAGGGAAACTGAACACCTGGTTCTTTCTTTCAGAGCAATTGCTGGCCAGCTATGAGGGTAAAGTTGGCAGGGAGAGAAGACGGGTACCTGAGAGGACTGCTCAGAGGCTGGTGCTCTGGGTGACAAGGTAGTTATCACACAGGAAGACTGATAGCACAGTAAGAGCGTGGGGTCCACTTGGGATGAGAGAAATTACACCTGGTACCATCCAAACTGTTGGATGGCATCATCAACTCAATGGACGTGAGTCTGAGCCAACTCCAGGAGATGGTGATGGACAAGGAAGCCTGGCGTCAGCAGCCCACGGGGTCGAAAAGAGTCAGACACGACTGAGAGAGAGAACAAGAACGACAAAAACTGCCACGGCCACCTTCAGGGTCCGTCTTCCAATCTCCTGGTGTAAACGGAGCCCCAGGAAGGGGTTCTGGTTCAGGGGGCTGAGCCTCTGGCATCCTTAAGGTTCTGCCCCTCCTTCACCCTCAAACCCCAAGGCTTGCTGGCCTCACGGCCCTGGGTCCCCTTCCTCTGCCTCTGTGAGAGCCTCCCTTTCTGCCCAGGCCCATCAGATGTTTTTTCAGGATCCTCTGTTTGCACTGTTTCCATGGCTCCTGGTCTGCCCTCCAGACGCTTTCTTCTGTCCTCCCTTTGTTTGAGTCACTACAGGCAGAGACGGCCTCAGCCCCCTGGGGCCTGAGCTTGCCGGGAAGTCTGGACAAACAAATGCTACATGTTGCTGCTGCTGCTAAGGTGCTTCAGTCGTATCCGACTCTGTGAGACCCCAGAGATGGCAGCCCACCAGGCTCCCCCATCCCTGGGATTCTCCAGGCAAGAACACTGGAGTGGGTTGCCATTTCCTTCTCCAATGCATGAAAGTGAAAAGTGAAAGCGAAGTTGCTCAGTCGTCTCCGACTCTCTGCGATCCCATGGACTGCAGCCCACCAGGCTCCTCTGTCCATGGGATTTTCCAGGCAAGAGTACTGGAGTGGGGTGCCATTGAGTGGGCAGTGAAATGGGGAAAGTCTGAAAATGACAGTGTTAGCCACTCAGCCGCGTCTGACTCTTTTCGACCCTATATACAGACTGCAGCCCACCAGGCTCTTCTGTCCATGGGATTCTCCAGGCAAGAACACTGGAGTGGGTTGCCATTCCCTTCTCCAGAGGATCTTCCTGACCCAGGGATCGAACAAGAGTCTCCTGCATTGCAGGCTGATTCTTTACCATCTGAGCCACCAAAATGGGGAAGGATGCCTATTAATGACACGGCTTAAGTTGCACACTCAGCGCATCAGTTAATAGTACAAAACCACAGTCGGTGTACCCCTCACGCTCCCGCCACTGCTGTGTGTCGCCTCCCTCCTGCGTGGGTACATCAGAGGGATCCTGAGTGTGGGAAGGACGGAGGGGCGGGGCACGTGAGTCCGAGGCCGGCTCCGCCCCTTCAGCTCTGGAGCAGTCTTCCATCACCAGCGGTCCCAGCGGGTAGTACGTGCTGACAGGTCTTCCCAGCCCCTGCCCGGGCCTGATTCTGGACAAACCAGCAGATGATCCTGCTCTTTGGTTTCTGATAAAACATCTCATCCAGTCCTCTAGGGTTTCGGTTTAATCAGGACACCTTACACAGCTGGAGAAGGAAATGGCAACCCACTCCAGTACTCTTGCCTGGAAAATCCCATGGACGGAGGAGCCTGGTGGGCTACAGTCCATGGGGTCGAAAGAGTGGGACATGCCTGAGCGACTTCACACACACACTTACACAGCTCTGTGTCCCTAAAATCCAGGATCACGTGGGCTGCATGTGTTGTGAAGTTTCAGGAGCCCTTTCCGGCTGGGATCTCTCCCTCAGCGTGTCGGGGTGCCTCTGCCCACCCCTCCCCTGTGGCCCCTCCTCCAGGCCCCGTGGTGCTTGTTACGGGGGTCCCCCTTCCTGAGGCCTTGGTCCCCATCCTCTTCGGGCTGGGCCTCACTCACCACCTTTTCTGTCCACTCTAGCTCCTTCAGTCTCTCCCTCTCCTTTTGGTCTACATTTTCAAGTCTTTCTTGACTTACTATCACAAGCCTACCTTTATTTTTTACCCCCCTATGCTATGCTACTCAGATTCTAATTTTTTTTTCTTTAATAGGACACATAAACTTGGGAAACATTTTCAAGCAAATATATTTTACCAACTAATAAATAATTACTAAATATATATTTGTATGTATTTGCATGTGTTGTGAAGTTTCAGGAGCCCTTTTTGGCTGGGATCTCTCCCTCAGCGTGTCGGGGTGCCTCTGCCCACCCCTCCTCCGTGGCCCCTCCTCCAGGCCCCGTGGTGCTTGTTACGGGGTCCCCCTTCCTGAGGCCTTGGTCCCCATCCTCTTCGGGCTGGGCCTCACTCACCACCTTTTCTGTCCACTCTAGCTCCTTCAGTCTCTCCCTCTCCTTTTGGTCTACATTTTCAAGTCTTTCTTGACTTACTATCACAAGCCTACCTTTATTTTTTACCCCCCTATGCTATGCTACTCAGATTCTAATTTTTTTTTCTTTAATAGGACACATAAACTTGGGAAACATTTTCAAGCAAATATATTTTACCAACTAATAAATAATTACTAAATATATATTTGTATGTATATAAATATAGAGGATAGCTAACATATTTTACTACACAAGCAACAAAATATTTCACAAATATCCATTTTTTGAGCATGTTCCTTTTAATACCTGTTTTCTACGTTGACAACGTTAGTGAAATGTTTTACCCTGAACTAGCAAGGTCTCACTGTAAAGTCCAGTCTCAGTTTGTCGGTTTTTCTCCCGCTGACCTTCTCAGGCAGCCAGGACTAGGACATGTGATCAGCTGGAGACAGAAACCTCGCCATCTTCCTGGGACCATGGAATCATGTTCTGGGTCCAACCCAGGGCTTGGCAAACTTCTTCTGTGAAGGGCCGGATAGTAACTATTTTCAGCTTTGAGGACCATATGGTTACTGTCTCAACTACTCGGTTCTGTCCTTGTAGCAAGAAAGCAGCCAGAGACGGTATGTAAACAAATTGGCACAGCTGGGCGCCCATGCAACTTTGTTTACAGAAGCTGGCACTGGCCTGCAGGCTGTGCTTTGCAGACCCCTGGTCTAGCTGAACTCCAGCTCTTTCCTATTAACCCAGTGACACATCCATTTCCCCATTTGCGGGAGACGGAAGCAAGGCACCCCAAGAAATGGCCACGTGCTAATCCCTAGATCCTGTGAACGTGCCATATATGGCAAGAGAGAGAGAGAGGGAGGGAGAGAAGAGGGGTGGGGAGCAGGCATGGGACTGGTCTTTGCAGATGTGATCAGAGATCTTGAGATGCTGAGAGCATTCTGAGTAATTCGGGTAGACCCCCCAAGGCAGGCACATTTATTCCTCTAAGAGTGGGGCAGAGGGATGTTTGATGACATGTCCAGACAGAACAGGAGAAGGCGCAGTGACCACAGAGGTAGAGATGGTAGCTAGGAGCCTAGAGAACAAGGCTGCCAGCAGACACCGGAAACTGTAGATGAGCCTGGGGAATTTTTCCTGGAAACTTCGGGGACCAAGCAGCTGTGTGTGTGTGTGTGTGTGTGTGTGCTCAGTCATCTCTAACTCTTTGCACCCGTGGACTGTAGCCCACCAGGCTCCTCTGTCGCTGGGATTCTGCAGGCAAGAATCCTGGAGTAGATAGCCACTCCCTTCTCCAGCAGATCTTCCTGACCCAGGGATCAAACCCGTGTCTTCTGCATTGGCAGATGGATCCTTCACCATCTGAGCCACGATGGAAGCCCACTGCCTCCTTGACTATAGCCACACAGACTCCTTTAGCTACTCTGGCCTCCAGATTCGTAACAGAACCCAACTTTCTGAGGTTTGGAGCCACTAAACTTGCAGTACTTTCTGATAGCATCCCTAAGAAATGAACCCATCATTTCTGTGTTGGCGGTTACCCTACCTTCAAAATATCTTCTTCCTCTGAGGCTTGTGCCCGCAGGTGGTACCCTCAGTGCCTTTTCTTTTCCTTTTGGATGACCAAACTCTTGAACGTGCCCTTCAGTCATGGAAGCCCACTGCCTCCTTGACTATAGCCACACAGACTCCTTTAGCTACTCTGGCCTCCAGATTCGTAACAGAACCCAACTTTCTGAGGTTTGGAGCCACTAAACTTGCAGTACTTTCTGATAGCATCCCTAAGAAATGAACCCATCATTTCTGTGTTGGCGGTTACCCTACCTTCAAAATATCTTCTTCCTCTGAGGCTTGTGCCCGCAGGTGGTACCCTCAGTGCCTTTTCTTTTCCTTTTGGATGACCAAACTCTTGAACGTGCCCTTCAGTCATTGTGGACTTGAGCTCCTGACTCATATTTTCCTACCCTGAATCCAGCCATTGTCTTATCACCTTAATTCCTTGGTTACGTCCAATTTTCTTTTCAATATGCTTTCTCTTTAAAAAAAAATATTGACAATTAGTTTCTGCCATACAAAGTGCACGTTCCGAGGCTTGATTCCCTTTGCTGGTGATCTCTAAAGATGGCTAGAGAGCAACTGACGTCTCTTTCAGCCCTTTATATGGTCATGCTGTTTCTAATGTGAAAGTGCAATATAAATTACTGACTATTAAAATCATATTATATTTGAATGGAAAAAAAACACAGTTTATTACTGCAAAGTACATATAATTTAAGTTAGGTTAAGAAAGAATTCCATGAGGAATTTGCTCTAATAAATTAGAAGGTGATGTTGTTTGAAAGGGTTCTCGTGAATTTTAAACACGAGCCCTGTAATTCATCTGGAACGTGGGGAAAGATTTGCAAAGGTGAAGATTTGGCTCATTCTTTGTCCAAACTTTCACAAATGCTGCATTATGGGAGCCCACATGGGTCAAGTTCAGCTGCAGTACAAGGCACATTGGACAGCGTTTGGGTGGAGGGCTTTCGTGAGGGCAGATCTATTTCATCAGTATAAGCTCCCACCCAAATGATTCATCACACTCTAGAATGCCAGGCTATTTCTGCAACATTTAGCCGGTTGATATTTTAAACTAGATCTTATCACCTCTCCTCTCTGGCCACAAGAATATACTTGCCTCCACCCAGGCTGGAGGAGAGGTCTGGGAGATAAAAGCATGTCCATTAGACTCATCATTCGTGTTTTCTGCTTCACCATAGCAATTTCTTTTGGAAAACATTAATCTATTCTTCGCCATTAAGACGCAATGTTCACTACAATATTGTAATTAGCCTCCAATTGAAATAAATTAATTAATTTTTTTAAAAAGATGCAATGTTCTTGGAGACGCAGACACAGAGAGCAGACTTGTGGACAAAGCGGGGAAAGGAGAAGGTGGGATGAATTGAGAAAGTAGCGTGGAAACAGATGCATTATTGTATGTGAAAGAGATAGCCAGTGGGGATTTGCTGTAAAGCACAGGGAGCTCAAACTCCTGTCCTGTGACAACCTACAGAGGTGGGATGGGGCAGAAGGCGGGAGGGAGGCTCGGGAGGTAGGGGACATATGTACACCTATGGCTGATTCATCTTGGTGTGTGGCAGAAACCAACAATTATTATAAAGCAATTATCCTCCAATTAAAAATAAACAAATTTCTTTAAAAGACACAACATTCTTTATAATAGACTGCTTCTCATTATAAAATGGCCCATATTCATTGTAGAAAGTTTAGAAAACATAAGAGGGAGAAAAGGAAAGTCATCTGTAATTCAATCACTGAGAAATATTGCTAATAGTTTATATCCTTTTATTCATACATTTTTTGTGCTTATAAATAAAGATGTCTTTAAAAAATTTTTAGTGATTACTTACATAGTTAGGTGACCTACTTTTCTTAAGACCAGTAAAAATATCATAAACGTTCCCCCAACCCATTAAATATCATTCTACACAAATGAGTTTGAGCCAATTCCAGGAGTCAGTGGAAGACAGGGAACGCTGGTGTGCTGCAGTCCATGGGGTCACAAAGAATCAGACGTGACTTGGCGACTGAACAGCTACATAATACTCGTCACTGCACTGAATTTTATTTTAATAAACATTTTATCTTAACAAAAGAAGACAATGAACCAGAGATTTTTTTAAGTTACTGGGAAAGCACTTTTTGGGTAATTCATGATTTATGGCACAGACCATGTAATAAATTCATGATCGTATTAGAATTTTTAGATACCTTTTCTGTGGCTAAGTCAGCAACCAAATTACTTTATAGTAGTGACTTCCTGCACAGAAAGTTGCTGTGGAAAGTAGCTACAATACTTGAATTTGGAATCAAGTTCCTAAATGTGCCGAAAGTTTGAGATGTTTGACTTTCTCAATATTTTTGTCCTTAAAATCTTAAAGTCGTTGCAGCATGTTGGGATAAAAGCAATCTCAGAGAGTCCTAGGTCACCCAGTTCCCGTAATCCGTTCACTTCAACCGGTACCTCTTACTGTGAAGCATTAGTGTGCCTGAATCAGCACAGACTATGTCTCTGGTTTTTCAGTATCTTTCAAGAAGTTCCTGCTTGCTGTTTGAATTTCAGCATCTTTCAAGACGTTCCTGCTTGCTGCTTCCTACTTGAGTTTCAAGACGTTCGGGAGCTCGCCTGCTTGGCAACTCCTCTGTCCAGCCTTTCATTGTAGTTCCTGTGCAGCCTAACCCCCTCCCGCGGCCTGCTGGTTACATTTCCCCGTCTCTTCTTCCCATGGAGGAAGGACAGCTGGTCACTGAGTCCCTCTTTCAAAAACACACCTCCACCTGTCGACGAGGAGACCCTGCCGAGTGGAACAGACGTCCCGTTGGGTTTCCATGCGTTCTGGCCAAGATGACTGTTGATATCTCAGATCGGCGATCCCTTCTGTGTCAGCATCATTTCACTTAATGTTTATTTTTTCCCACTGAATGTATGGCACTCTAAACAAAGTGCTTCCTGTGAAAGTGATCTTCAGACTCAGTGAGACCAGGGCCACCTGGCGTGCGGCCTAGGTCTTCATTGTAGAGCACCTGCCACCACTGAAGGTGCGAAAGTGAAAAAGCGCTCAGAAGCGACTGCCTCCTGCTTTTTGTTTGCTCAGCCAGTGAGGTTCCTCCTTCATTGGCTAGTTCTGTGGTCATTAGAAAAGTGAATTATAGTTTCTATGACACTGTTGTTTCTCTTTCCCTATTTTTAGATGAGATCATGTACACCTTTGCCTTGGTCTTTTCTGAATGGCTTGCCCTTACTGAAAAGGAATTGCATTTGATGAATCGCTCAGTTGTGTGTGACTGTTGGGGACCCCATGGACTGTAGCCCTCCAGGCTCCTCTGTTCACGGATTTCCCAGGAAAAACACGGGAGTGGGTTGCCACCCCTCTCCAGGGGATCTTCCCGACCCAGAGATCGAACCTGCATCTCTCACATCTCCTGCATTGGCAGGTGGATTCTTTACTGCTAGTGCCACCAGAGAAGCCTCCTGTAAGGAATTGTTTTTGGTTCATTTGCTTGCAGATTTTTACCTCCAAGAGGGGAGTTCCTTGTCCAGGAAGCATGCAGGCTTCCCTCCAAACACTTAGCTACTGTCATTGATGCAAAGAGAGCACAATCAACATTTCTATTCTTGGTATCTCACTACAGTTCTTCATTCCAACCATCCTGTTATTGGGTTCAGAATGACTTTTATAAGTTTAGGAAATAACTATTTGTTCTTGATTTGGAAACTGAGTTTTTTTCTTCCTATTATTTTGTCTTCCCATCCCCTTTTGTGCTGTTAATAAATAAATGGGTGGCATCTGACATCAGAGTCTTGCTATGTGCCAGGCATAGTTATAAATGTTTACGTTGCTAAGCTAAGCTAATTTAACTCCCCATCCCTAAACCTTATGACGTGGAAACTGTTCTTATCCCTTCTTTATAGACAAGGATGCTCTTTAATTAGAATGAATAACTTCTAAAAGTCACACAACCAGACTGTCCACCTTGTGTTCATTGTCTTAATATGGGGATATATTAAAAAAAAAATCTTCAAGGCATTTTAGAAAAATCAAGGCTCAGACAAAATGAATGGGAGCACAATCAAAATAGAGACCTCCTCCCACCAAAAAAGAAGGATGATTCTCCCGGGCTGGATGCATCATCCGGAGGGAAGGGGATGGGAGCAGAGCAGGGTGTCCTGTATCTTGCTTCCCGCTGGGGTTTTGGAGAGATGCGAAGCCCAGGGGAGACGGGAGCAAAGAACTGGCCTTAAAGATCCCAGGGCACTCACGCAGCCAGAAGAAAGGTTCTCAGAAATGTAGGCGGGACGCCAGAGCTGAGTCCACTCACAGCCTGCGATCAGAGGCTGTGGACATCTCAGCAAGGAAACGACCCTCCCTGTGTCCCGACCAGACAGCCGGCAGAACCGAGACCCCAACCCCCCAAATAAATCAACCGAAGCTAAGGTCCTGCTACCCTGGTGGAACGCCAGCTTAAAAGAGGCAGTTAGGGGTTTCACTGAGACTTATAGACAGGGGCCTTTCTTGGAAACAGGCTGCTTGCAGAGGTAATCAGGTTAATGCCCATCTTTGGAGGGACACTCAGGGGAAGGCCCTGCGGAGACAGAGGCAAAGATTGCAGAGAGGACCCCCGGGAACCCTGGCTATCACCAGGAGCCAGGGGAGGGGCCCAGAGCAGATAACCCCTCCCATCTTCCAGAAGGATCCAACCCTGCCAATACCTTGACCTCTGACCTCTGGCTTCCAGAACTGTGAAAGAGCCAATTCCCCACCCCACCCCCGACCCCGCCCCTTTGCGGCGTTTGCTTCCACAGCCCTGTCACTGATGTGCTGGTCCTGGTGATTTGGGAGTTTTCAGTTTGTGACACGTCAGCTGCGCCAA
>SJXQ01003867.1:208125-221437 GCA_006408695.1 Aepyceros melampus | reverse complement strand
CACACACACACACACACACACACACACACACACACCCAGACCACCGAGTGTTCTGCTTGGATGAAGGCGAGGAAAAGGCCCTTTCTTGTGCTCGGTGACAAGAATTCCACTCTCTGTGGCCCCTTCCTTGATGCACTTCAGAAGAGACCGTGTGGAAAAAGGATATAGAAAGGGGTCACAATAGCAGCACGCACAGAGAGTGAGTGTGGCCCAGAGGGTTCCCATCAGGCGGAGACGGACCCCTTTTTACAGGGTAAATGAGAGGAAACAATGGCTTGCAAATGCAAAGGAAGTTTGATTTGGGTCTTAAGAGCTTATCGGCTCCGTGAGCACCGCTGTTCAGGCGCTGTAATTGCAGCCCGGTCTCGGCCGGGACCCTCCGTTAATGAGGCCCGGAGCGCTTCTGTCGGCGCGGGGTTTGCTTCTTAATAGCTGCCCCTGGTTGCGGCAGCTTCCGCAGATGCGAGGAAAAGGAGCCTGGAGGGAAGAGGGAAGCGGAGAGAGTCAGAGCCGCGGGGAGCCCTCGGGGTAAGTTTGCTTAGAGCTGTCAGTGGTGTTCGCTTCTAGCCCATTAAACTCGCTTACAGGGGAGCTTTAGTCAATGAGGCAGCGTACGGCCCTTTCTCGGCCTCTCTTTCCAATTCCAGCAAAATGAATGAAACACAAGAGGTTCACAGGGGAAACGGCTGGGGAGGCCGGATTGGGAGCTGGGGTCGGAAAGAGCTTTTAACTTGTCTTAACATTATGTCCTTTTCCATCCGACTTTTATCTGCCCATTAACTCCTTAAAGTTTGCTCATCCATCCGGCGAAAGGGAAAAAGAAAAAACACCAAATGATGTGTGAAAAGACCTTCTCGGTGTTCCTGGGTCTAGATGTCGTCTCCTGAATTTGTCTAAACACGATTTGCTCCTCATCAGGACCATCCGGCTCCTCTTTCAGGATGGTTAACTGTTCTGTGTAATTTTTAAAAGCACTTATCTTTGAACTGCCTTTAGAGTTATTTCAAATCATTTCTGTTCTGCCAAAAGGAAGAGGTAGCTATGCCAAAATGTTACAGGGTCAGAATTTTTCTTTTTTAAGTCAGTTTTTACCAAGGATGAAGTGTGTTTAAGATTCTTCTTCTTCTTCTTTTTTTAAATGATTTACAGAGTAAAGATGTTGCAAATTGTGAAATAGCACTCACCCACTTTCACCCAGTTCTTCTATGGAAAAAGTCAACTTAATTTTTCTGTGTATGGCCTAAAAACAAAATATTTAATAAAGGATCCAGGGCTTTGATTACACAGGTTTATTGGCCACAGGAATATGTATCTACTTACTAAATTCACGTTAGGTTCTTTCTCAGATCTTCACAAACTTAATTCTGTTAATTTCCCAAAAGAAACTTAATTCTTTAGAGGATCATGTTGATCAGACAGATTTTCTTCAATTTGACTCAAAGCACCAAGGTGAAGAAAGATTTTAGTATGAAGACATTCACGTCAAAGATAGGATTCATCCATTCGTTCTTCAGATAGCAGTTGGTGAGGATATTCCGATGAGATGCACATGACTAAGTCCTCCCCCAAATCTTTATAGTCCTGTGAAAGATAAGAACATAAAACGCAGGTGATTCAACGCCGGTCAAGACAGAGCATGAAGCTCTTTGTAATCTGTGAACATGCATTTCCGGGATGGTGGGGGTGGGAATACCATCTCCAGACAGCTGAGCCAGGTGCTGGTTCCATCTTTACACACAGACTGCAGAATTCTCCAGCTCTGCGCTCATCAGCCCTCTCGCCACCTGTCTGGGCTCAGTGTCACCAAGCATATCACAAGAAGACTGGACCAGCTCATCTCATTCCGTCTTCTCTCTATGGCCACTAGTATGAGTATGCTTGGAGACTAAGATTGTATCTCAGGATTGAAACTGAAGAAGCATTATGTGTTCATGTATCTTTACGGTAGCAGGGTGTTTTTTCTTTTTTTAAGATCAGTTTTAATTTTTTTATGGGGATCCTCTGTTTTCAATGTTAGAAAAAGGAAAGGCCAGGGCAAATCCATATGTTACAGGACTAGCAGGAAGTGGACAAGAGACTCAATCTAAAATCCACTTTAGATGCAAGCAGTCTGTTCATTTCATTCATTACACACAGTTCTCTCTACATGCCAAGCTCTGCGTCAGGTGTTAGGATCACAGGGACAAAAAGCCTGGCTGCCTGACCTGTCCATGAAACCTAGTATCTTTACCTGAAATTCTACATCCCCGTCTTTGTTTATAATTGTTGCCTGTGGCTCGGTAAAGAATAGTCCGAGTGCAATGCAGGAGACAAGGGTTTGGTCCCTGGCTCTGGAAGATCCCCTGGAGGAGGGCATGGCAGCCCACTCTAGTACTCTTGCCTGGAGAATCCCATGGACAGAGGAGTTGGGTGGGCTTCAGTCCATAGGGTGGCAAAGAGTGTCAGACACACTGAGTGACTAAACAACAATGTATCCAACTCATTGACTTAACCACAGCGTCCCTTCCAGCAGAGCAGGTGACACTGCTTGAGTGAATGCGTGCAGATGAGGAGGAGACGGGACTCTGGCCTGGAATAGTCACAGCCGTACAGAGGAGACAAGTGTTACGCACACACCTGTAGCAGAGCCAGCTTAAGTCCACAAACGGGTGTAAGACAAGGCCTCCAGGGATGGATTAACTAAGTATGACTCCAGGAGAAGGCTGGCTGTGGAGAGGCAGGATCTTCAGTTTAAGTGGGGGAAAAAAACCCTTTTATATAGAAAATTATGGTCAATAGATGCCTCCTTGCCCAAGTGATCCCCACATTTTCACTGTTGCCCTTTCACGTAACAAAGTAACTTCGTGTTCCTGGTGAGGCAAGGCAGGAACCTGAACACGGTGTTCCTGTGTTTACAGAAGGGACCATTCATCACTCCGCTCTAGACCGTCTCTTCTGCTCTTGCTGCGTCCTCATCCTTTTGTGTCATCATCCTTTCCAAGGAACAAATGTGACACTCTCCCCGGGGAAGTCCCATCTCTGGCGTGAATGTTAAGGAGCCCCAGAACAGTTTTTATTTTTAGGCCAACCTGCATGGGTCTGTCTACTGAGCTCACCTAGAGAGCACAGGTTGCCTGGGTTTGAGGGGAAATGTGAAGGAAGAGTCCAGGAACCAATAGAACTTGAGGATGTTCAGGCATGAAGTGGTCCAAGTGGATGAGGACTTTCCTGGAAAAGGAAAGCAGAACAGACCTCCCCTGGTTGTCTACCTAGAGAGTGTATTAAAAAGCAGAGACGTTAGTTTGCCACAAAAGGTCCATCTAGTCAAAGCTATGATTTTTCCAGTAGTCATGTATGGATGTGAGAGTTGAACTATAAAGAAAGCTGAGCACCGAAGAATTGATGCTTTTGAACTGTGGTGTTGGAGAAGACTGTTGAGAGTCCCTTGGACTGCAAGGAGATCCAACCAGTCCATCCTAAAGGAGATCAGTCCTGAATATTCAGTGGAAGGACTGATGCTGAAGTTGAAACTCTAATACTTTGGCCACCTGATGCAAAGAACTGACTCATTAGAAAAGACTGATGCTGGGAAGGAGGCAGAAGGAGAAGGGGATGACAGAGGAAGAGATGGTTGGATGGCACCACCCACTCGATGGACATGAGTTTGAGCAAACTGCGGGAGATGGTGAAGGGAGGGAGGCCTGGAGTGCTGCCATCCATGGGGGTTGCAAAGAGTCAGACAGGACTGAGCAACTGGTCAACAGCAACAGCCATACTGGAATCTGAAGATCCTCCTATAAGGCCAGGAACTCTGACTCCAAGCCCAGAACAGCCTTTTTTTTTTTTTTAAATTTAAATTCCACAAAGACAATTTTTTCCCTTAATCTACTAATTCTTTGGAGAGTGGTCAGCTCAGGATAGCTGATAATACCATCTACACTGGGCAAGACCTTTAAAAAACAATCAAAACGGTTGACATGTTATCTTGTGTCTTTTCTTCCCTGGGTGTTTTACCCTCCTCTGGATTTCAACAGGTGGCTGTAGTTTAGGGAGATTTTGCCTGAGGAAATTTCTGTGGGGTTGGAAAGCAGAAACTGCTTTGCTTGAGGATGGGGCTCCTTTTGCAGAAGAGAAATCGGAGGCAGGAGCCTGCCCTTGCTGTACAGGGTTCTGGATTTAGAAGGGGAAAGGGGCCTTGTGTCCCTCTCACTCTGGGACACTGAGCTCTGAAGGAGCCTGGCTGAACCCACCACATGGAATTGGAGCGGCTTCTTCTGGAAGATCCTTACAGACTTTGGGAATGACTGAATACCGCCCAACCAGGGTTCAGGGAGGGCCTGAGCTGCCTTGGTTGCAGAAAATAAAGTCATGTTCCTGCCCACTTCATTCTGTGGCTAAAAGGCATGCCTTCTACAGTAATTATATGTATAGTTTTATATAAAATGCCCTGAGTTCGACTGATCAACTTCCAATTTGCCAAAGTATCAAAGTAGACGTGCTTATTAACCGATTTTAATGGAAACCCTATGATTTGGGAAAGTGGAAAAGTATGCCTAGGCACCTAGATGTCTATTTCTCCCTTCATCAGTCAATTTATTTTGTATTTAACAATGTTAATTTATATTTCACAATAGAACAAGGGAAGAAAACATTTTGTAATGCAGAAAGCCATAGTTTTAAAATGTAAAAATATCTTGAAAATCCTCTTATAATCTATTATATATTTTTTATAAGAGCATTTTATGACAAGAACATGGACGTAGATGAGTTTTAAGTATTTTTGTTGAATGGCTGAGCTAACGAAAAGGCATTCCAGGCATTCTACAAATTGGTTTATTGACGTGTACAGTGGCACAAAGTTTGGGGAGTGGTTTGACAACATCTTAAAATGGTTAGAGAGTGGTTAGCAAACATCTTAAAATTATTCATCGCTTTTGACTCAGAACCCCCATTTCTAGATATTTATGCTAAGGAAATAATTACAGACATATGCAACAATTAAGAGGAAGAATGCTTGGCTGAGTGAGGTTTTGTTTTTAAAATAACATTAAAAAATGTAAAGAATGTTAAAGTCCCAAAATAATGCTCTGGCCAAATGAGAATGGTCCATCATATAATGAGATGCAAGAAATAGTTATACTTTCTATCTGTTTGTATACTTTTTTGGTATACTTTCAAGGTAAATTCAGGTATTTAAACTTACGAACTACTTCCTTGGTGGCTCAGATGGTAAAAAATCTGCCCACAATGCAGGAGATCTGGGTTTGATACCTGGGTCAGGAAGATCCCCTGGAGGAGGGCATGGCAACCCACTCCAGTATTCTTGCCTGGAGAATCCCATGGACAGAGGAGCCTGGCGGGCTACAGTCCACGGCGTTGCAAAGAGTCAGACACGACTGAGCATGAGTTTGTCCCTCTATTAGAGCTCCTCTGATACTTTCTCACGATTAGACTGGGGTTTTAATAATACATTAAAAAATTCGTTTCCTCTAGCTTCCCCTTCAAAAACATAATCCATGCCCTCAAATATCACAAAACTCCCAAGTCTTAACCCTTGGCAATGTTTTGTGTTTTCCCATTCATTGACAAATACGCAAAATGACACTAAACACTCCCGCCGCAGACCTCTCCACTAGTAATCTAACCCCTTGGTTCGAATAAACATCGCACTTAACGCAAGTCCCATCAGTGGAGGAGCCGGAAGCCGGCTCTCTGGCCCCTGGGTTAGAGGACACTGATCAGCAGCCTCCCTGCTCCTCCAGGGTTTGAATTTTAACACAGCCGGAAACTTGCTGGCTAGAAGTGTTTTGTTGCCGTTTGTTTCCTATTTCCATTAGCCTCCTAGCTTTCTGACTTTGACAGGCGTCTCAGGCTTGAACGGAATGTAAACACTTGGAGACAAGCACCTAATTATTTTTTTCTTCCTTAATATAGTCACTTGTAAAAGAAGGTATGGTTTTAAAGGGTAAGTATTACTACACGATGAGGAACAAAACTTTTCATAAAAGTTGTCCAAATCCCGTGGCTGGCTTGAGGTTTGGGGTGCGCTCTGGCGGGAAGCGCTTCTCCAGTGCCTAGAAGCTCACCCTTTATCAGATGAGAGTGAACCCCTTTTTTTCTGCTCCATAGCTGTCTTATGTCCTTAAGAAACTTCCAGTTGATTTCGTAGCAGAGATCAAGGACTACTGTTTAGTTAGAAGACCAAAAAACGAAGTTTTGCTGTTTAAAATGAACACTGATGCTCTAAGCATCTCTGTCACCACCTGGTAGGCTGAATTCTGCGGCATCCTTGAATCTCAGCTGCAGACCAGTGCGGAGAAATTCTGGGAAGGAGAGAAAATTAATAGATCTGACTTCTGAAGGAGGATGTCTCTAACAAAATTTGTATCAGAAGGGAAACGTAACTGGGCCAGTCCTGATTCAAGAGATGGTTTAGGGGGATGGATCCTGCACTCTGGGGGATGGGCATGGTGCGAATTCCCCTGGGTATTAGCATCAAGGCCAGGCAGTCAAGTGTGTGGACAGCAATTCTAAAGTCAGTAAAATACCCTAGCACATCAGAATGCTGAGGCAATAATCCAGATACCAGAAAGAAAGCAGCCAGTGCAGGACTGGTTATGAATCGATAGCAGGGTGAGCTTGCAAAAGGGCTCCGTGTCCTACAGTGTAGCAATGGGAATTACGGATCCCCGACTTCCTGTATTTATTTCAAATATTGTTCCTGGTCTGTTATTTCAATAATATTTTGACACATACCTATTCATTTTGAATTAATACCATCTTACGTTCTTCTTTTTCTTTGAACTTACGCATTCTGGAGAGCTTCCCTGGTAATTCAGATGGTGAAGAATCCGCCTGCAATGCAGAAGACCCCAGTTCGATTTTTGGGTCAGGAAGATCCCCTGGAGAAGGCTACCCACTCTGGTACTCTTGGGCTTCCCTGGTGGCTCAGATGGTAAAGAATCTGCCTGCAATATGGGAGACCTGGGTTTGATGCCTGGGTTGGGAGGATCTCCTGGAGAAGTGAACGGCTACCCACTCTAGTATTCAGGCCTGGAGAATTCCATGGACAGAGAAACCTGGCGGGCTACAGTCCATAGGGTCACAGAGTCGGACACGACTGAGTGACTTAAACTTTCAGCAACAAATCAGAGAATTATTCACAGATAGTTGTGTTTGTAAAGATCATACCCTATGATTTGAAAACAGTTTAAACAACAAGATCAAGTGTGATCTCACTAACGTGATTCAAAAGGACACTTCAATCAACATGTTTACTCTTTGAGTGCACTTGTAAGTATGTCAAGAAAGTTATATATCCTTTGGACATAAAGATGTCTTACTTGCTTTCAAACTTATTTTATTAAACATTAGAAGTAACAATAATAAATAGGTTTTCAAATAGCATTGACATGATCATACTTTTTATATTACTTCTTTAGGTTAAGATATACTTTTAAAATTGCAGGTGAATTTAACCTTTTATAAGAAGATTATTTTCATATTCCATGAAATATTTTTCCACATTAACATTTCAACTCAGGAAAGGGAGATGAGAATGGCCATAAAGAGAAAATCTTTCTGTTAGAAATATGAAAGATGACATGAAAACATTTCGTTGGATTTAGGACAATTCAGATTGAATGTGCCCCCTTGGAGACCTACCCAAGGGCTTTGATACCCGTCTATGCAAATGGCAGTGATGTTATTTTGTCTTCAGTACTTTAGATTTTCCCATTCCTTCAAATGTGACACATGGTGTAATTGTTGACAGATTATGTGATATAGTCTCAGATCTAATTCATGGGACTTTTTATGTAAGTGCTTAATGATACATTTGAAGAGATGCTACTGAATTCAGAGAACATAGATCGTTCTTGGAAACATTAATTTGATTTTAATATAACTTCCCCCCATCAGGTTACAGTTGATTTCTTACCTTGGGAAAATCCTAAGTGAGTTTAATTCACTCCCATTTTGAAAGTTTTTGCATTTAGCTTCATGAAGCAGAGATTTTGCAGATAGCCATGAAGCAGAGCCATACTCTAAAAATTAACTCTTTGAATGTAACCTCATTTATCTGACTTTTTATGTCAGAGATTATAATGCAGAATATGCAGTTTTAAAATAAATGTTTAAAAGCACTTCCTTGAAGGGATTGTTCATCACATGTAAATTTCATTTTTTAACCTTAGAACATTAACAGCATTTCTTCTCTGTTTTACAAAATAACATTCTTGTGCATGTGTTAAATATACAATCTGGCTTTCAGGGACTTTTTGGTCTGGGGTCAAATTCTGCGTCCTCTTTAGTATCTGTATTGTTATGTTCCTTTTGTCTTGTTGCTTGAAAAGAAAATGAAGACCTTTAACGACATTTGTTCTGAAAACAAGTACCCAAGTGTGTTTAACAAGAAACATCAAGGATGTAACTTCTGCCCTGCTGGTTTGAAAATCCAAAATCTTCTTTGCAAATAGAGTCATTCCTTGGTTACAACTGGATCAAAAAGTAGCAAGTCTTGTCTAGGTCTTTAGCCTAAATCCTCACCCAGCCTCTCCCAGATTAACCCTGTTGTGCCTGGATTAACCTCTCAGAACCCAGGTATTGTTTCCCTTCATTACATTTATCCCCATGTCCCCTGTTGTCTTCGCTTTTCATTAGGGGGAAGAGACAAGGGAGGGTTTAAACCACCATAAACTTTTCCAGCTTGGAGTATCTGTTTGAGCTTCATATTTGCCACTTGCTTCCCATTCTAGTGTAAACATTCATTTGGAATCCAATAACCTTGTCAATAGACATCATTAACACGGAGTGCTGAGCGGGCTGTACACGCCGATACCAGTGAAGTCTCATTAGCTGTCCAAAACCTAGAGCCAGAGATGACAGTTTTGCAACTGAATTAATGGTCCGTTGACCCATTTGTTATAAACAAATTGCAGTGAGGACTAGCGTTTGAGAACCATAGCTGTTTTAAAATGACGGATTTAGAAAAGTACAGTGCGTCCCCCGGAGCCTGTCAACAGACAGTGATTCATAATACGTTGCATTCTTTCATTTTCTACCAAATCTCTTAAACAGATTGGAACATTACACGCATTTAACATAAATTTGTTGGCAGGGCACTGGATTGCAAAAGACGAGGTAAGCATAGCCTGGTGCTCGCCGTGGAGAGGAGTTACTTCCCTCTCACCTCCGGTTACCGCTGCAGCGAGGACGCTCTTCCTGGCTTTATGCCAAAGGAAATTCGACACTGAATTAGAAAGGCCGTGAGCAGAGATCGCTGAAATAAGTCCTGGGTAAGGACGAGAGTGATGTTATTTTTCTTAGAAATGGCACGGCAAAGAATCAATGCTGGGAGCCTTCTATGATGTCATAATTTGATTTACTAGGTGACCTGCCCGCCAGTCAGTGACTGGTTAAGACTTTCTGAGCCTTGCTGAGCTCACGATACAAGCCTTGCTTTTCTATTTACATGCGAATTTAATCTGGACATAAGTTTAGAAGCCTCCAAGGATCAGTCTCCCTGTCACGATCAAGTGAAAACACTTACAAACCTGAGATCTTGAGACCCTGGATTATTCTTGGTTTTCTGTTTTATAGCTTTTTCTGTTCCCTTCTTCTGATAACAGTGCAGAGAGCCTGGGGCTTTGACTTCATCTCTGAAAACGATTCTTGAATGCAAATTTATAGTTAGGTGCTAGAGGTAAGGACTCATGGGCTTTCTGGGAAAGGCAGTCACTTATTATTATTATTTGTATTAACAGGCTATCCAAAAGGAAAGCAAGACTCCTACATTCTTTCCCCAGTATATAAAATGAATCTTTTTGTGAATTTCTACTTCACTGCTTTCATCAGAAAGAACATTTGGGGTTTGAGGCTGGGGCTAGAACCAGCTCCATAATTTGTGAGGTCCAGAAATCCCATGGACAGAGGAGCCTGATGGGCTACAGTCCATGAGGTCACAAAGAGTCAGAGGCGACTGAGTGACTCACCAACAATAGTAAATTATTGAAGATTTCAAGGCTAGCAACAGCAGAGCATTAAACCCAACACAGGGACCATTTTAGGGTTCATGGCGCCAGTCCCGGTTGGAGCCAAATCTCAAGTTATTCAGTGGCCTTTGCTGAGTGGTCTGAGGAATGCCCAACTCTATCTCAAATCCCAGCCACTCCAGCTTAGGAGGCTTCCGAGGGAATAGAAACATAAGAGACAATGGGTGAAAAGGAAAGTTCCAAACCCATCCTATTCTTTGCTGGGATTTGCAGAAAATCTGCGGAGCACTTTGGTACACGGGGCTAGAGAACGCGGCCTGATTTAAAGCCACAGTCTCCTTCTCATGACACTAAGCCCAAACCCACTTTTAGAATCTTCCCATTTCACTCCCTGCCGACCCAGGCTGACTTACTGTGAGAACAGAGGCGATGAAGAAATCCAAACACAAACAGCAGAGCTGGAGGACACAGAGAGAAAGCAAGCTGGCCTTGAGGGTAGGAGGCAGCCTTAGCCCAGTGGACTCTTTTGACCAAAAAGAACCAATATGACCCCACGTTGCTGAGCACAGTATATCTGTCCCTACAGTGCCCTTGCCCATGGTGCAGGTGGTCGCAGGGTTTGAGCAAATGCTTTAATATTCTGCACAGAGCTGAGCAGGGTTGAGGGAAAAGAGGATACAAGAGTCATTCCCACTCCTGCCTCCCTTGAGTGCAGTCAGGGAAAAAATGGAGAAAAAACAATTCATTTCTATTAAGCATTTTTCCAATGAAGGCTATTAAACTCCCACAACTCTAGGAAAATAACAGATGCTTGCTGAAGAAACTACTAAAAAGTAAGTAACTTCTATTAAGCATTTTTCCAGTGCAAGGGTATTAAACTCTCACAACTCTAGGAAAATAACCCACGTTCTCTGAAGAAAATATGAAAAACAAAAGCCAAAAATAATAAAGCAAAAAAAAAAAACCACATAGAATCTCCTGTTGCTTCAGAAGGCAAACATAAGTGGTGCTCACACTTTGGAGCGTATCTATTCTTACCTTTGGTCCATGCCTTTATGAGTATACATGTAAGTTCTTACAAACCGGCGCTAGGCGATATATAGCCTACTCCCTAGCTTAGCAATATATCATGAGTGTCTTTATGTAAAATGCTTTTATGTTAAGGAGTTCAATTGTGTATGTCAACTTTAAAAAAGTGTTTAAAGTACATCAGGGCTTTGATTATAAAACTGCCTATTTTAGAAACTATAAAAGATAGAATAAAATTTAGTTGTAGCCTGAATTGAAGTTGGGAGTTTACTTGGCATGAAAGTGTAGCATGAAAGTGGAAATTTAGCCAAGCCAAATCAATGTCAATAATATATGTATATATACATATGGCATACTCAGGCAAAACAGGTTGCGGTAGTTGGTGATTATTGTACTGTGCTCACTTGTTCTGTCGTGGTCTGACTCTTTGCAACACTTTGGACTGTAGCCCACCAGGCTCCTCTGTCCATGGGATTCTCCAGGCAAGAATACTGGAGTGGGTTGCCATTTCCTCCTCCAGGGGATCTTCCCAACCCAAGGCTTGAACCTGTGTCTCCTGCACTGCAGGTGGATTCTTTACCCACTGAGCCAAAGGGGAAACCCCCAACAAATTAGGAGATGCATTTAAAAGTTAACAAAATGAGTAACTCCCAAATACTGATGGTCATTCCATTACATAAATCTAAATGAAAGATAATGAACTGATCTAAGTACATACTCTACAAATACATAAATTTAATGCCGATTTACCTGTCATCAGTTCAGTTCAGTCGCTCAGTCATTTCCGACTCTTTGCGACCCACATGATCATTTAAATTCAAGAAAAGCGCAGTTCGGTAGCCATTCAGTGGAACTGACATCTCTTCTCATTATTTCATCCTCATCGTGACCCTGAAAAAGGAAATCTTTCTCTTTCCTCTTTAAAAAATTCAGTTTTTTCAATTCCTCTTTCAGTTCTTAGAATCTTTTGAAATACTGATGCACGGGAAAGATGGATGCACCTTCCAAGAGAAGAAGCTTCCTTTTTAGATGCAAGGGAGTTCCGACGAGTATCTAAGAGGCATTCACGGAGTGTCACTGAGACACCATTTTCAGCACAGACAACCTTTTGAACAAGATCCATTAATCCCCTTTTCTCCCCTCTGAGCCTGAGCTGCTCGTCTGGGAGAAGTGAAGGGTCCATGATTTTCTGCTCTCATTGTTATGATCTGTGTATCTCCAAAGGCACTGAGGAATGAACCGTGAAGCCGAGACGGAAGAGAGTGCCAGGCCGCCCCCAGCTAAGGCCTGCTGCGCTGCCAGGGCCCACCTCTGGACACAGGTCGGTTACCGTGACCGCGTTTACTGTTGGATCCGTGCACGGGTCAGTGCAGGCTGATTTCAACACATAGGTCTATGGAGGCAAATTTTGGGAGCGGGGACTAAAATAGGATCAAGAAATATTTAAAGCAACTCGCAATGCATTTTGTAACAGGTGTCTCTTAATGTAAGAATATTTTGTGTATCATATTGCCTGGGTAGAAACAGAATACGTTGTAATCAGGAGGGCCTACTTCACTCAGCAGGACTCTTGAAGGTGAGGAAAGAAGGCTCCATGCTTTTGACTTTTTTTGTGATAAGGGGATGCTCTGGAGTGGATTTGGTGAGAGTGAAAGTCGCTCTGTCACGTCTGACTCTGCGACCCCATGGACAATAGCCTGCCAGGCTCCCCTGTCCATGGAATTCGCGAAGCCAGAATACTGGAGCGGGTAGCCATTTTTGTCCCCAGGGGATCTTCCCACCCCAGGGATCTAACCTAGGTCCCTGCATGGCAGATGGATTCTTTACCGTCTGAGCTACCAGTAAGCCCCAGGAATTGGGGAGGCTTGTGCATAGAATAGGCTTCCCGTGTGGCACAGGCTTCCCAGGCGATGTTAGTGGTGAAGAACCCGCCTGCCGATGCAGAAGACATAGAGACAAGAGTTCAGTCCCCGGGTTGGGAAGATTCCCCTGGAAGAAGAAATGGCAACCCACCCCAGTATTCTTGCCTGGGAAATCCCATGGACAGAGGAGCTTGGCGGGCTACAGTCCATAGGGGTTGCAAAGAGTCGGACATGACGGAGTGGCTAAGCCTGCACGCAGGTGCACAGAACAATATTGCAGGGTTCGTGATGTGAAGAGGAAACTCGCTGAAACACCGTTCCTGAGAATGCCCTGGCTACGGCTTAGCCTGTCATTTCTTTCTTTGGAATGACATTCAAATGAAATTTTGTAGTGGTGTTGAGCACATGTTGCTTTCCTTTCCTTCAGCTCACCAGCGCTTCGTAGAAAAA